>CAWUFW010014329.1:0-419565 GCA_963921515.1 Calotriton arnoldi
GCGGCGGGCAGCCACATTTCACAGATGGCTCTCTGGCTTTGGTGGTTCACGGAGGATTATGATGTGATTAAAGCCATAAGACCAGGCTCAGCATGCATTTACAAAGATTTCTTTTCATTTCAAGACATATAGTTTGTTTCTTTGAAGATGTTTCTAGACATAGTTTATTCATCAGTGGGCAGGGTGCAAGTTTCAGTACTCTTTGCCTTTCATGCACACAAAACAAAAATCATGTGCATCAGCAGGCCTGCTTCACTTATATAAGTAACTATGGCACTCGGAGGAGATGAACTCCTCCTGTGTCGTAAGGGCAGAGAGGAAATCTCTAGTGGGAGTACGCCCTCCCGTGACAAACACTATATCACAAAAAGTACCCCACAATAATACAACTAACATTTGCTAACCCTGGTTAGATGTGGGAAGGTTTTGTCAGAAGCATCCTAATTGTTACCCACTAGGCAGTGGGGAAGGAAACAATTCCTTTTGTTTATATGACCCTCACACACCCTAGTGGTGTCATGCTTCATCATCGGGTCGCCCTGACTCCTAAAGGTCAGGGTGGGCTCGACCGTATTCCAGGGAGCTCTTGAAAAATGTGGCCAGGGTTTTTTTTTAAAGATTAAAAATCCTCAAACAGATCCCAGTGTCCCTTTATTCATGGAACTGTTGGGGATATTAAAATACAAAATATTAAGGGGTCAATTAGGTTTTTATGGTCCTATGAGACCTAGTGCCGACATGTTTCAGTCCAAAGCGTGGCCAAAAAAGGTCCTGGACTTTCTTCAGGGCAACAATTGGGGGTATCCTCCCTGGTTACAGCAGAGGGGACGTTTCCAATCTACTCCTATTTTTATAAGGGCAGGTTGCTGCTCCTTTTCTTAAAAGGATAAATTTATCTTGTTGTTTATAGATCTCTTTTCCTCCTTCTGTAGATGAAAAAAAGCAGAAAGAAGAAACACATAGTGCAACAATGTTATCGTAGCGCCGTTTGCTTCCCAATAGTGATGTGCATTTTTTCTACACCCAAGTTCATCAAACACGGTGAGTGTGTAGAAGCCATCTCTCATCATACCACTCTGGTACGTCTTACTCAGGGTTATCTTTAACCACTATTTGTCTTGTGTTGTATATCGTGAAGTGGCGATATACATCGCATTCTGACTCTAGTCAAATTCAAGTGCATGTGTAGTCCGTTCAATAAACCACTATAGTGACACTCACATCAAACTACACAGCACACCAGTCACTCGCCATTTCTTTGTGCCCATTCATACTATTTACACATTCGTCTCTTCCTTACCCCACTTTGGGAGAGATAAGGCATCACTGGGAATCGCAGCAAAGAGGGGTAGCCATCTAGTCAACTCTGTTTGTGATATTGCATATGCCAGTAGTGAGTTTCAGCATAGAAGAGGGAGACATGAAAAAGAAAAAAGAAAACAGGCACCGCTTTTCCTTTAGTTATTTGTATCATTTTGCGCGATGAAAGCATACCTGTATGTGGGGATTCCAGCCATTTGCCCTTTCCTATACTTACTCCACCTATTTGGCTTTGCGTTCCCGGGCTTTCGCCCCGTTGTTTGTCTGCCTTCCGTTTTTAAGCCAACGTTGCAGTGGTTTTCCCGGATGCGGGGGGCGTGTCCCCTCGTTCGAGCACATGTCCATGGGCGTGGACGTACGTGCGTGATGCGTCCAGCATGCGGAACTGTCGGAATCTTGGGACATGTAGTCCCATTCAAGTATTAACATTTATCACAAACATAACCTACTTCGTATCCAAGTGCCTTTGCACTGTAACACATAAAAGTAGGCGATTTAAAAGCGGTGAGGCTCTGGTGGAGTCGACTACCCGTTAACCCAGTGTGACTCCAATCATAGGGATATTACAGTCCGATAAATGGCTGGCATTTTTAATTTAAAAAAAAAAAAAAAAAACATTTTTAAAAAAGGAAGAACAAAATTTTATTGGACACGGCCTCGTCGGTTTTTGTATGTCGAGCATGTTGTAAAAATGCAGCCCGACATCTGTTTAAGGTATCAAACGGCCTATATTAATATTTGTACCCCATTGGTTTGGCTACCAAAGCTATTACTAAGTGAATTTCAATAAAACCACCATAAAAACTCCTGTAGTAGAGGTTTTTTATCAGAGACCCATGATCATTTTTTTATTTTAGATGTATATACATGTATATTGGGAACTCTCTGAAGGTCAATGAACTATCTATTAATGTTCAATCCCTTTAGATATATTATACGCTTGGGTCTGGTTAAGGATTCACCTAACCCACGAGTTAATTAAATTCAGTTTAGTCTGCCTCATAATATGGAATAACTCAGCCTCATTTCATCTGCCCCATCGATTGATATTTATATTAATGTGATCAAAAATCCCAAATATCGGATATTCTAGTTGATCCACATGAAAATAATCATATTAGTTGGCCGTAGAAATGGCTTAGGGGCCGATTACGATGGCGGTCGGTGTCAGTACCGCGGTGCCGGCGGTGCGGAAAAATGCATTTTACCGCCCGCCAGCAGCGGTCCTCACGGCCGCCATATTATGAAGGGCAAATATGCCCCATTTCCCGACCTCCGCGGTGCAACGCCGACCGCCATGAAATTGCGCCCGCCACCGCGCCGGTGGTAGCCAATGGAGACTCACCGCCGTGCGGAATGACGTCCCGTCCGCTCAACAAATTAGGATGCGCCAAACAACCAGTCGAACCGCAGGGGAGAAACCGCCCTTCCAGACACGGCGGAATCTCGACAGCGGAGCGTGAAACGAGACTTTCGGAGCCCTCCACCCGGAGCCGAACGCCATGGATCCAGCACTACACGTCCTCCCGGTGCTGTACGTGATACATCACCAGGTCAACATCGCCCGCCGCGGACGCCGCCGCAGGTACGTAAAAAAACACAATACAACACAAAACAGAACACAAATTCCACGGGCTGAAACAGGGCACCTGGCCACACCAGACACACTGGTGTGGACAGGAACACATCCATCAGTGTACCCACACATGTCTCATCTGGCACCAATTCACACCCTGCATCAAGCCCACCAAATTACCGCGAACATAATGTAATGTGTTGCTGACGACACCGCAGCGGTGAGTATGCGGGAAATCCATCGCACAAAGCAGAATGCATGTACAGCAACGGTCAGGCCAGAAAGACCACAGGCCACCACCACCACCCACCACCCACAGCTCCGCCGCACACAGCAAGAAACATGCCAATCCCCCCTGTGCACCCCCATGTCCAACACCAAGCGAGCTAAATCCACACCCAGCAGCACACAACTAACACCTAGGGAGACAGACACAGCAGCATTGGGTGTAGATTAACACACAGCACAGAGGCACAGGCCCAGGGCAACACACACACACACCACAACACCACATACATGGCAAGAAAGCTGAATACAAGCACAAAATTAACATCCACACACACAAGGAACATACAGACTACTGGACACACACCCTGCCAACTCACACAGACATACCCCACACCGACACACAGCCACATACACAGACTACATGCCACCAGCAATGGAGCACAACATAGAGGAAAGCAAAAATGATGTGCACACAAATGGGAGGGCAAGGAGACAACCAACAACCAGGTGAACAGACACATGCAGGACAAGGAACCTAGAACAACATCCACACCCCATCCAAGCACATGGCTGGCACAGTGAGTGAAGTCAAACAACAGTCACCTCAGTGCAACAACTCAGGGAGACAGCAAGGTAACCCATGTATAGGGACAGGGATGAAAGGAAGGACCTCAAGTCAAACAGTGAACAGCAAGTACACATGAGTATGCCAGCACCACAACACACAGGGCACATTGGCACACTCAATGACTGTCAAACACAAGTAGGAGTCCCCAAACATACCCCCTCATATCTGCAGCACACAACCCCAATGCCAGACACACAGAAGGGCCTACATAATGTCCAGACAAGATACAGACAAACAATCAAACCCCCTGGGGGCATCCACAAACATCACACACACACAGGGATTTCAGTACCAACGTCTGCACCAAAACAAAAATGGCAAACACAATTCAAAACAGAAACACATACAGAACCACAAAAATAACACACATCACCTGTGCAGCCAAACTAGGGGAAGGCAATGGGAGCACACACACAACAGGAGTGCACCACCTCATCAGTCAGGAAAAATGCATAGGCTACATACCACAACACAGACAAGAAGTGCACCATCACAGAACAACACAGACACATCAAACACACAACAGATGCACAACACCACAAAGCACATAGCAAACACAGCAGTACATCAGGGGATGTACACTAGGACAGCACAAGGCAACATACACCCACAGCACTGAATGCACAACAAGCAGTGTGTGCACACAAACACACAACAGTCCCACACAGCCATGAGTCACACGCCATTAACACACACATCAACACACACGACAAAGCCACAACCAACACACCGTACAACCCTTGACCACCCAAATGCACACCATGTAAGTAACCGTTGTGACTAGGATGACTGCCCATCACAACATGACTACACATCTACACTGCTAGGCATACATGAAAGCAAGAACGCACATACATGTTGAGCCTGGTCAGCCTGCCTGCAATCCCGTGTATATGACCCCTCTATGTGTTTGCAGTGCCCACATACCAGGATGCAGTAAAACATAGCCAACAGCAACAAGGAAGGAACATGAGTCTGGTATGTCACCGAAAACAACATCACTGACCCCACAAGTATCCGAGTCATGAAGAACTGAAGTCCCCGTCACCCCTGTAAAAAAATGATAAGTTAAACAAGCCAGTGGCACAGTTGAAGTGGCACACAGAGCATGTGGCCCAGTAAATGTTAGACATACAGGAAAAGCCTTATTCAGTAAGGACAATGACACAACTGACAACATGAGCAACTGTTTTTATTCACAAATAGCACTGATAGGCAACAATATCAGACAAGACCAAGGCACAAGATGCAGAGCCTGAACATGAGAAGCTGCACAGGCAGGGGGCAAACTGCAAGGCCAGTGGCCAGTCCAAGGTGCTGACAGAGTCAATGAGAAGCTGCACAGGCAGGGGGCAAACTGCAAGGCCAGTGGCCAGTCCAAGGTGCTGACAGAGTCAATGAGAAGCTGCACAGGCAGGGGGCAAACTGCAAGGCCAGTGGCCAGTCCAAGGTGCTGACAGAGTCAATGAGAAGCTGCACAGGGAATGTGTGTCACCAAACTCCGCCATGGTCAGCAACACAGTCTGGTGTGTCACGATGGGCAGCACAGGTACCGGTGTGGGAGAGATAGGTCTGTGACGTTGATCAACATTCATACTTGGCTGTCAGTCTGACTGGGAGCTGACTGTGTGTCGGGCACTGTTGGACCACTTGACTGGGGAGTGAGACGCCCAGCTGAGGAAGAGCTATCAGTGGCCTTGGACGCTGGAGGGCTGCTTGGACCAGGTGGTGTAGTGGCACGTGGAGGTGGACTCAGGCCGACGTGGGACACAGTGTGGGAGGGAGATAGTGGAGGGGTGCCTTTCCACTTCTTGGGGATTCTAAATGGCTTGCCTGTCTTGGTATCAATGGGAAGTGGTGTGGACACAAACGGCACACTCATCACCAAGGCTGCCGCAGGTGCACACGCTGGACCTCCCTCTGGGGATGTGCTGGATCCAGAAGGACGCTTAGCCTGGCATTGCCTCTGCCCCTCCATCCCCTCTTTACCCTGTGTGCCCCCTACAGTGCCCTCCTGTCCCTGCTTCACTGGACTTGGAATGGGAGTAGAGGTAGTTGGTGAAACAGCCTTGGATACCTTACTATGTGTAGCCTTGCCAGGCCCCACCTTCACAGTGGGCATGGAGAGTGTCTGCATGCCTTTGCGAGACGTTTTTGGGACCACAGAGTCTGTGGCCGGGGATTGCTCTGAGGCTTGTGACCCTGAGTACTTCCTCCTTGAATCATGTGCCTTTGCAACGCCTGACGGGCTCTTCCCTTTGCGCTCTGGGGTTGTTTTTTTCTTCGTAGGGGAAGGTGTCTGTGACCTTGACCGCTTGGGCTGCTGCTGCTGTGTGCTACGTGTGCAGTATCGTGACGTTGAGGTGTGTGAAGCGTGGTCACCGTCGTCAGACGTCGCCACTGGCATGGGGGTGGACAAAGGGACTGGAATTGGACTACGAGATTGAGCCAGTTGAAGTGCAGCCGCCATTGTGGAGGACATTGTCTGGACAGTGCGGTGCAGCCCACCCACGTCTGAATGTATGCCCTCCATGAAAGCTAACACCTGTGCCAATTTGCGGTCGTGGTCTGACAATGCATTGAGGAGCCCTGTCTGCCCCACACACAGCTGGCGCATAAGGTCCACACACTCTGCACTGATGGCAGCAGGGGGCACAGGGGCAGGGGCAGCGGTGCCTGGAATGAAGGACACTCTTCCCCTCTTTGTGGTGCGAACACGGGCAGCAACAGAGGAAGTGGCTGGGAGGGTGGGCACTGCACGCTGTGTGCTGGAAGATGTAGCAGACTCTCCGTTCCCTGTGTCCTCCAAGATGTCTGCACCACCGCCGTCATCAGATGATGTTGAACTTTGCGTCTCGGGCTGTGATTCCTCCAGCATACTCCTATCCCCCTCCGAGGCGCTGGTCACATCTGTGTCACTGGGATCCTGTGCAGCTGTTGTGCTTGTTTCACCACCACTGGTGTCCGTCCCCTGTCCCTCCGTGCCCACGGGAGATGCTGCATAACAGAGAGACATGTAGGGTCAGCAAAGTGACAGCAACAGGACAAACATATTCAAGCAAAGCAACACTGAGGATGACAAAGTCTACATGTTGCAGGCCACCCCGTGCATTCTCACCATGCAGACACACTTCACTACCTCAAACAGTGCGTACAAACATCTAAACACGGCATAGCTGAGCCATGTGATGGGCAGACAGCACAACATCATGCATGTTGGGGCGTACAAACACTAACACCAATGGACCAGGCCTGCAGCACACCACCCACAATGCCATTGAAATTCCCAGGATTGGAAAAACATCAGTAAGTGCATGTATGTAAAATCCGTGACTGCCACACCCAGCACAGGGGCCACTTACAACCCACTGCATCACAGTAACCACATCACGTACACCAGCGCAGGTACAGGCTTGGTACACATGCAGCCACTCACAGACAAAATCAACCTTCACAGAATACTCACCCCTAGCTTGCTGTTGATGCTCCTTCAAACGTGCGTCCAGCTCAGGCTGTGTCACAGCCAAGATGCGGCACATCAGTGGTGTCAAGCTGCGTCGTGACAACCTGCCACTGCGAGGGAGTATCCCCAGTGTCATCTCGGCAACGTTCTTTGCCAGTCGTGATATGTCGTCCCACCTCTTGTGGCAGTGGGTGCGCCGGCGGTTTGACACTCCCAGAGCCCGCACCTTGGTTGCAATGGACCTCCACACGGCCTTACGCTGGTGTACCTTGAGCTGCAGGTGTGGGAGACAAGAGGGGAAAACATCAGTGACACACTCTCATGGTAAAACCTCTCTCTCTGAACAGTGGCATGACACAGACTCATCTCCACACGGCAGATATGGGTCATTGATGTACACTCATGCCAACCACACACGTATCACACTCTGTACAGTCAGTGATGTGTCCTTGTCACATTGGGCGTGGACAGTCCATGCCAGGTAGAATCACACAGAGATGGACAACGAGGAGCCACACAAACAGTCACATGAACAATAACTGTCCCGAAACATGCATCACCAGATAGCTGTCACACCATATGGATGTGTACACAACACATGTCCATCCACCCTTCATGTCCATGCATTTAATGTGTGGGTTGCATACACCCCCTTAACAACTAGGAAACAGCATGTCAGCCAGTGCATTACACAACCCCACACTCTCAGGCACATACACCATCTGATCGACTACATGTGTGCCCCCTTGCACTCACACCCCCACTGTTGGAGACTTACCACAACATTTGGGCCACCATATAGCCGTGGGTACTGTGTCAGCACCTCGTCCACCAGGACATCCAGCTCCTCGCTTGTAAATGGACTGGCACGGATCTTCTCCGTCCTAGCCATCACTGTGGACATGAGACGTCAGCGGCGGCAGTGGGCGGTGAGGGGTCCCAGGCAGCAGTCCCTGGAGGCAGCAGCAGGTGAGGGGTCTCAGGCAGCAGTCCCTGGAGGCAGCAGCAGGTGAGGGGTCCCAGGCAGCAGTCCCTGGAGGCAGCAGCAGGTGAGGGGTCCCAGGCAGCAGTCCCTGGAGGCAGCAGCAGGTGAGGGGTCCCAGGCAGCAGTCCCTGGAGGCAGCAGCAGGTGAGGGGTCTCAGGCAGCAGTCCCTGGAGGCAGCAGCAGGTGAGGGGTCCCAGGCAGCAGTCCCTGGAGGCAGCAGCAGGTGAGGGGTCCCAGGCAGCAGTCCCTGGAGGCAGCAGCAGGTGAGGGGTGTCAGGCAGCAGTCCCTGGAGGCAGCAGCAGGTGAGGGGTCTCAGGCAGCAGTCCCTGGAGGCAGCAGCAGGTGAGGGGTCCCAGGCAGCAGGCTCTGTGAGCAGTGGAAATGTGGTGCTCCCTTCCACACATATATAGGGCCCTGGACTCGTTTCAGTGGTCATAGTCTTCTGCCATTGGTGTTCCAGGTCAGCCTTCTTCAAAAGCATCCAATGACCGCCTCCGCGGGGCGGAGCACGCCTACCGCGATTTTTGAATCTGCATCATGCCACCGCGATAGCGGTCCCCATTGGCTGCAAGGGCATGGTTCATGGCGGTGACACACCGCGGGGTCCTGGCCGGCGCTACCGCGGTGGTGCATCTTACAAATGCATCCTATCTCCGCATCCGCTGGGGGCGGAGCACGCCTACCGCGATTTTTGAATCTGCATCATGCCACCGCGATAGCGGTCCCCATTGGCTGCAAGGGCATGGTTCATGGCGGTGACACACCGCGGGGTCCTGGCCGGCGCTACCGCGGTGGTGCATCTTACAAATGCATCCTATCTCCGCATCCGCTGGGGGCGGAGCACGCCTACCGCGATTTTTGAATCTGCATCATGCCACCGCGATAGCGGTCCCCATTGGCTGCAAGGGCATGGTTCATGGCGGTGACACACCGTGGGGTCCTGGCCGGCGCTACCGCTGTTTGATTGCCATAGAGTGACATGGGTGACCGGGATGTGGCTGGTGGAGCATGACAAACGCCATCTGCAGCTATGTAGAGGGCCATCACTAACACCAATGTGTCATGTGCAGCACATGAAACACTTGCGTCAGTGGTGGGCATCGACAAAGGTTCAAATGGTGGTTGGCATGCTCCGCCACCCAATTCACGGACAGTATGTGCGTCCGCTATGGGGAATATGCAGCATCACATCGTACACTCTGTGCGTCATTGTGTTTATGGGGCACGTTTAAGGCACTAACGGACAGTTCTTGTTGTGTGTGGATCAATGGTCATTACTGTACTACGCACAGTGGATACGTACAGTGGCACATGGCACTGGATAACATTGATATGGTCTCCTGTCACAAATGTCAGCCAATGTGTAACGTCTCACACCAAATGGAACACTGTACTCCATTATGTTGAGCAATATTTACACACAATGTCGTATCTGCCACCCATGCTGACCACTATCTCACACCTGAGCCCATGTGTTACACTGAAAACCCAGATGAACTCATTTATTCAGCATGACTGTCATCATTGGAAACAGATGTCACCCTGTTGTGTTATTGCTAAGACCAATTACATGCCGCATGTAATGTCTTTGTACACACTGGCAACTCCTGCAGTGTATGTCCACATGTACAGGGGGGCTCGACCTGCTAAAGGATGACGAGTACTTCAGCACCACACCTGGCATCCGTTGCATTATTATTGTTTGTCACTTGGGTAGACGGCCAGAGCAGATGTCTTTGCTACATGTCTGCCACCTGTAACCACAGGGACCTATGTGGTAGTGTCAGGTCTGTGCTCATGTTGTTTGGACTGTTGTATGTGAATCAGTGACATGTACATTTCAACAATGGTGCTTAGCTAAACTATGTTTTTGAGTGTTGTGCTGTGTTCCGGTGCTACTCACCTGCCACCAGTGCATGTCCATTGTTCACATCAGGAATGTTGCGTTGGCAGATGGACTGCATGCACGGTTGTGGATTGTGCTAACTGTATGGAATATAGTATGCGACATTTGTCCACAGGCTATGGGTGTCCAGTATTGCCTGTGCAATGTGTGTGCACTGATTAGCGGGAATTGTCTGCAATGTTGGATGGTCAGCACAAGTGGCACACGTGTGCAGTGTGTTGCCACCAACACTAGTGTATGTGCATGCTATGGGGTGCTAGCCATCCTTGCTCACCATCTATTCCAGCACTGTGTGGGTGGATCACATCTGCTGGTGTATCAGGATGGAGTGGGCACCCAAGACAGGTGAGATGTACCTTGATTGTTGTGCCTGTGACACTCATCCAACTCCGACATTTGGTCAATGTGAGGTACCAGTGTCCCACTACTCATGCACAGCCAGCATGTTTGTTAGATGTGGGATATTGATTGTATGCTGTGTTGGGCCTGACAGCCTGTGTGGAATGAGGGTCAGGATGCATGTCCTTTGGGACATGTGGTGTAAAATTACATCCACTGGTGTCAGGTGTCTGAGCCAGTTGTCCATATGTAATGCATACAGTCTGTTCATGCGTAGACTTGTTGGCATACTGGCTTGGCATTGTCCATGTAGTGTTGTATGTTTGTGTTGTGGCACTGTTGTGTCTTGAAACAGCTGGATGTGTATCACCATGGTATGTGTTGTGGTGCACATGTGTCCTTGGGCAGTCCCTCCTTGATGCTGCATGTAAATGTCCAAAATGGGGGAAGATTAAGGGTGCATACAGGCCCTGCTGATCACGTCCCTCATCTATTGTTAATGTGTGCCACATTGGCTATCTGTGTGCTTGTAGAGAGTATTGGGCAGTGGGGTAATGGTGGCCTGTTACAGTGGTACACATACTCTGCACAGGCGTGACATCATCTGTCACTGTCCGACTTTGTATTCAAGTCAGCAGCAGATATGGCCTGTGTACTGATGACATTGGCACATGTATGGGTTTGGGATGTGAATGTCATTGAATTTGAGTGTGTTCGAAGTGGCACTGAGTACAAAGACAATCCCAATGATCTATCCACATTGTGTTGTTGATGTGTCCCCTGCAATTATTGGCCAAGGAGGTGTGGCAGGTACAGCAGCAACGTGGAAGCCAGCAGTGTCTCTGCTTCACACATGTCCTGTGTCATGTACACCCAAGGCTGAGTCCACCTCAGCTCGATATGTGACTCTTGGCATTCACATAGACAGTGTTCGTATTGTGTCTACTGACTGTGCACATCCATGACAGTTGTACAATTAATCTGTCTCATGTTGGGACAACACTGAATTGCACTGTGTGCTTTCAGGGATGACAGTCAATGTTAGCGCCGTGACAGGACGGACTTTATGAATTTGTGCACATCCTAATTTATGTTGCTATGACGTGTCCCCTTTCATCTCACCTAGGAGGCGACCTAATGTGTTTCGTACCTTCACCCTGCTGGCTAACATGGAGGATACCGACATCATAAGGCGATTCCGTCTGGATCGGACAAACCTCCTGGAACTTTGTGCAATTTTGGAGCCACACCTGCTTCCACGCAGGACATACCCAACAGCACTCACGGCAACGGCAAAGGTGATGGCATTCCTACATTTCGTGGCTACGGGATCCTTCCAGCAAACTGTGGGCATTGCAGGGGGGATGTCCCAACCAACATTCAGCATGGTGCTACGTGATGTCCTGTTGGCTATGATGCAACACAGGGACCAATTCATACATTTCCCCAGGCGGCAGGAGTTGGCGGATGTGAAGGGCGAATTTTATGCACTTGGACACGTTCCTAATGTAGTTGGTGCAATAGATGGCACACATGTTTCCCTGATTCCACCCCAAGCACGGGAGCATATTTACCGAAATAGGAAACATTATCATTCCATCAATGTGCAGGTGGTGTGCCAGGCAGATATGGTCATCTCACACGTTTGTGCAAAGTTTCCAGGATCAGCCCACGATTCACACATAATGCGCAACAGCATTTTACCACAGCTGATGGCCAATCTGGCGCCGGAGCGGGCATGGATTGTGGGTGAGTACAAAGGGTCGAGTCGTGTGCTGTTTGTGTGCCATGCTGTCCTCGGACACATGTCAGACACTCAATCTGTATGTGTCTTTCACACTTAGGTGACTCTGCATATCCCAACGGACCTTGGTTGCTGAGTCCACTTCGCAATCCCAGGACACCAGCTGAAGTGCGCTACAACAATGCCCATGGGAGGACACGTCGGGTCATTGAGCGAACATTTGGACTCCTGAAATCGCGTTTTCGATGCCTCGACAAGACCGGAGGGGCTCTGCAGTACTCACCCGTCAAGGTGTGTCAGATAGTGGTAGCATGCTGCATGCTACACAACCTGGCCGTGCGGAAGGGGATCCCCTTAATCCAGGATGATGATGACCAGCCACAGCCCCCACCTGCAAACACCCAAATGTCAAGTGACGAGGATAGTGGAGAGGAGGAAGGTGTTGGACAGCGTCAGCAGCTCATCAACAACTACTTCACTTGATGGTCAGTGGCAATGTCAAAACTGGCTGTTGTCTGATGATGTTGTGCTTGGTGAATATGTGTATGTGAGTTTTGTGACTACAGCATGTTGCAGAGTCAGTGCTGGCTGCAGATGTGTATGGTAAGGGATCTTTTGACACAGCTACTTGATGTCTATGTTGGTACAGTTGCTCCTTGTGACATGTGCAGATTGTCGTACCTTGATGTGCTGTGTTGTGTGATGGTTGTTAGTCCACCACCTGAGTAGCAACTGATGTTCTGTTGTGTTTTCCTAGGTCCCTTCAGCCTCTACTTGCCTGCGGAGTATCCCTGCTCCTGTGACATTGTAATCATGGGTGTGAGTTAACATACTGTGATGAACATGGAACAGTGACAACTACATTGGTGCGTTATTAGTGTTTATTTACAGTGGATACATGTGATGTAGATGTGGATATTTACAGATTTGTGAATGGTGAATAACAGATTTGTCAGTGATGGTAGATGAGACAATAGAGTATACACTAGATCAGTATGGTAACACAGTCCAACAGTCATTTGCCATTCCCACGGCATTGTGTGTGGGGACAGTCTGCAGGGTACACAGCAGGGTGAAGAGGGGTGCCATCATGGCTGGCTACTTGACTGGCTTTTGCCAGGTGCTTTGCCACGGGATGCTCCCAATGATTTTTTCGGGCGGCCCCTTGCTCTTTTGGCAGGGGGGACACAGGTGCATGGCCAGTGGTGTCTGATGAGTCCCCATGCTCGCTGAACGCAGGGGAGGATGGGGGTCTGTCATCCTGCGGCACAACGGAGGGAGCTGTAGGTGTTGGCGGTGCCGCATGCCTGTCCCTGAGGACCCCCACTAGCTGGCCCAGGAGGTCCCTGATTTGGCCCATGCAGGCCACGAGTTGGCCCATGCGGTTGTCAATTGAGCGCAGCATCTGTTGTTGCTCACGGGCATCCTGCTGAGCCTGCCTCAACTGTCCCTGGGCGTGTTCATAGGCCCCCACAACTCTGTGAATGTGTGCCAGTGATTCAGTGCCAGGGTCTTGTTCCCTTTGGGTCAGCCTTGTCCTCACACCTGGCCTGCTGTCACGGCCCTGTTGCCTCCCTCCTGTGGGCACCGGCCTACTCTCCCGTACCTCCGCAGTTGTTGTGGTCTGGTTGGCCTCTGGAGCAGGGCGAGTGTTGCAGGCAGCAGTGGTAGTGGTAGTGGTGGTGGAGGTGGTGGTGGCACAGGTCGTTGCAGCAGGGCTCTGCGTTGATGTTGTTGCTGAGGGTGGTGGGGCTGTGGGGTCCTGGGACACATTACGCCCTGCCACACCAGATGGTCCGGGTTGGTCCTCCTCCTCCTCATTATCCAGGGAGTCTGCATCCGAGGGGAGATGTTCGGGAGCTGGTGACTGGCTGTGCTGGTTGAGGTTGTCGTCCTCTGCAGTCAGTTGTTGGTCACCTGTGGGACAGGAAGTAGATGGTAATTGCCTTACACACCTCAGGGTTGCTGTGTTTGATGTCTCTTATTTACATGTTATGCTACACACAGTTGCCTTTTTCACACATTGTATGTCTGCACAGTGATGTGCCTCATGCCATGAAGTGGAGTTACATTCATCATTTCACAATGGTGTGACCTGTGATTGGTTAGCATGCCACACGTCTAGTATTGGTGATTTCAATGTGAGGTTGTCATCTGACAACTGGCATGACTACAAGTTGATGTTCAGCATCTTTGCTGATCACTCTGCCTGGCAGACATTACCTGTGTGCATGGACTAGCCATTGTCATCACATGCATACCGTTGACATGTCCTGTGCTTGTATTTCTTTATACAGCAGACCATGCTAGTTTGTTTTTCCCATGGTCCTTCATGATCAGCACCCATGTACGCTACAGAGGGAAGTCTGGGTGATGCATGTCAGAGGCCCGTTTGCTTGGACATATTTGTTGAGAGTCACAGTTCTGTTTCTGTCACAGTTACGTACGCTGAGCTGTCTGCATCCTGTCAATGGCTGTGCTTTTCTTTTCTATTTTTGTGTGAAGTAGAGCCTCATGTTGTCATGTCTCTCAATGCTTTTGTTGAGTGATGGTGGGGTGCATGCACTGTCTGATTACCTGTGCAGTGTCACTTTGGTTTTTACTTACAGACACATGCTTCTGGGTGGGGTGCTCCATCCTGCTGAGGGGTGTGAGAGGGGGCCTGTTGGGAGTTGTTGTGCTGCCTCCAGATACACATTCCCCATCCCTGTGAAGATGGCTACCTACCTGTTAGGTGGTGGGGGAGCGTTCAATGGCTGACACATGCTTCTGGGTGGGGTGCTCCATCCTGCTGAGGGGTGTGAGAGGGGGGCCTGTTGGGAGTTGTTGTGCTGCCTCCAGATACACATTCCCCATCCCTGTGAAGATGGCTACCTACCTGTTAGGTGGTGGGGGAGCGTTCAATGGCTGACACATGCTTCTGGGTGGGGTGCTCCATCCTGCTGAGGGGTGTGAGAGGGGGCCTGTTGGGAGTTGTTGTGCTGCCTCCAGATACACATTCCCCATCCCTGTGAAGATGGCTACCTACCTGTTAGGTGGTGGGGGAGCGTTCAATGGCTGACACATGCTTCTGGGTGGGGTGCTCCATCCTGCTGAGGGGTGTGAGAGGGGGCCTGTTGGGAGTTGTTGTGCTGCCTCCAGATACACATTCCCCATCCCTGTGAAGATGGCTACCTACCTGTTAGGTGGTGGGGAGCGTTCAATGGCTGACACATGCTTCTGGGTGGGGTGCTCCATCCTGCTGAGGGGTGGGAGAGGGGGCCTGGTGTGTGTTGTAGTGCTTTTTGTCTGTGCACATGCAACCCAGTTGATTTTGTTTAGCTTTGTGCTTTATCAGGTTGAGTGGTGGTTACATCTGTGTGACCTGTTTTGGGTATTGTGGGTCAGACGAATGTCCTTTGGCCTAGGGGTTGTGGGTTTGAAGTTGTGCAAGACGGTACATGGCAATGTGATGATATTCATTGGTTTGTACTTACCAGCTTCCAGTCCCCCGCGGATTCCTTCAAGACTCTCTGGATGTAGGATTCCAAGGACCTTCTCCTCCCACGGACTGTATGGTTTGGGTGGGATGGGAGTGCCTCCACCAGTCCCGTCAGCCAGCTGACGGTTCTTGGCCCTCTTCCTCTTCACCACGGTCTTCAGGTCATGCCACCGCTTCTGTATTTCCTGCTTGTTGCGGGGGTGGTCCCTACTGCATTGACCTTATTGACTATCCTCACCCACATTTGGGTTCTTGTGGCTAATGGGGTGTGTTGGACCATGTTGCCATAGAGTTGTGGTTCAACTCTTATTATCTCATCTACCATGACTGCAAGCTCTGAATCAGTGAATTTTGGCATTTTGTGTGGTGCCATGGTGTGTGCTGTGCAGATGTTCTGTGGTGCAGTTGTGTGGGTGTTGTGGGTGGTGTAGGTGGTGTGTGTGTTGTGGTGGTGATGTGTGCAGCTTTGCCTCTCCTTTGTTCTCTGGGGTTGGGACCTTCAGTTGTGGAGTGTAGCAAAGGATTGTGGTCAGGGAGGGGCTGGTTTTATGCTCGGCTATGGGGGGTGTGGCAAGCTGGTATGTTGCTGTCAGGTGTGTTGTGTGTGTTGTCCTGTGATTGGTTATTTTGAAATTTCTGGGGCTGTTGTCATTGGGCACTTTTGGTTTGTATTGGGACAGGTCTACTTCACTGTGTGCATTGTTTGTATTTTTTTTCGTGTTTTTTCTACGTCCGCCATTTTTTTTGCGGATCCTCCGCAGCGGTTCCTCGGCAGCGGTGGCTATGCTGCAGCCCTTCCGCCGCCTATCGGATTCATCACTGTTCGCGCACGATGCGGTCGGATTCATAGGTAGGTACCATGTTGGTAACGGGGATGTCATAATGTCACGGGCGGTTACTCCGTGTGCATGGCGGCGGTTCTTGGCATTTCCGCCGTTGCGGTCGGATTTTCAGCTGGTCCGGCGAGTGCGGGCGGTTTTTCGTTGTCTCCCGCCGCCGCGGACGGATTGTTCTGCCGGTTCATCGTAATGTATCCGGCGTTTTTCCCGTTGGCCATGCGGGCGGTTTATTGCCGCTACCATGGCGGTCGGTATGCTTTTCCGACCGCCATCGTAATCGACCCCTTAGTTACTATTCTGGATAAGGTATGATGTTATACCAGAATGCCTGGGATAGGCCGCACAAAAAATGTTGGTGCCTTCTTAATAATACCTGGTGGTTTTTAACTACCGGTTAATATTTCTGGCTACTTTCGAGGTGGGATGCTACTAGTGGGCTGCACTGATTGTGCCACCCACAGAAGCAGCCTTTCAAACCTGTTGATGGAGCAGGGTTTTCGAAAAAGTAAAACCTGCTCGGATTGAGACCCCTAGTGACATTTTCTAACTTTTCTAACAGTGTGCAGTGAAAAATGTGTGGTTTAAATAACTAACATGAGGAAAAATAAGGGGGCGTGGCCAAGAAGGCTGCGATGGCGGACGTGCTCTGCTGAGGCTCCGTGATCGGGCTAGCATATTGCCCGCTTCACTGCGTCGAATCTGGCTGCCAAACCAACATCCCGGTGCCGGATCATGAGAAGCATCAAGCGGTGAACAGCTAAATCAGTAATCGTGCGGATCTACGGAGCACACCGTAACTTTAACGACCCCGACACTCAGCGGCAAGATGGCGCCCGCCCGCACCTAACTTCAACTCCCGTAAGGCTGGGCCTGTGCCGAGGGGTGCGCTCCGGGGATGTGGGCCGCGGGACGGGCGGCCGGGGGAGCAGGAGCGTAGAGGGGACAGCTCAACCACGGTTGCCATCAGCAATCACTACAAGATCAGGAAAGGTGTCGGAAACCGAGACGGCGACCGGAGGTGGCCCACCATTCATGCCGCCATGGACTTGATCCGGAGGACGGTCCGTGCTCAGTGTACAGTCGGGTGGTGCCGGGAGCGACTGCCCTGACATCAGCGGTCCAACGATGGTGGGACGGTTTCCACCCGACCCTACCACAAGCCGGAGAAATGTTCTCCACCGGGGCCGCCTGACCTCAAAATGGTGCCCGACGAACACAGCGGCTGACGTGAGCGGGGAAAATAGTCTGAGCCCATTGTGGGCGCGCCGTGGCAGCCAAGAGGAGGTGAGCGGCGGACCCCCCCTAGTCGCTCGGTGCTGCATGCGCGCCCCCCCACCGCTCCACGTGCTAGCTGAACGTGCCCAGGACAGACAATGCCTGACCCTAATATGGAGGCTTAGAGATCCACACTACACCCGCATCGGCGCTCACCCTGAGGACTGCATCCCCGGGGAGGCACCCGACCCGGCAACTGGAACAGCCACAGCATCTTCTTGGAACCCCTCCCGGGCAACGTTCACAGCAGATTGTGCCCCCTCCCCCCCCTGGCAGCACCTGACCCCTCCTAGTAAGGAGCCAGAGCCATGAGGAAGTGGGCCAGCGCTGGGGTGACCGGAGCAGGAAACCCCCCCCTGCCCTCTGCTGTGCCGGTGCATCCTCGTCCCCCTCGCCCGGCGCGCTGCTCGCGACCAGTGGCGGTTATACCATCGAAACAGCCAAGAACAGTACCAGGGCACCTGATAAGCGGAGGTTCTGCCACGTGCTCCCCAGATACCGGCAACACCCAACACGCGAGGAGCCATCCCAGACAGCGCGATGGGGAAGCCAAAAGCCACGCAGAACACGACAGTCCCGGAGACTGCACCAGAGAACCTACCAAATACCCGGGCAGGGACCAAGACAACCGCGACTCAGTCTGATCAATCCATATCGGATAAACTCGACCAAGTATTGGCGGCTATTGAGCTCTCTAGGGTGTCTATGGAGGAGCTACTCGGCACCCTGACGACAGACATAAGCCTCATCCGGGACGACCATCGAAAACTGGGCGACAAAGTCAAAGATGGAGAGAAGATCATGGCCGACCTGCAACCCTTCATCAATGCCCATCAGACAATGCTGCAAACCGTCTTGGGTCGCCTGACCACCATGGAGGAGCGAGTGGATGATTTGGAGGGGCGCTCGCGGCGCTGTAACATCCTCGTGCTGGGACTCCCAGAGGGAATCGAAGGTGCGAATCCGGTGGAGCATATGGAAGCGTGGGTGAAATCTTTCACTCCAACTGCTGACCGTACGGCCTTCTTCTCCATTGAACGCGCTCACAGGGTCCCGGCCCGCAAACCTCCGCCGGGAGCCCCCCCCCGACCGAGGTTGGCGAAATTTCTGCACTTTCGAGACTGCGATGCGGTGCTTCGAGCTGCCAGACAATCGGGCCCCCTCCGGGTAGAAAATAAACAGGTAATGATCTTCCCTGACTATGCACAGGCGGTGCAACAACAAAGATCATCGTTCCTCGAAGTGAAACGACGACTACGGGCGGACAATATACAATATTCCCTGCTATTCCCAGCCCGACTCAAAGTTATCCATGACGGCTCTGCCATCTTCTTTGCAAACGCCGAGGAGGCACACGATTGGGCGGATCAACACTGCGCAACAACAGTCCCGGGCAGAGACCACACGAGGCCCGAGATCTAGGGCACCACGACCCAGGAGACGCAACTCGAAACAGCGACGCACCGGTAAGGACACAGTAGCAGGGACCCATACCCTGGTATCCCCGGACCTGGAGCAAATTATGCAGGAGCGACGAGAGGCTCTGCGGGCAGCGACGGAACTGCAGGCCTCCCCACCTGCAGAAGACACAGACCGAGCTCCGCACCTCTTCTCTTCGGAAGGAGAGGATGACAGCGATGGAACGCCTTCTAGGGTAGACTCAATCACAGCACCCCTGGTTACCCCCCAGACAGCTGATCTCATAATTTGATGGACAAACTAGTAATCTCTTGGAAAAAGGCGGCCCGGCTGGCAGTCCCTTGACGGTCCGCACAGCCACAACTTATCCATACTGCGCATGCAACACATGCCTGATTACATACAGTCCAGATGACGACCACTGATCCTGCAAATGCCCGTTCAGGGACCCACCTCGCAGACATGTACTGCCACCCCCAACGTAATATTCTTGCACTCTCCGGTTCTATGAGAGTCGGTTTGGAAGTATCGACCCCAGCGATAGGTCCTTGGTATTGGGGCTGTTCCCCAACCCCAGTTATCTGTTCACCGCCCCCATTCAGTATAATCCCTTCCCCTCATGGACCTCCACACAACAGGGTAAACACACCACACAGACGGGCGACATCGCACCTCACTTATGATTATTACACTGCTGGGGAATCACCGGGCATTCTGCTCCAGCCGATACTCGCTACACTGGTACGCATAGGCAACACCAAATGGCTACTACAATGCAGAGCACAGACATCAGTATCTTAACGCTAAACACTAGGGGCCTACATGCACCAAGCAAGCGTTACACCGTATATTCCTACACAAAACGCCAGAACGCACGAATCGCGTTCTTGCAGGACACACACCTAACCACACCGGAACTAAATAAATAGCGGGCCAAATGGCGCGGGACCATATGTGCCACGTCATACTCAGCTTACGCACGTGGGGCGCTGATTTGGGTCAGACCAGGAACCCCATTCCAAGAACTCAGAAGAGTGGTGGACAAAGAGGGGAGGTATGCCCTACTGGAGGGACTCTTAGATGGGCAACCAGTACTTTTGGGTTGTATATACGCCCCAAACGTTGAGCAAGATAGGTTCTGGGACTGCCTCACAGGAGTTTTAGCCCAATTTGCATCCATACCATGGATATTAGGGGGCGACTATAACTGTACACTAAATCTTGCCCTAGACCGATCCCACCCTCCACCCACACATTCTCCAGCCCACAAGCAAACGGAACGGTTTAAAACCTGGGTCACGCAATGGGCACTCATAGATGCATGGAGAGTGCGTCATCCACAGACTCGACTATACTCGTTTCACTCCATACCACACAACTTACGGGTCCGACTGGATAGATTTTTATGCTCAGTGTCGCTAATACCCAAAATTCAACACACGGACTACCTAGGCCGGGTCATTTCCGACCATGACGCTCATATACTACGGTTACACTGGAGACCCCCCCATCCCCCAGTACCCACTTGGCGACTACCACGGGAATGCCTGACGGACCAAGTCTTCAAACACGAACAGGGGCAACGCATACAGGAGTACTTCACTAATAACGCAGGAACGGCGACATCTACATTAGTAGAGTGGGACGCATTTAAAGTAGTAGCCCGGGGAGAATGCATCAAACAAATAGTAGGGGTAAAACGGACACTGGAGCAAGCACTAACACAAGCCGAAACGCAGCTAGCCATCCTCACCAAACGAGACGACGCAACCGAGGTGACAGCTGCTCAGGTAGCAAAGGCAAAGACAGAGCACCTGGCCGCCCTCACAGACCTTCGTAGGTACAACTTTAGGGCATATGCCACCTGGATGCATAAGGAGCGGGACAAAACAGGCACACTATTAGCATGGCTAGCAAAACAAGACACAGACGTGAAACCCATCACCGAAGTGCTCGACCCCCTCGGAAAGTTGGTGCATTCCCAAGCGGAAATCCTCCTGGCGTTCCAACAATACTACTCTGAGGTGTACCGCAACCCAGCACCGACCGGGCAGGAAACGATAGACCACTTTCTCGACTCACTGACGATCCCACAAATCACGGAGGCGGAGAGAACCGCACTAGACGCAGAGATACAATCCGCTGATGTCACCCAAGCAATCCACGCACTGGCTCGCAACAAAGCACCAGGGCTGGATGGCTTTCCCCTGGAATATTACACAACCTTCTCCCCCTGTTGGTCCCCCGCCTTGTAGAGATGTTCGCGGCCGCGCTAGAGAAGGGAGAGCTACCAAGATCCCTTCGAGAATCAGTTATTGTAACCTTCCCGAAGCCGAACCTCGACCCACAACAGATGGCCTCATACCGCCCCATCACGCTTCTGTCTGCCGATTGTAAGATATTGGCAGACAGGTATACACAAATTCTACGACCCCTGGTCCACCCAGACCAATGTGGCTTCGTTCCAGGCAGAAACACGTCCCAAAATATACGCCGCCTATTCCATATCCAAGATCAAGTGGGTGCTGCGTTCCCCAGAGCAGCCTGTCTCATCCTAGACCTCGAGAAGGCCTTCGATACTCTCACTTGGCCATACCTGTTCTCGGTCTTAAAACGAGCGGGGATCGGTCCCACCCTCCTAGCATATACACAACTCCTGTACACCAAACTGACCTCGCACATCCTCATGGGTCGATGCATATCGCCAGCATTCGAGGTGAAGAGGGGCATGAGGCAGGGCTGCCCACTCTCGCCTCTGCTCTTCGCCCTCGCTGTAGAGCCCCTGGCTATACGACTGCGGCGGGAGGGGGAGAACTGGGGCATACCCATAGCAGATACCATACATAGTGTCTCCATGTACGCTGATGACCTCTTACTATATATTCGGGACATTACCAAGGATCTAACACCCATATGGACTACACTGACAGAATTTGCGGGGGCATCCGGGCTTAGAGTGAACTGGGACAAATCCACAGTTTACCCACTGCACCCACACCTTACCCCTCAAGATGTACGGATGGGTGAACAGAACTTGACCTGGAGGGAAGGTGCCCCCCGTTACCTCGGGATCCGTTAGCACCACTCCTCGTCCGACATCTTTGAGGGCAACCACCGCAGAGCGCTGGCCGGAATCAGAACGGCGGTCGGTTTTTGGAAGAACCTTCCGCTAGCCCCGATAGGCCGTGTGGCCTTAGCCAAAACGATAATAGTCCCGCGGCTATTGTACCACTTCACGAATCTGCCGGTGATTCCACCCAGAGTATTCTTCTGAGACTTAGACTCGCTCCTCCGCTCGCTCATATGGGGAACAAACAGACATAGGATAGCACTAGCGAAGTTACAATTACCCACCACACAGAGAGGACTAGGCGCACCATCCTTCGAATCGTACTTCCTGGCAGCGCAATTACAGTGGCTGTCCTACTGGACGGCAGGCAGACACTTAGGTGAGACGCACGCGACGACCAGCCCGATACCCATCCCAGAACTCCGCCGCTTGCTGCTGCCAGGCACCAAACCGCGACGCACATATCCCATACAAGTGTTGGTGGCACGCAAATGCATGCAACGGATACATCGTATGTTGGCAGGGGCGCCTCTGTATTCCCCTCTGCTGCCGCTGGTCGGCTGGCCCAAACGAGAGAAATACTATACAACTAGCATGCTCCGCATATGGACAGAACACGGCCTAACCGAAATAGAGTCTCTGTTTGAGGACGGACAGCTCAGACCATATCGCCAGATTATGGAAGACTATGACCTCCCCCCTGGCCAATTTTTACTCCACAGGCAAATCATAGAAAGTTATCGGCCACACCATGACCTATCGACGGGAGAGCCAGTGACTCATCCGGTCATTCATATGATCATAGACATGGGGGTGGGACAGCACCTGACGACATGGCTCTCTAAAGCCATTCGGGAGCTCATAAACAAACCCCTGGAGGCCCTGCGGGCGACATGGGAGGAGGAGCTAGGACACCAATTACACGAGAAAGAATGGGAGAAGGCCCTTGAATATCCCAAGAAGGTGTCCAGAAATGCACGCTTTAAAAATATACAATTCTACATCCTACATAGAGCATATCAAACACCAGTGCGCCTCCAACGATTTTACCCAGACACCCAGTTCCTCTGCCCCAGATGCCGATCACAGGAAGCAGATTTCCGCCACATGTTCTGGAGTTGCTCTACACTACAGCCGTATTGGAGCACTGTTCACAAGATACTTAGGGGTCTCACGGGTCTCTCACATATGGACACATGGGAGGCCTGTGCATTGGGAATCTTCTGGAGATGGAAACAGCACAAAGTGTCAATCCGCTTTGTCTCGCTGGCAATATTGCTGGCTAAAAGAGGTATAGCTATGCACTGGTGATCCCCTACGGGCCCCCCGATTGCAGCATGGGTGGGAGCAGTACACAAATGGGCGGCAGCGGAAGAGGAAACACTCAGGGAGGAGGAGGTAAAAGGGATACGCAAACACCCCATCTCCATGGAGTGGACCCTATTGTTGCATCAATTCAAACAGCCACCAACACATGATGACCCGGACGGCTCCCCACACGCCCCAGTAGACTTGCAATCACAAGCCCCGACCGGAAGCACGCACACCAGTTCTCATGCCACAGCAAATACGTAACGCCGCTCGACAATACCACCACGAACCACACAGGACACTGAGATAGGCCATAACGGCTGGACTACCCCCCCCCCTAGCAGCACTCAGTCATACCAATAAGCAAGATTTGTACCAGCCCTGATACCCCGTCTGATACCTATACCCTAGGTCCCATGAACACTATCCCAGTTTTACATCCCAGTTATATGCGGAAATCGTTTATCGAAAAGATTGTATAAAATACAGGATACATGTCTACCCAATGCAAGGATAGCAATGTCCAACGGTGTCTAATGCATGCAATGAAGTCAAATTACATGTATTGTAACGCAATAAGTTGTTGGTTTTTTTTTGGTTTTTTTATTACGAAAATGTTAATAAATATATTTTTTAAAATGAGGAAAAATAAATACTGCGCAAGCGTGTACTAAAGTACTGAACTAGGCCGCAAATGCCTGACTAATGAAGATAAAGAGACTAATGCTGCTTTTGTGCATGATTATGAACGTTTGTCAGACAAAACTAACCTGGGCTGCGCATGGTAAGATGCAGCATTTGGGAGGGTGCATAAAGAAAATCATTTTAAAGTGATTAATTATATTTGTTTTATTTTCTGTAGAAGCATGGGTTAAGCAAAATAAAGAATTATTAACTGAAAAGGCAAAAGAGAATGTGGGGGGAGAGCTGAGAGACATGGCCTTTGAAACTATGAGTGCCTGCCAAAAAGTTAAACCTGAAGACGAAAAACAATTGTCAAGTGATGAACGTTTCCTCTGGAAGCGGACGAGTGGCACAAGAAGTAACAGAAACTGCCAATCAACAAAGGAGAGAGAAAGGGTATTGAAGAGAATACTCCTGGTCCCCTTATGGTATATATATCTCAAACAAATGAAGGAGTATACCCTGTCTTCAGGGTATACTCCTTCATTTGTTTGCGGTAACAGAAACTGCAACATGAAGTCTGATATTGTATACTTGTATTTCCTGGGATGATGTAGTTCTAATGATGAAAAAACAATACAAAAGAACATTGAGAGAGATGGACATACCGAGTGTGGTGTGACAGTACACCCCTCTCCTCAACCAATCACGATGTAGTTTATACTCTGAAATGAAACAAGTGTGGGTTGGTCTTTTGGGTTTTAGGGTATAATTGAGGTGCCTTGGTGGGAGGGGTTAGCTAGCATTGCTCCTATTCCGAGAGGTGTCGTTGCAGTCGTCAGTTTGCTGTAGAGGCCTACCTCTTTTTCCCTGTTCCTGATTCCTGACTTAGACTTTGCCCTTACAAATCTTCTTGAGGGGCCCTGCTGCTCCCCTGGCCAGTGAGCAGGTTTCCTGTTTCCTCCTGGGTTAGTATAGATAGAAACCTGACTTTGCATATTTATTTGCAAATGCATTTTGTCTCTGAAACTTTTTTCTCTTCGCCTTTCCACTCCTTCAATGCACTGTCGATGTGATGTGATTTTATCATTTTCTCTTTGCTAGTTTGTTTATTCAGTGATATTCCATAATTTGTACTGTGTATTGGTACTTAATGAGCATTTATTTCACATTATTTAGATAAAACATTATAAATATACACACTGTGTTCATCTTTATTTAGGGTGTGTTATTAATTCTTGCCATCAACTATTCAACTAAAATAAAGATGCCATTGTGTTATTATTGTCTTAAGAGTAATGCAGGTTTAGTTGGAGATTGGTAAGTTAGGTCTGAACTTTGCATTTCACACTGAACCCAGCGCAAAGGGACTTTGTTGGGTAATGTAATTGGGCCTTGTTTAGTTGCAAATGTATTGATCTCTGAGTGCTGGATCAGTTTTGGTAGCACAGGATGGTTATTGATTGATGTTGATTAGTTTGGCAATAATTATTGCTTATTGATTTTTGGTCATTAATATGAAAAGTTAGTGTTCGTTTTGTTTCATGTAGCCTGGAAATACGGGTACGGAGTTGCCTAAGATCCCGGGATGATGTTATTTTAGCCTAAGAGGGGCTGAGGAATAGTGTGGAAAAGTTATCACACTGCAGAAGTACTTTGTCTGTTGTTGTAATATCAAACAGTGAGATGCTGTTGAAGTTATTTTAGGGATTTATTCTGTTGAGAAAAGGGCTGTGTGAAATAGTGGAAAGTCTGCTTCCAAACTTTTGGCTTTACATCCCCAAAGGAGTACCAAGGCTTTTTTCACTTGAAAATCCTCTTCTGAAACTTTGGCTAGTATCCCCAGAAGAATACTCGATTGGGAGTAGAGTAGCGCTGGTCGTTATTTTACTAGAAGTAAAAGAAATCTCTTCGAATGATCGAACTATCTCTTTATTTAGTGGAGCAGACAAAGTAGCATTGTTTTGTGTTGTTTTTTAACAAGAATTTAGTTAAGAAAAACCTTGTAGTACATTGCCATAATATTTAGTAAAGGGAGGGTCAGTAGCAGGAGTTATACTGACGTCACAAAAACCCGCGCTGGCATTGGTCGAGATAGTGGGCATGTAGGGAGCCGTGATTGGTTGTTTGCTGTGAGCCGCGCTGGCATTGGTCGAGATAGTGGGCGTGTAGTGAGCCGTGATTGGTTGGTTGGTGTGAGTCGCGCTGGTATTGGTTGAGATTCAGCGAATAGAGTGAGAGGATTTACGGAAGATTTCCCTTGTTTGTTTTTGGTTTATTTAGCGACAAAAAGAGTATTTAAAATGAAGATGGTAAAAAGAATACACGATTCCTTTAAAAAGGATAAGCCGATAGTTACTAGAGAGGGGCTTCCTGTACCTCCTCCAAGATCACCTGCTTCTTTCATGATGTTGGAGCGTGGATATCATACGTGTACATGGTTAGAGAATTGGATGGGTTACACAGAAGATGATGGAGTTTTAGCTTTTCCAAAGCATGGTACTTTTAATGTGAGGATATTAGAAAATTTGAGGAGACAAATTAATTCATTAAAACCAAATCCTAGACCTATGCAGTATGAGGCGCTTGAAGAATGGGAACATGAGGCATATAAAAGGGAGAGAGACAGGAATGGGATAAGATATAGGAATACATTAAGGAGGTATTCAGAAGCTAGGTGGGATGATCAGATGAAAAGATGGAGAAGAGAAGTGATCGCGGATGGATTATATCCGGTAATAGTTGCTGAGGATCAGGCTGGAGGAAAATGTAAAGAGAAAAAGAATAATGTAGAGACTTCAGAATTAGATATTGATCCAAATGAAATTCATGATGAATTATTAGATGAGATGCTCTTAAAGAGACCTCCACCATATCAGGAGAGCCTGGATGGGATTTCTCCGAGTGCACCGTTAATTGAAATAGAAGTTCCACAAGTCCCACAAGTTTCACAAGTTATGAATGTTCCGGTAGCTTCACAGTCTTCATTAGGTATTCGAGAGTTACAGGAAAAAGAGATTGACATGTTAAACAGAACAAGAGAAGAGTTGACTCAGAAAATTAGCCAGTTGAGTTTGAATGCAGAAGCATTGTCAGTACCAGTAACAATTGGTCCTATAGTTCCTTTGTACAGTGAGGGACAAAATATTTCGAAAGTGCATACATTAACAATTCCTATGAATAGTGTCAGGAATGCTAGTGGATCGGAATCATTTGAGAGAAGTGCTTCATTGATTGATCTTCCAATAAATGAAAAAGTGACTGAAACGCCAAAAAGAAGTGTGCAGATAGATCTTAGGAAACTAGTGCAAAATGTGAGAGAAATGACTCCAGTATCAGGGGGTTCAGTGGGACCTTCGCCAGAGGAGTTAGATGATTGGATAAGAGGAATAGAAATGAATAAGTCTAAATTGAGTATAGATATAGGGTAATTGAGAGTAGATTTGGAAGAAATGATTAATGGTACAATAAGTCCAGAGAGATTGAGTAAATACCAGGATGAAGAGTTACTATTTTCGTGTAAAAATATAACATGGAGAGCAAAGAATTTACATGAGAAATTGATGGAGGTTGCACTGGAATATGGAGTGGATATTGGAAAATCTAAAGCTTTGCAGAAAACATATAGATTGGACTTTACTGAAAAGGATTTGGAGAGTTTGAATACATCTGGTAAACGATTACAAATAAAAGAGTTAATTAATACCCTGAAGAGATGGGATGATGGGGAACGATGGAAAGGTAGATGGGCGAAAAAGAAGGAAGAAATGATTGCTAACAAAAATGTAAATGCATCTTCTATACTTCCATTAAGAGAAGCAGAGCAAGTTGAAATGATATATCCGATGAGAGAAGTTCCAGGTGGTGTATTTGTTCAGATTCGTTGGTCAAGACAGGATATATTGTCTTTTACTAATGATTTCCCCAGATTGAGAGAAAAGCCTGTCGAGTGGTACAAACAGGTAGAGAGGTTTGTAAAAGTTTCAAAGGTCTTGTTGAAAGACTTGGATGGTTTGTTTGACATTGTAGTTCCAGCTGATTTATGGACAGAGTGTAAAATTGCCGTCGATTGGCCAAAAGAGGAATATCCTAGAGATGTTAAAACAGGAGCACCTTCAGAAGAGGTGATGAAAAAATATAATCAGGGAATTACTTACCTGAAAGGTAAAATTTCTCCAAAGGAAACAGATTGGGTTAAAATTGATAGGACAACACAGGAGTCTCAAAAAGAATCAGTACATGCATACTATGAGAGGCTTTTACAGGTGTTTAAACAGTATAGTGGCTTTGAAAGAATAACTGACAAAGATATGGGACATTTTGTGTATAGGTTTGTATTTGGGTTGAAGCCTGAGATTAGTAATATGATTCAGCAAAATTTGATTTGTTGGCAGAGTAAGACAGTGGACGAGATTTTGAGATATTCTAAGTATTGTAGTGATGATATTGAGTCGAGGCATAAGAAATTAAAAGAGAAGATGATGTGGGCACAAGTGAAAGTGGCGCAACAGAAAGATGGGAATTATGTCAATGGTTCTCAAACAGATTTTCAAATGAAAGGACAGAATCAGAATTTTCAAAATGGTCAGGTACCTAAAATGAATGGTGTATTAAATGGTGGAAAAGGTAGAGGTAAGAATAATAGAGAAGAAATGAAACAGAAATTTCCTTGTCATTCGTGCGGAAAGTTAGGGCATTGGAAGAACGAGAGTAAGTCCTTGCTAGGAAATAATGGAATGGTTCAAAATTTCAATCTGCAGATGCAGAATGAAGCGGTTGTGAATCAACAACAGCTGCAACAGGTAGTTACACCACAGGTTCAACAAATACAAGTACCTCAAGCTCCTATGCCAAATAATGTGAATGCTCAGGTACAGAGATACAGTGCGAATGCTGGATTTCACTCGGGTGAACAGGTTGGTAAGAATCAAAATGTATAACAATATTGGTTGCAGTGTCCTGAGAGTGATTCAGATTCATCTCAATGACGGTGCCTGAGGGGGTAGGAAGAGTGCGTGCTTGGCGCTTCTCTAGTGGTAGATCAATCAGGTCCTTTTGTTGATGGGAAAGTGGAAGGTAATAATATTACATTTCTTGTGGACACTGGTGCTACCCGTTCTACTGTAAGAGCAGCAGAAATTCCAAACCTACCCCTCTCGGGAGAAACTATCCAAGTTGTAGGAGTTTCAAATAAGTATATTAGAACTCCAGTGACCAAACCAATGGAGGTTCATATTGGAGAATTCAGAGATATGCATCATTTTGTGGTATGTGACACGAGTCCAGTGAATCTTTTAGGAAGAGATTTACTTCTGCAAGATGAATTGTACCATCTATTGTACACCGGATGGTATTGCTTTCCAGACACCAGATGAGGATGTTGCTTTTAAAATGATGTTAGCAAAGCAAGGGACGGAAGTGAATGATCTATATTCATTGCTCACATTTGAGGATTTGCCCGGTGAGTTGAGAGATACAGTGAGAACAGATGTGTGGGATTTTACAGGAAAGGAAATTGAACTGATGAAAGGTGTTGACCCTATTCAAATTACAGTAAAACAAGGTACGGAGTTTCCAAAAACACCACCATATAAGATGAGTCCTGAGACCATAGCAAGAGTTATTCCTGTAACTGAGCAAATGATTGAACAAGGTATTCTGGAAGAAATATTGGGCAGTCCTTGCAATTTACCTATTATGGGAATTAAGAAACCAAGTGGAAAGTACAAAATAGTGCAAGATTTGCGAAAAGTAAATAAAATTGTGGTACCTTGCAGTCCAATAGTGCCAAACCCAACTGTGATTCTTTACCAAATTCCTTGTGATGCAGAATTGTATACAGTGATTGATTTGTGTCAAGCATTTTTCTCGATACCTTGACATCCGGATAGTCAATATTTATTTGCTTTCCGGTTCGGAGACCGCATTTTGGCATGGTGCCGCGTTCCTCAAGGGTATACAGAGAGTCCTTCAATTTTTAATCAGATTTTGAAAAAATGTCTAGAGTCATTGGTTATGCCAAAGGAATCAGTATTGGTGCAGTATATTGATGACCTACTGGTGGCATCAAAAACCCAAGAAGCATGTGTGACAGATACAATTGCTCTACTGAAACATTTGCCAGAAGGAGGGCATAAAGTGTCACCAGAAAAATTACAATTTGGTCAGAAAGAGGTTCAATATTTGGGACACAAAATTGAAAAAGGAGCTAGGAAAGTGTTACAGGATCGAATCAATGTGATTTTGCAAATGGAACCTCCCAGAACACAGAAAGAAGTTTGAATGTTTTTGGGAATGGTAGGATATTGTAGGCAGTGGATTAGTGGATTTTCATTGATTGCCAAACCTCTACAGAGGTTGACTCACAAAGATGTGACTGATCCGATTGAATTGGATGAGGAAAACATGAATGCATTCATTGAGCTGCGAGATAGTCTTTGTCGAGCACCTGCATTGGGAATGCCAGACTATACAAAAGATTTTGCATTGTTCTGTTGAGAGAGAGATGGGTGTGCGCTTTCAGTTCTGACACAAACACATGGAATGGCACGTCGACCAGTGGCCTATTTTTCTGGTACTTTGGACTCAGTGGCTGCAGCATTACCAGGTTGTTTGAAAGCAGTGGCTGCTACTTGTGTGAGTCTTGAGCAGAGTGAGTCAATTGTCACGGGACATCCAGTGAAAGTATATGTGCCACACGCTGTTGAGATCCTGTTAACTCGCACAAGAACACAGTATATGACGTACAGTCGTTTGACTAAATATGAGAGAGTGATTCTGGGTGCTGAAAATGTGACAGTAACGAGATGTACAACATTGAATCCAGCAACTTTGTTGCCGAGTTCAAGTTGTGAAGAAGTAAAAGACGAAGCAGATCATGATTGTTTGGATGTGACAGAGTTGTGTACAAAACCGAGACCTGACATAAAGAATACACCACTGGAAGAGTCAGATTGTGTGATGTTTGTGGATGGATCATGCCTGAGAGATGAGAAAGGTGAGTTAAGTGCTTCGTATGCTGTGTGTACAGTGGCTATGGTTCTGGAAGCATCCTGTTTAAGAGGGATAAATTCAGCACAAATTTCTGAGTTGATTGCATTGACTAGAGCGTGCATAATTGGCAAAAATTTGAGAGTAACCATATTGACTGATAGTCAATATGGTTTTGGGGTGGTGCATGATTTTGGTAAATTGTGGATGCAATGAGGATTTCTGACTTCTTCAGGATACCTTATTAGAAATAGTAAACATGTAAAGGATTTACTGAATGCATTACAATTGCCTAAAAAGATTGCAGTGGTCAAATGTTCAGCACATAAGTCAGGAAATGATTATGTGACAAATGGGAACAGATTCGCAGACCAAGTGGCTCGTTTCTGTGCACAAAATTCAATTTCAATAAACAGAGGAAAAGAGAAAAATAATGCAAATTATCACTTGATGTTCTCTGCAATAGAAACATGGGATGAGATTAAACAGTTGCAGGAAGAAGCTAGTGATGAGGAAAAAGAGATTTGGATCAAATCAGGATGTAAAAAGAGATCTGATGGTGAAGTATGGGTGTATGTAGACGACAGACCAGTGATGCCAGACTATTTACTTTCACAGATGGCAAGAATGTACCATGGTTTAACACATGTTGGGAGAGATGCTATGATTAGACTCTTCAAACAGTCATGGTATAATCCAAAGTTCAGGGTCATTGCAGATAGTCTATGCCAAAGGTGTACTGTGTGCCAGCAGCAAAATCCAGGTAGAAAGACAGTTGTTAGTTGGGGCAGAATTGAAAAGCTGCAGGACCTTTTACAAGGTTGCAGGTAGATTTCATAGATTTCCCTCCTTGTAAAGGACTAAAATATGTGTTAGTCGTTGTTTGTCTGTTTTCTCGTTGGGTGGAAGCATATCCAACAAGAAGGAATGATAGTTTGATTGTTGCTAAATTACTGTTAAGAGAGATAATGCCTTTGGATTTCCAGTCTCTTTAGAAACAGATAGAGGAACTCATTTTAATAATGAAATAATTCGGATGATTTGTGCAGCGTTACAAATTGAACAAAAGCTGCATTGTGCCTATCGACCAGAAGCATCAGGAGTGGTCGAGCAAATTAATGGCACTATCAAATCAAGACTGTCAAAAGTCTGTGCATCCACAGCACTGAAATGGCCAGATGCTTTACCCTTGGTATTGATGAGTCTGAGAAGTATTCCTGATAAAAAGACTGGATTATCCCCACACAAAATAATTATGGGGAGAGCAATGAGACAGCTGATTGTAGCAGCAAATCAACTGATGAATATTACTGATGATTTGGTACTTGATTATTGAAAAGGATTAGCTGATGTAGTGCGTTCTGTGTCTCATCAGGTTGGAGAAATTGCAACTACAACTCAGCAAGAACAAGCACATGATCTAAGTCCAGGAGAGTGGGTCCTGGTGAAGAAACACGTGAGAAAATCGTGTTTGGAACCTAGATGGCATGGCCCTTACCAAGTAGCATTGGTGACAACGACAGCAGTAAAGTGTGGTGGCTTACCAAATTGGATACATGCAAGTCACACAAGAAGAGTCCCAAGTCCACTTGAAAGACAAGAAGAAGCAAGAAGTGGAGAAAGTGAAACTATAGAGTCTGAAGTTACAGATTCTGAAGTTAAACAAGGAACAAGTCGAATAGAGTGGGCACCAGCTACTGAGTCTCAAAAGACTGCTGTTGAGAAAGAAAAAGAGAAAGTGAATAAAGAGCAAGTACAACAGAGAAAAGGACTGAATAAAAGAACTTGCGAACTTGACAACGAAGCAACAGAAGAAGTGCAAGCAAAGAAAGCAAGAAAAGGTGATTTGTGGCCAGAAGGAGTGAAAAGACTGAAATACACTCTGAAACAAAGATCACCTGACACAATAATTGAAATTTCAGATCAGACTGAGCAAAGTGAGTCTGAAGAAGAATCAGTTCGTAAAACAAAAAGAGTGAGGGTTCCAAATAAGAAATATATAGCACCAGAATGGACATATGTGGTGTTGGAAGATATTGAAAACACAGATCAGATCAAAGAAAACACTGGTGCAGAGCAGGGTGAATGAGACAGTTTTGGACCACCTTGAAAGAACTGTGAAAAATAAGTTACAACAATTTTTGAGAAAATTATTCTGAATCATTCAAAAGATTTGAAGAAGAAAAAGAAGATATAAAAAAAAAAAAAGAGGGGGTAAAGGAGGAAGGCCATTAAGCGTGGGGATACACTACTTTGGATAGATATTATTTTTTGGATAGATATTTTTATAGATTCGATTTTTTTGTTATTTTTTATTCTAAGTTACATTTTTTGAGTATTTTCTTAATTTTTTAGTTTGTATTTAGAATTGGTACAAATTTAACTAGAAATGGCAAATTCAGCAGAGACTCAATCAATCAATCAGGGGTTTGTTAAAGCGCGACTACTCACCCGTTAGGGTCTCAAGGCGCTGGGGGGGGGGGGGTGCAGGTTCCATCCATCAAGGAGGGGGTCTGTCGAAAAGCCAGGTTTTGAGGTTTCTTGCGAAGATGGGGAGCGATGTTGTCTGTCTGAGGTGGAGCGGAAGGGCGTTCCATGCTTTGGCCGCGAGGAAGGAGAAGGAGCGGCCTCCCGATCTGGTCTTTCTGATGCGGGGGACCACGGCGTAGGAGAGCTGGGCTGGTAGGGTCCTTTGGGGTGCGTGGAATTTGAGTCGGCTGTTCAGGTATGCTGGTCCGGTGCTGTGGAGGGCCTTGTGTGCGTGGGTGAGCATCTTGAAGGTGATTCTCGCCTCAACAGGGAGCCAGTGGAGTGTGCGCAGGTGCTGGGAGATGTGGCAGTGTTTTGGCAGGTTGAGGACCAGTCTTGCGGCGGCGTTCTGGATGTTCTGTAGCTTGCGGGTGAGGTTTTTGTTTATTACGGCGTAGAGTGCGTTGCCGTAGTCGAGTCTGCTGGTGACCAGGGCGTGAGTGACGGTCTTTCGGTGTTCGAGGGGGATCCATTTGAAGGTCTTATGAAGGAGGCGGAGGGTGTGGAAGCAGGAAGACGAGACAGAGTTGATCTGGCGGTCCATTTTGAGCTCGGAGTCCAGGATGATTCCCAGGTTGCGTGCGTGGTCCGTGGGGGTTGGCGGGTTTCCGAGGGCGGGGGGCCACCAGGTGTCGCTCCAGGCATCGGGGTTTGGGCCCATGATGAGTACTTCTGTTTTGTTGGTGTTTAGTTGTAGGCAGCTGTTTTTCATCCATTTGGCGACGGCTTCCATGCCTTCTCGAAAGTTGCGTCTGGTGGTGTTGGGCTCGTTGGATAGGGAGAGGATGAGCTGGGTGTCGTCTGCGTATGACACGATGTTGAGTCCGTAGGTTCTGACGATGGGGGCGAGTGGAGCCATGTAGACGTTGAAGAGCGTCGGGCTGAGGGAGGAGCCCTGGGGGACTCCGCAGGTGGTAGGTGTGGGGTCCGAGAGGAAAGGGGGAGTCTGACCCGCTGTGTCCTGCCGGAGAGGAAGGAGCGGATCCAGTCGAGGGCCTTGTCCTGGATTCCTGCGTCGTAGAGTCTGCGTATTAGGGTGCGGTGGGAGACTGTGTCGAACGCCGCTGATAGGTCGGGAGGATGAGGGCTACTGTTTCTCCTTTGTCCAGTAGGGTGCGGATGTCGTCTGTTGCGGCGAGGAGGGCGGTTTCCGTACTGTGGTTTTTTCTGAAGCCGGATTGGGAGGAGTCGAGGATGTTGTGTTCTTCAATGAATGTGGCGAGTTGGCTGTTGATGGCTTTCTCGATGACTTTCGCTGGGAACGGGAGCAGGGAGATGGGTCTGTAGTTTTTGAGGTCGGTGGGGTCCGCTGAGGGTTTCTTTAGGAGGGGGTTGACCTCGGCGTGTTTCCAGTCATCGGGGAACCAGGCGGTCGCCAGGGAGCGGTTGATGGTGTGGCGGAGCATGGGTGCGATGGTGTCGGCGGCTCTGTTGAAGATGTGGTGGGGGCAGGGGTCCGTGGGTGCCCCTGAGTGGATTGACTTCATTGTCTTCAGTGTGTCTTCCGTGGTGAGGGCTGTCCAGTCGTCAATCGCTGGTTTCCGTGTGTCGGGGTGGTTGGTGAGGGTTCAGTGTGTTGGTTGTCTTCGTCGAAGTTGTCGTAGATGCTCTTGATTTTGTGGTGGAAAAAGGTGCTGAGTTTGTCGCAGAGGTCTTGTGAGGGAGGGATGTCGGTAGACTCGCTAGTGGGTTGGGCGAACTCCTTGATGATGCTGAAGAGTTCCTTGCTGTTGTGCGCGTGGGTGGAGATTCTGTCTTCAATCGCTTTTTCCTCGTTTCTCTGATGAGTTGATGGTGGGCGTTGGTGGCGGCTCTGAAGTTGTCGTGGGCTTCTGTGGATTTGGTGTTCCTCCAGGCCTTTTCGAGGCGGCGGCATGTGCTTCTGGACTCTCGGTTCGGTGGTAAACCATCTGGCTTTCTTGGCGCGGGTATTGTTGTTTTTCTTGAGGGGGCTATGGTGTTGGTGCTGTCCGTGATCCATCTATGCAGGGTTCGGGCTGCGGTGTTGGGGTCGTCGTTTTCCGCGATGGTTGGGGTGGAGTTGTTGAGTCGAGAGACTGGACATCAAAATCATAGTTTTAAACGTAAATGTATTAATGCTTGCCTATTTAGTATATTTTTACTAATGAAAGTATGGTTAACACTAATTGTCAGTATGCCTGTCTTAATGGTAACTAATCAAAAGAATGACACTAATGCTAATGGTGTGAAGAGTGAAAAAGTAGATACTAAAGGTTTAGAGGGAAGCTTACATACTAAAATGGAAAAGATGAAAGATGACAGTATCTATCATCATGATAAATCAATTAATGATTTCTCGTTGAATGTCTTTACCAAATTATTGTATAAGTATGTTGACGTTATGGATGCGAGAGATTGTTATGTGTGCATGCAATTACTGTCGTCTGTCTCAGAGGGGGTGACATATCATCACCTACCCTTAACATGTGGTGTGTCTTGTAGTGTCTTAACGAGTTTGTTTTACGAGATGGGAAGTCTCCAGTATTTTTACTCTAACATGGATTTAGTTTTCTCAGAAATTCCCATTAGAAGAAATATGAATAAAATAAATAGTGCTAGAAAGGCGGAATATATGGGAGAATATTTTCATTCTACACAAACAATAGATACAGTATATGCACATAGACATAACCTAACTTGTAGATTATGAATTGAAGAAATAGAATTTATTAACATGGTTGAAGATAGAAGACAAGAGTTTCAGAGAAAAGCTGCTGAGCAAAAGTCTCATGTACCTCCATGGGCTTTCAGAGAGGGTGATTACAAAAAGGATGAGACTTACGCTGCCATGACCCTAGACTGGTATCATAGAGGGAAGCTTTGTTTACTTAGACAAAGGACTGATTATAATAATTATTTCATTGGTTCTAGTGAATGTGATCATACTTTTCTAGTTACGGGAGGATGGGGATTGAAAGGAGGAACTGATCCTGTCTTTCCAGGAATCTATTATGTGTGTGGTAAGACTGCTTACTATAGGTTGCCTGCACATTGGTACAGGTGTTGTTATATAGCAATAGTATTTCCAAAGATATACCACATGGATGAGAATCATAGAATCAATGAAATAAAGAATGGACTAATACGTAATAAGAGAGCAAGTTTTTCAGAAATTATAGGAGATATTTTTGGAGCATTGATACCTTCAGTTGGAGTTATATTAAATTCGCACAAAATTAGAAAATTGTCCACAGTGGTTGATCGTTTATCAACAGACACTGCTGGTGGGTTTTTAATGATTGATACTGAGATGGTTGCAATTAGATCTATGGTTTTGCAGAAACGACTTGTCCTTAATGTATTATTGGCCAAAGAGGGTGGAGTCTGCAATATGTTGAAAATACAACAATGCTGTACTTATATCCCTGACAAGAGTAAAAATCTTGAGGGGTATATTAATAATATTACAAATCTTCATCAAGATTTATCCGAATTGAAGGTTGATGGTGCTTGGGAGAAACTTGGTAAAAGTTTTTCCTCTATGGGAAATTGGCTTTCAACATTTGGGAATAGTCAATTAGGGAGAATATTAACACCTATTATTGCAGTGGCTACAGTGATACTAATGCTTTTCTTGATTTATAAATATTGCAAATGTAAGAAAGAGACACCTGATAATAAACGAAGACCCAGAAAAAGAAAGAGAGAAGAAATAGAATTAGAGGATAGAAGAGGAAACTATTATGAAATGATGAGGGATCTAAATGGAATAATGATAAAACACGAGAGAACAACAGCTTTTTGAGTGATAAATTGTATTAAGTGGGTTTTGGTGATGACTCAAAGACGCCATCAAAGGGGGGATTGATAGAGCAGGGTTTTCGAAAAGTAAAATCTGCTCGGATTGAGACCCCTAGTAACATTTTCTAACTTTTCTAACAGTGTGCAGTGAAAAATGTGTGGTTTAAATAACTAACATGAGGAAAAATAAATACTGCGCAAGCGTGTACTAAAGTACTAAACTAGGCCGCAAATGCCTGACTAATGAAGATAAAGAGACTAATGCTGCTTTTGTGCATGATTAATAACGTTTGTCAGACAAAACTAACCTGGGCTGCGCATGGTTAGATGCAGCATTTGGGAGGGTGCATAAAGAAAATCATTTTAAAGTGATTAATTATATTTGTTTTATTTTCTGTAGAAGCATGGGTTAAGCAAAATAAAGAATTATTAACTGAAAAGGCAAAAGAGAATGTGGAGGGAGAGCTGAAGAGACATGGCCTTCGAAACTATGAGTGCCTGCCAAAAAGTTGAACCTGAAGACGAAAAACAATTGTCAAGTGATGAACGTTTCCTCTGGAAGCGGACGAGTGGCACAAGAAGTAACAGAAACTGCAACATGAAGTCTGATATTGTATACTTGTATTTCCTGGGATGATGTAGTTCTAATGATGAAAAAACAAAACAAAAGAACATTGAGAGAGATGGACATGCTGAGTGTGGTGTGACAGTACACCCCTTTCCTCAACCAATCACGATGTAGTTTATACTCTGAAATGAAACAAGTGTGGGTTGGTCTTTTGGGTTTTAGGGTATAATTGAGGTGCCTTGGTGGGAGGGGTTAGCTAGCATTGCTCCTATTCCGAGAGGTGCCGTCGCAGTCGTCGGTTTGCTGTAGAGGCCTACCTGTTTTTCCCTGTTCCTGATTCCTGACTTAGACTTTGACCTTACAAATCTTCTTGAGGGGCCCTGCTGCTTCCCTGGCCAGTGAGCATATTTCCTGTTTCCTCCTGGGTTAGTATAGATAGAAACCTGACTTTGCATAATTATTTGAAAATGTATTTTGTCTCTGAAGCTTTTGTCTCTTCGCCTTTCCACTCCTTCAATGCACTGTCGATGTGATGTGATTTTATCATTTTCTGTTTGCTAGTTTGTTTATTCAGTGATATTCCATAATTTGTACTGTGTATTGGTACTTAATGAGCATTTATTTCACATTATTTAGATAGAACATTATAAATATACACACTGTGTTCGTCTTTATTTAGGATGTGTTATTAATTCTTGCCATCAACTATTCAACTAAAATAAAGATGCCATTGTGTTATTATTTTCTTAAGAGTAATGCAGGTTCAGTTGGACATTGGTAAGTTAGGTCTGAACTTTGCATTTCATACTGAACCCAGCACGAAGGGACTTTGTTGGGTAATATAATTGGGCCTTGTTTAGTTGCAAATTTATTGATCTCTGAGCGCTGGATCACTGTCTCAGGCCTGGCATTGCAGTGCCTGTGTTTGCAGTTTACTGCCACTTCAACTTGGCATTTAAAACCACTTGCCAGGTCTGAAACTCCCCTTTTACTACCTATAAGTGACCCCTAAGGTAAGCCCTAAGTATCACTAAGGGCAGGGTGCTTTGTAAGTAAAAGGTAGGACATGTACTTTTATGTTTTGCATGTCCTGGTAGTGACAAACAGCCTTTTTGTTTTTCACTACTGTGAGCCCTACCCCTTTCATAGGCCAGCATTGGGAATTCCATAATACACTTTTAAGCTGTCCCAATTTCCCGTTTGCGACTGCAAAAAACAATCATACATCTGGCCCCTAGAGCACTTCTTGACTCAAGAGGAACCTTTGCCAAGGAGAAGAGCTGGAGAGCTGTGAGGAGGAGTGCTGCCCCTGTGCTGTGTGCTTTGCTGGGTTGGTCTGCAGTTGCTGCTTCTGCCAAGGAGAGGACAAAGACTGGAACTTTGCTGTGAACCTGGATGAAGAAGAATCTCCAAGGGTTTCTGGGTGCTGGCTTCCTGTTCTGACGTCTCAGGGACACAAAGACTTCACCTGCAACCCACTGACCAACACCTGGACTCATCTGTGGACTCCTGCATTCAAAAGGGCACCAATTCCAGTTCCTGGGCCCTGAGAATTGTGTGGTTGGTGCTGCAAAGCAAGAAAAACAACTCCGACGCCGTCAGCGACGCTGCCAGTGATGCCGCGACCTGCACCAAGGCTGAGGACACCCCTCGTGAAGTGCAAAATGCACAGCCACCCCTGCAATGCAGATCCGATGCCCTTCAACACCTGCCGACACTTGTCGTTATCGGCCTTCCCAACACCAGCACTCGCATCAACACCGTCACTGCCAGCACCAGCATCCCGTTATCGTGGAGCCGATAGCTTATGAGGGTGACTTCACGAACTCTTCGACTTTGCATCGCCTCACCAGAACAGATGCCCCACCTTTAATGCCGCCGACTTTCCCTGTCCTGGACTTGAAGCATCGCCTCCTCATGGACACAACGCCTCACCTCCCCCGTGGCCACCAGGGAACTTGCCTCAGCACCGACGCCTCACCTCCATGATACCATGCATCGTCCATAGACTTCGCTTTTAAAGGTACTGTTGTTTGGGGGTCTGTGTGACTCCGTGCCCAAAGCCATGCACCTCACGGTCGGCGCAATACTTTGGATTTATGCCTGTCATGATGACGTAATAGCCCCAGGTGGAGCTATTTTGGTTCTACAAGTTTTATTTTTGCAATAACTGTTCTAAGGTGATATTTTTTGTTACATGTATGTTGGATTTTTGTAGTTTTGGTCTTGTTTGGTTTAGATAAAGATATTTTATTTTTCTAACCTGGTTTGGTGTCCATTTGTGGTGTTTTCACTGTGTTACTGTGTGTTTTGAGTACAAATACTTTACACATTGGCTTTGGGATAAGCCTGTCTGCTCGTGCCAAGCTACCAAGGGGGTGAGCAGGGGTCATCTAAAGTGTGTAACTCCCTTACCCTGACTAGAAGCAAGCATCCCTAATTGGACAGAGGTGCATACCTCTGCCAATTAGAGACCCCCCATTTGTAACATTGGTGGTCAGCGGTGAGGATTTGATCTTGTATTTGTACTTGACCCACAGTGATTGGTGTACATCACTAGTCTAGAGCAGATCACTACGTAACCACATACTGTGTTTTTGGTTCTATTTTTGATCTGAGCCTTGAAGTATCCACTCACCATCTCTCTAAATGGTAAACCAGCAAGTGAGGTTGCAGAATTGGAGTTTGATATTGGAATGTTGCATACATACAAAGCGGATCAACTGATTCAATTTTGCAAAAGCTTTGGATGCCCCATAAAGAGCGCCTCTAGGAAAGAGGAGCTGCAGAAGGCCTTGCGTGACTGGTGGGAGGCCACAGAAGCTGGGGAGATAGGGGATGCAGTTGTGGATCTGGATTTGCCAGAACGGAGCTTTAGGTCACAGGATTTGCCTGTAGGAAGAGCAGCCTCTGTGGTTGGCAGCAGTGTGTCTTCCAGAAATGTGCCTCCAGAGGAAATGGAGGAAAGGCAGAGGGTCAGAAATCATGAATTGGAGCTCCAGATGAAGAACCTAGAGATTGAGGCTGAGAAAGCTCATGCTTTGGAAGAAAATAAGTTGCTTTTGGCGCATGAGCTAAGCCTGAGGGAGCTGGACATTAAGGCCAAGCAGGTGGAGTCCAGCTCAAATGGTGGCAGCATACAACCATTGCAGTCTGGGGGCTCTAGTGCAGAATTTCCAGAAGGGGGAGGATATTTATGCTTGGTTTGCATCTTATGAGGCAGCACCCCGCATGCATGAGGTCCCACAGAAACATTGGGGGGGCGGGCCTGTGGAGCACTTTGAGGCCAATGGGAGGAACACGCTGACACCTATGAAGGAGGCTTTATGCCTCAGGTATGGGTTCCCACCTGAGCAGTACAGGGAGAAATTCAGATCTTTTAAAGAGCTTGAGTCTAACACTTGGGTGGAATGTATGAATTTGTTTTGCAGCGCACTGGATGGTTGGATAAAGAGCAGCAAGGTAACTGACTAAAGGGGCTGTATGATTTAATTGGATGGGAGCACATCTCTAGTCTTTGTGATCCAGAGCTGTGCCAGCATCTGATGGATAGTAAGCTGACTGACCCCAGGAAACTTGCTCAGGAGGCAGACCGCTGGACGAGTACCAGGGTCCACAAGGGGTATGTGAAAAACCCAGCAAAAGGTGGGCAGGGTCCCCAGCAGAAGAGTGGGGGGGCAAGGGTAACCAAAAGAAGTTCTTTTAAGGGCCCCAAAATAGTTCCCAGGGTAAAGATTCCCAGTCCCTCAGTTGTAAGAAGCATGGCCCCCTAGAGGAAAGCCAGGCGACAGGGGTCCCCGCACGCACTACGTATGTGGTCTGGCGGGTCGCATGAGAGTGGATCCCAGGTGTCCCAAGGCCACACTAGCACCGACTGGTGCACCATCACAAGGGTTAGTTAGTCTAGTGCTGGGGGAGGAGTTGATTCCTAGTGAAGGGGGGGAGCCAGCTGTGATGACCTTGATCTCGCTAGGAGATAGAGAGATGGTCCAGGAAACCTGCCTGCCGGATAACACTAAGAAGTACCTGCAGTGGGTGACCATCAATGTGAGGAGGGTGGAAGTTCTGAGAGACACTGGGGCTAGTGTGACATCTGTGAGGTGTCAGTGGGTGTCTGAAGAGCAGGTAATCCCCAATGTACTTCAACCTGTAGTTGCTGCAGACAACTCTGAGCGCCTGTGTAAGGTGGCACAGGTTCCCTTTGAGTGGGGGTCTCAGGTCCCTTGGAGGCTGTTGTGAGTCCATCCATGCCTGTTGACTGTCTGCTTGGCAATGACCTGGAGAGATCCCCTTGGAAGGTGGTGGAACACCGGGCTCATTTGGAGATGTTGGGACTGCCTGAGTGGGCATGTGTGACCACCCGGTCGATGGCAGCCAGTAGAGGTAATCAAGATGACCTGGAGCCTGAAACAGTGGCCCAGGTGCCTGCCAGAAAGAGGAGGGGCATGGGAAACCCATTCCAAAAGTTCCCACGGTTCAGGAGGGTGCAGACCAGGAGGGGTATGCCCTGTATCCTACTGGGGAGAATGTGGCCGAACGGGGAGACCTGCCTGAGCTGACCCATTGGCAACAGGAAGGGGGTCCCACCAGGGATGAGTTTTGCAAGGCGCAGATGAAGTGCCCTACTCTTGTTGGTTGGCGGCAACAAGCTGCAGACCAGACAGCAGGTGATCAGTCTGGATCACATTGGATTTATAGGGAGAATGGTCTCATATAAAATGAGCTTAAGGTTGCTGAGCCGGGGCAGCCTGAGTGATGGTGGTACCCAAGCGCTTCAGGACCTCCTACTGGGTCTAACTCATGATGTGCCTTTGGCAGGACATTTGGGGTGTGACAAGACCTTTCACGGGCTTGTCACCCACTTCTTTCGGCCCCAAATGCAAAGGCACACTGATACTCATTGTAAGTCTTGTCAGACTTGCCAGGCAAGCAGCAAGAGTGGGGGGAAGTTTAAGGCTCCCCTCCAACCTTTACCTGTGATGAGTACCCCTTTTGAGCAGGTGGGCATTGATATTGTGGGGCCATTAGAACCCAAGACATCCTTATGCAACAAATATATCTTGGTCTTGGAGGACCATGCCACCCGGCAACCAGAAGCTGTCCCTCTCAGGACAACAAAAGCACTTGTGGTGAGCCGTGCATTGATGGGGATCTTTTCCCGTGTGGGGTTCCCAAGAGAGGTGGTATCTGACCGGGATACCAACTTCATATCTATGTATATGAGGTCTTTATGGGAGGAGTGTGGTGTAATGTACACATTCAACACTCCTTACCATCCCCAAGGAAATGGGCTGGTTAAGAGATTCAACAGAACCCTCAAAGGCGTGATAAAGGGTCTTGCAGAACCCATGAGACATAAGTGGGACGTCTTCTAGCCATGCCTGTTGTTTGCCTACAGGGAAGTACCACAGAAATCCTTAGGGTTCAGTCCCTTTGAATTGTTGTAGGGGCACCCTGTGAGAGGCCCTCTTAGTTTGGTGAAGGAGGGCTGGGCAAAAGCTCCCGGTAAGACTCCCCAGGATGTATTTAGCTACAGGCTGGCCTTCAGAAACCAGACTCAGCGCTTCAGGAAGCTCGCCCAGGTGAACGTAGAAGCAAGTTCGGGCGGGGAACTCCGCTCCGCTCGCGGAGTTTGCGGAGATTTCCGCACTCTGCGTTACTCGGAGCTCGCAGAGTTCCGAAATACTTTTCTTTTTTTCCTCGCTCGCATTCGTCAACGTCAAGCTGGTGAGCAAGAGTGTGGAAAATCAACCTCCCGGCGAGATTTCTCAATGCAGGCAGTCAAATTTCTCATTGCCAGTGGTTGCGTATGCTTGCGACCGCTTGCGTTGAGAAACTGTCCATTCGCGTTGAGAAAGCTGCCGCTTGAGTAAAAATCTACTCGATTGGCAAAAAGGAAGCAGCGCCCGCTTGCGCTGTGCATGGTGCAGTTTGCGATGATTGCACAGTGCAGACAAGCACCGCTTGCAGAGCTCTGTGTAGCGCAGCGGAGGTTTTTTTGCACTTTGCAGAGTTCCGCGTAGCAGAACTCCGCCCAGGCTTACCTAGATGCCAGCCAGGAGGTGATGAAACGTTGGTATGACCAGAATGCCACTCTGGTAAAGTTTCAGCCTGGCCAAAAAGTGTGGGTGATGGCACTAGTGAAGCCTTGTGCACTTCAGGACAAATGGACTGGGCCATTTGAGGTGGTGGAGCGCAAGAGTGAAGTAACCTACTTGGTGAGCTTGCAGACTCCTTGGAACCCTTTGAGGGTCCTGCACGTGAACTGCCTCAAACCTAACTTGAGAGGTCTGGAGTAATGATGCTCCTAGCTACAGATGAAGGAATGGAAGAGGAGAGCAAGCCTCTTCCTGACCTCCTGTCTGCCAAGGAACATGATGGGTAAGTGAATGGAATGAACCTCTCTCCCACCCTGACTCCAGAGCAGCAGAGGGACTGTCGCCAGGTGCTGGGACAGGTCGCCTCCCTGTCCCCCCTACCCCAGAAATCACCAACTGGTGTGTCCATGATGTGGACACTGGGGACAATTTGCCTGTAAAACACAAAATTTACAAGTTGGCTAACAAGGTCAGGGCTAGCATCAAGGAAGAAGTTTCCAAGATGGTAGCGTTAAGGGTGATAGAGCCCTCCAGCAGCCCCTGGGCTAGCCCAGTGGTCTTGGTTTCGAAAGCTGCTGCACTCAGTGCCACTCCTGAACTGCAGTTCTGTGTGGACTACCATGGGCTCAATGCCATCACCAGGACTGATGTGCACCCAATCCCCAGAGCTGATGAGCTCATTGATCGGTTGGAAGATGCCCGGTACCTAAGCATGTTTCATCTAATGTCTGGGTACTCACAGATTGCCTTAACTGAGGGGGCTAAAGAGATGTCTGCGTTCTCAACACCAGAGGGGCACTACCAGTTCCGTGCCATGCCCTTTGCGTTGAAGAATGCCCCTGCCACATTCCAGAGACTGGTCAACCAGGTACTATGTGGGCTGGAGGAATTCAGCTCTGCCTACCTGGTTGACTTTGCAGTGTTCAGCCCCAGCTGGGAGGAACACTTGCAACACCTCTGTGAAGTGTTGAAGGCTCTGCAGAAGGCAGGCCTCACATTCAAGGTCAATAAGTACCAGATAGGGCAGGGGTCTTTGGTGTACTTAGGGCACCAGGTTGGAAACGACCAGGCGGCGCCCCTACAACCTAAGATTGACACCATTCTGCCTTAGGAGCCCCCCAAGACCCAGGCAGAGGTGAGAGCCTTCTTAGGTCTCACGGACTACTACAGATGGTTTCTCAAGGGGTATGGCACCATTGTTTCCACCTTGACAGAGCTGACTTCAAGGATGCATCCAAGGAAAGTGATTTGAACTGATGCCTGTCAGCCCGCTTTTGATGCCCTGAAATCCACCATCTGCAACAGTGCCCGTGCTCAAGGCACCCAATTTCTCCATAGAATCTGTTGTGCAGACAGTTGCGTCAAAGCATGGTATAGGTGCAATTCTCTCTCAATTGAATGGCGAGAGCTTGCAGCAACCTGTAGCTTTCATTAGTAGGAGGCTACTTCCCAGGGAACAGAGGTGAGTGCAATTGAGCTAGAAGCTTTTGCTGTGGTCTGGGCACTGAAGAAGCTAAGGCCCTACTTGTTTGGGACTCACTTCTGGGTTCAGACATACCACAGGCCCCTGGTACAGAACACACCAATGGTAATGGTTTGTGCAGATTCTTCCACCTTAGTGATGAGAACTCCTAAGAGGATGGGTTGTACTCCCCACGTTTCAGCTGGAGGGGACACTTTTTAGACTTGGCATCCTTGGTGTGGTGTCCCCTGAATTTTTGCCTCTACCTCCTGTATTTTTTATGCTATGCTGGATTTCGTTTTTGCTGGCTTAGATGCTTTGGGCACTTTGCCACTGCTGTCAACGTGCAAGTGCTCCATAGGGAAATATGCTATTATGATTGGCATATTTGATTTACTGGTAAGTTCCTAGTAAAGAGCACTGGGGGTGTCAGGACTTGTAAATCAAATGCTACTAGTGAGCCTGCAGCACTGATTGTGCCACCCACATGAGTAGCCCTATAAAGGTAGCTCAGATCTGCCACTGCAGTGTCTGCTTGCAGTTTTAAACTGCCATGTCGACCTGGCAAGTGCTCCCACTTGCAAGGCCCTATCCTTCCCTTTTCTTACATGTAAGGCACCCCTCAGGTAGGGCCAAGGCACCCCGATGGGCAGGGTGCAGTGTATGTGAAAGGTAGGACATGTGCTGGTGTGTTTTACATGTCCTGATAGTGAAATACTGCCAATTTCGTTTTTCACTTTTGAAAGGCTATCTATCCCATAGGCTAACATGGCAGTTACTTTGTAACATCTTACAAGTATAACTTTCCATTGGGACCAGATAGAGACATGGGGTTTAGGCTCTCCGAACTCAGCTTTAACTAATACATCTTTTTAGGAAGATGGTTTTTAAATTGTATGTTTGAAAATGCCACTTTTAGAAAGTAGGCATTTTCTTGTTTAACCATCCTGTGTGCCTCTGCTGGTTTGGGTATTGACTGTCTGGTTTTGGAGTGATAGAAGCTGGGGATGTGCATTCACTGTAGACAGCCACAAGGGGGTTTGAGGTGTGTCCTGCCTGAATAGACCATGGCTGCATTTAGAGTGGTGGGAGGTGTTTCACTAGCACCTGAATAGGCAGTGTCTTCTCTGCACAATGCTGTCTCCACCTCCTGTGGTCATGCTGCACCTGAGAGGACAGAACTGGTTTGGACTGGGCTCAGAGACCCATGACACAAAGAGAACAAAGACAAAAGGGAGTATACGTAATGAACCTTAAACCCCAGAGACTTAGATCACTTTTGGACTCAAGAGGAACCTTTGCCAAGGAGAAGAGCTGGAGAGCTGTGAGCAGGAGTACTGCTCCTTTGCTGTGTGCTTTGCTGGGTTGGCCTGCAGTTGCTGCTTCTGCCAAGGAGAGGACAACGACTGGAACTTTGCTGAGAACCTAGTTGAAGAATACTTTCCAAGGGCTTCTGTGTGCTGTCTTCCTGTTCTGAAGTCTCAGGGAAACAAAGACTTCACCTGCAATCCCCTGACCAGCACCTGGACTCCTCTGTGGACTCCTGCATTCAAAAGGGTGCCAATTCCAATTCCTGGGCCCTGAGATTTGTGTGGTAGGTGCTGCAAAGCAAGAAAAACAACTCCAACGCTGTCAGCGATGCTGCCAGTGATGCTGCGACCTGCACCGAGGCGGGGGGCACTCCTTGTGAAGTGCACTATGCATCGCCCTGCCTGCAACGCAGCTCTGATGCCCTTCAACACCTGCAACACCTGTAGTTATCGGCCTTCCCAACGCCAGCCCTCGCATCAACACCTTCACTGCCAGCACCAGCATCCCGTTATCCCGGAGCTGATTACCGACAAGGGTGACTTCACAAACTCTTCGCCTTTGCATCGCCTCACCGGACCTGATGCCTCACCGCCAATGCCTCCGACTTCTCCTGTCCTGGACTAGATGCATTCCCTCAACATGGGTACGACGCCTCGCCTCCTCCGTGGCAAACAGGGAACCAGCCTCAGCCTTGGCACCAATGCCTCTCCTCCACAAAGCTGTGCATCGTCCATAGACTTTGTTTTCCAAGGTACTGTTGTTTGGCTGTCCGTGTGACTCCGAGCCTGACACTGCACACCTCACGGTTGGCGCCGTACTTTGGATTTATGCCTGTCATGAGGTCATATTAGCCCCAGGTGGAGCTATTTTGTTTCTACAAGTTCTTGGACGAAAGTGCATACCTCTGTCAATTAAAGATCCCCATTTCTAACAATTACTGTTTTAGAAATGCCAATTTTAGCAAGTGGACATTTCTCTGCTCTTATTTCTTTTGTGCCTTACAGCCTGGCTCCAATATACATCTGGGTTGGGTGACAGCTACACTTTGTGCATTCCCTCTAGACAGCCACAAACACAGGAAGGTGAGGCTCATCTTCATTCTGAGCACTCATCTGTATTCTGATGGGACTTCCTGGGCAGGTAGGAATGGGGGGCTGACACACATAAGTATTGTCTTGTCCACAGACAAAGCACTGATTTAACCCTTACAGAAAGCTTAGCAGACAGAACTGGGTTGAAAGGGATCCTTATTCACTTCAAAGAGCTGCTTTGAAGTCACTGCTACATGAAAAGCACTTTTGTACTAACCCCCTGAAATCAGACACTTCTGGATCTTGAACTAAACATCTGTCAGAAGGGCTGCTGTGCTGCTTAAAGGACTCAACTGTTTAGTGGAACACAATCCATTAATAGATTGGACCAAGTGGAGAATTACATTTACTTCTGACAAGTGCCAAAATAATTGTTTAAAAGAAACAAAGTCTAAACTCATGAGTCTCATCTCATTTCAACTGTGGCGGTGGAGGATGTGGAATTTCCCTAAAGAGTATGAGACATTTCAGGATGTGTTCTGTGCCTTAAGGGCTGAGACTCTACCCGTACTGATCATATGACCGGATCGACCGGGTTCCCGGTGCTAAAATTCCATGTAGCAGAATGTATGCTGTAGGAGGGTCCCGTTTTACCATCTAACAGACACCCACACCCCATTCTGCAATACCCTTCAAACCTGGCATCCCTAGATAAGCCCCACCACTGAGGCCTAGATAAAGGGTCTTTAAGTTGTCCACGGTCCTTCACTTTCTTACAAATCCACACATAGGCCCAAGTTCACCTTCTCACAGACCTACATACAAGACCAACCATACCTTTGTAAGAGATATGTATAGGCCCAATAACTTAAGAACTGGTCTCATAGACTTCACTAACCTGACAGCAGAGGCTTGCGCCATCCTCCGCGACAAACTCTCCCCCTCCCCCTTGTAAATTTCCACAGTTACGAGAATTAGATTAGCCCACACACGTAGGACATTTTTGGTACATCTGGCGGTTTCACAAGTACATGTGCAATATTTTTAGTTAAGAAACTTTCCGCGCTTGCTTAATCGAACCTGTGAAAGACGGGCTACGTGACAAAGAATTAATGTATTAAAATGTTAACTCTGAGCTTTCTTATGGTAAAAATTATCCTTTGTTTACTTTTTGCGGTCAGGAGCACTGACCACCTGTCAAAAGCCCCTAATTTCACCATGATACCACTTCTCAGTCCTATGGGTGGAATTTTCCATAGTTACAAGAGGGCGGTCAAGGGCTGCGTCAGGACCTACGTCAGAGAGGGTAAAACTTCTGCATTCAAGCATATAAAACAGCTGCACCCAGGGTGTGGCTTCGAATTCTCTTCAAACCAGCACCCAGGTGCCGTGTGAGGGTTCCCGACTGATCAATCGCTCCTGACTGGGCCCAGAGCTCCTATTGCCAAGATGATAATGCTCCTACTTAATGATTTTGCCTATTGACTTTGTCAGCCTATCTGACTTAATAATTTTGCTTATTGGCTTTGTCAGATTTTGCCTATTGACTTTGTCAGTCTATCTGACTTAATAATTTTGCTCTATTGGCTTTGTCAGATTTCGCCTATTGACTTTGTCAGCCTATCTGACTTAATAATTTTGCCTATTGGCTTTGTCAGATTTTGCCTATTGACTTTGTCAGTCTATCTGACTTAATAATTTTGCCTATTGGCTTTGTCAGATTTCGCCTATTGACTTTGTCAGTCTATCTGACTTAATAATTTTGCCTATTGCCTTTGTCAAATTCTGCCCATTGACTTTGTCAGACTATCTGACTCAATAATTCTGCCTTTTGGCTTTGTCAGATTATTTACTTCAGGAAATCTGTACCCAAGCAATTGCATTTATTTCAGGTTAAATGTGTAGTCTTGAATATTGTTATTTTATCTCAATAAGAAGTTTGTCCTCTGAATGCTATCATTTGTATCACTCTTGAATTCAGGGCTGCCCCTTGAGTGGCTGCTCATGGATTAATTTATAGATATACATTTCTGTTTGAATTGAACCAGTTGATCTTTAACATTGTTGATGCAGTTATTTCTGACCTTACCCATATGTTGATGGGCAACACTTAAATTGAAGTATTTTCTTTTATGCTTTTGAATTGTTTAATAAACTATGATATTTTAACACATGGTTCTTTCTTGCCAAGTGACCGAGCAAAGTGTGAAAGAGACTCTGAGAGGGGAGAGGTACGCAGAAGAGTGTGACCAACCACAACGTTCCTCTAACAAAGTGGCGACCACGAACGAGGGTCTCGGTCGGCGAGTCATCCAACATGTGGTCTTGAGACACACGCACGGGTTTCCCTCCGGGCTGCACCTCGGACGCTCCGCTGCCCCCGCCCGCCTGGGTAAGTCAGGGATGGTTTTGTTTTTCTTCCTTGAATTTACCTCAGGTTGTGGCTTGTGGGGTGGTCCGTCCCGGCTGTCGTGTCCTCTGGGGTTTCCCCTGTGTCTGCTCTCTTGTTCCCCTGTGGCTGACTGTCTTGCCACGACGTCCTCTGTGGCTGGTCATATTTTGTGAGGCGTCTTTTGGTCCTTCCCTCTCTGCTGTCCTATACTTCGTTTTGCTTTCTTTCTGCGTGGGGTCTCTTCACCTTTCTTGTTATTCTGTTGCCATATGTGTCGTGTATTTGCCTTTTTTCATGTATATTGTTATTTGAGGTATTTGCCGCATGATTTGTGTGTTTATTTTTTATTGTGTTTCTTTTTAATTGTATGGCTTGAGGTTTGAGTCCTGTGCCGAGTCTCTCCTATGTGACTGGTCGAATTCTGGCATGTATTTGCTGCTTGATACATGCATTTGAGATATTTACCGCATAATTTGTATGTTTGTTTTTTCTTTCGGTTTTGCCATTAGTGGTTGCTGTTTGAGGTTTGAGTCCTGTGCCGAGTCTCTCCTATGTGACTGGCCAAATTCTGGCATGTGTTTGCTGCTTAATACATGCATTTGAGATATTTACCGCATAATTTGTATGTTTGGTTTTTCTTTCGGTTTTGCCAGTTGTGGTTGCTATTTGGGGTTTGAGTCCTGTGCCGAGTCTCTCCTATGTGACTGGTCTAATTCTGGCATGTATTTGCTGCGTGATACATGCATTTGAGATATTTACCGCATAATTTGTATGTTTGGTTTTTCTTTCGGTTTTGCCAGTTGTGGTTGCTATTTGGGGTTTGAGTCCTGTGCCGAGTCTCTCCTATGTGACTGGTCGAATTCTGGCATGTATTTGCTGCGTGATACATGCATTTGAGATATTTACCGCATAATTTGTATGTTTGGTTTTTCTTTCGGTTTTGCCATTTGTGGTTGCTATTTGATGTTTGGGTCCTGTGCCAGCTCTCTTATGTGACTGGCCGCATTTTGGCGTGTGTTTGCTGCCTGATACATGCATTTGAGGTCTTTACCGCATAATTTGTGTGTTTTTTTTTTTTTTTTCTTCGATTTTGCTATCAGTAGTGGCTGATATTTGGGGTTTGCGTCGTGTGTTTGTTCTCACTTGGTGAGTTTCTCCGTGGCTGGCTGCCCACCTTCTGGTATGCGGTGGTCATGCATTTGTGGTTCTGAGGGTCTTTGGTTTCAGTGACTGTTGTCCTGCCCTCGGGTCCTCTTGGGGTATGGTCTGCCCACCATTGTGAGTGGTGTTCATGGGTGTATTCACACATTCATTCTTCACCCTCTCTGATTGGTCCCTTTCTGACTCTCTCCTGCACTGCTTGGGTACTTTTCTCTTTCTGTCTCTTAAGTTTTTTTCGGTCTCTGGTAGGCGCTTTTCTCATTTGTTAGCTGCGCCACTCCGGATTGAGGAACTTCCTGTGTCAGATCGTTTGTCACTTTTTGTCGTGCCTTCAGCCTTCTTCGGCTCTCTGCCAACGCGGAAAGAGGAAGTCCCTGTCGAACGATCGCAGCTGCCCTGCAGCTCCCCCTAGCCCCGCCTTTTCTCTTTGTTTCCTCGCACTCTGTTCTTCCTCACATTGATGGTTTTCGTTTTTCTTCAGACATGCATTTCATTTATTTAATACTTGTTTATTTTTTGTTCATTGTGTCTGTTTTTTGTGTCTCATCTTTTTGATGATAGTTCTGCCTGTTGTTCCACGCTAGCCCCCCCCCAGTTGTTGCCGTTCTGCCAGCTCTACCGAACATAGCCGAGTGGCAGACTGCCAGTTACTTTGGTGCTCAGTTGCCCACGCACACACACTTTCTTCGGTATGGTTTAGCGGCGACTGCGCTAGGTAGCTGTTGTCTGGATTGCTTTGCCTTTTAATTTTAGCTGCGATCCCGCTAAGTAGTTGCATTATTTTTCGGCCCTCGTTGCACGCACTTTGCGCCTCTTTTCTGTCTCTCACACATTTTGTCTGCCTCTTGCCTTGCGTCCAGTGGCAGCCAAAAGGAGGGGTGGTGGTGTATCCCCACTCCTCTTGTACTGTCCCCTTTTTATTACCCCCGTTATGTCCCTTGACCCCCCACAGATCATAAGTCTTCTCATTCATTCAGTCCGTGGTACGGCCACTGCTGTCTATCACACCTCCCTGGACCGCTTTACCCCTCTTACACGCCATCAAAGTGACATTCTTGCAGCCGCATGGAATACTTTAGGAATCACCTTTACCCCCACTACTGAGCTACGCCTTGCCCTCCTGTCTCTCGTAGACTATCCGCCCTCATTCAACGTCTCCTCCCAGTCGCTGCCTCCACCAGATACCACCCGCCCGGATCTGCTGTGGCCTGGCCATTCCTCTAATTCCTCTTCATCCTCCCCACCCTCATTAAGTTCTTCTGTTTATTTTGTTAATTCTCCCCCCGTCATTTACACAGACGACGAGTCTAACTCCGCACATTCTACAGCACTTTCTGAAGAAGCAACACTCCCTCGTCTTTCCGCTCCTGCATCTCCCACAGCATCAGCATCCAGTAGTGCTCACCCTCAACCATTGTCTTCAGCTGATGAGTCCCCACTCCTTGTGGCACTCCTGCAGGACTACTCAGTAGACCTACAGGTCCCTGCACCTGACGTTCCCACTGCGCAACCCCCGACTTGTCCATCTCCGCACTTCCACCCATTGTAGGGAATGAATGACTCATCCCCTGATACTACAGCCTCTCCCATCATCGTGTATTTAGTGAACAACAACGTGGTAGGTCTCTCCACTGGTCACCCATCGTCCTTTTGTTACGTCACACCTTTAGCAAACACTGTCCTTCTCACTATATTTCAAGCCCTAGGGATCGATTATACTCAAGCACAGCAAATAACGCTTTCGCTTGCACCAGCTTTTCCTCATCCTATCGTCACTAAGGTCAAAGAACAAAAACATTGCAAGCACTGACACTTTAGGAAACACTCTAGTCTCTTCAATTATTATTAGTCCCCATGAACAGAATCCTGAGTACCTCTGTTCATAAAACACCACATTATATTTACATACGTATTCGTTTAATAGCACCAGGCTTAGAGATACCTACTATCTTAACCTCATCCTACCCCCGCAACCCACTGCAGAGCAAGATCATTGCATCTCTCTCTGACAACCAACTCCAATTTCCTGATTTCTCCCCCAACGGGATATACACCGGACCAGACGAACAGGACTTGAGGAAAGCACTGTGTCACTTTATTATTAGCGCCATAGGAGAGGAGCTAGTAGAAGACGTCCCTACCCCTACCCTTGACACTCACTCTCCTACCGCTGAATACTCGCCTGACATCTAAGTGCATCCCTTTCCAACAAAAAATTGACTTTCACCCTCAAAAACATTGTATTTTTAAAACAACATTCATGAATGGCATTTTGAGCTCTACTGTGTATAAAACTTCTACCCACTTTCACATCTTCTTCATTATACGTCCCCATGGATCGCTACTGACTGCCATATTATCTAGCACATGGCCAAGGCACCCACTCCAGAGTTATATTGCTGAAGCCTGCTTCGACGGCCAGCTTCGCTTCCCCTTTATACTCCAGCACAAGAGCGGGACCTACAGGACGGGGTATATGATATTGTCATTCAGGCAGTACAGCAAGAACTCATCAGAGACATTGTCCCTAGCACCTGAGAAAACGCGATCCTGTAATTTAGGCCTTGCCTAAAGCGCCTAGGATTACGCATATCCACATGGCGACTCCACTCCATCATGTTTTAAGAACATTCGGAGGCCAGGAACACCATATCTTAAAGCACTGCAGTGAGCTTCATAAGCATACGGCAAAAATGACTCATCCTTGGCCGTCAGAGGGAAGCTTTGACCCTATAATATTGGAGCATGCCACCACCTTTCTAGATACAAAGTACTCCGGTACTAAACTACAGAAGAGGAAGGCTACTCTAGACCTCTGGCGCATTTTTAAAGATAAAGTTAGAACACACTCTGACCCCACATCACCGGTTGTACCCAATGCTCCGCCCCCACCACCTTATCACTTTAGCGGTATGTATACCGAGCTCACTAATAAGGAGCAACTGGAACTACCAGTCACCACTAATAAGTCCCCGGCTGCAGGTTTTCAGCCATTACCCACCGAGGCATCTTCCTCACCGCACCTCGGCCCAGAATTACACGTCACACAGGTTGAGGAATTTCAGGCTTCCCACACGTCACCTAGTCACCCGTACCACCACATGACCAGATCACTGACCCCACCCATGCCCCCCGGGCATGTATACCCTCACCTCACAGAACTGCGCAGCATGCACTTGCCTCTCCCTAACGACACAGTAAGGGACACAGCAGTATCTGGTATCCCAGGTCTTATAGATGCACAACTGTCACTAAAATTTACACCAACAGTCAATACTGCACACCCCCGCCCAGGTGGAGACGATGAGGAAGGCTCTGACTCTGTCTCTCAGACATCATCTCGTCACTCGCATGACTCCGTCTTTCAAGCCCTGCCCTGTCCCTCGCGCTCACCTGTTATTGTCACCTATGATCTCAGCACTAAACAATCCTCTAAATCAAACCCCTTCCGTGACACGGACACTAAACAACAACATGACCCCAACCCATTCCACGACACCGATACACACCTGGGTTCAAATTCGCACCCCCAATTGCAAAATAACATGCCCTTCATGGCTGCTGCCCCCCATGCTGAGGTATCAGGATCTGGCCTTATGACAGAGCAGCGACAGTTCATTGAGTTCCCCGACCCGCCACCACTGGACATAACAGACAGACAGTGTGTTCCTCTCACTGGTCTTCCATCCGCGTATGGCAATTATAGACAAAATGCAGACTTGAGCAAAAGCACCAGCCTGGAAAGTATTTCATCACAGCACCTTGAAGAAGAACAGTCACACATGCATCAATCACCTAGTCACGCAGATCAGGTGAACTCCATAAGACGCTTGTCATTCAAATTAGAGAACATGAACAAAAGCGTTGTGGACATGCTCCATAAGGTCAACACCCCAACATCACCCTCACCCACGCTGCACCGCCTCGTGAAACACCACCCAAAGACAAATATCAGTAGGAATGGGGAAGGGAGCAGACAATATCGCTTTAATGAGCACCCCTCCCACCGTGACGTTGCCGCCTCTGGAATGACACAAACATTCACTAACACACACCAAGACCACCACTTCCCAACAGCATTAGGGCGGGAAAAGACACCTCCACGGGTGCTAGAAGGCCACAATCCACTGTTTGGTGACATCCCAATATATTGTGAACACCCGCAGGAACATGACCCAGTGGTAAGAAGAAAGGAAAGGACCACCGAGGCACAGAGACTTAAAGTCTTGGGGACACATGGACGCCCCGACGACATACTATATGACGTCTCGGGCTCTGCTTCCTTACGCACCATTAGGATGAAGAATAGACGTAACATGATGTATCTCAGTAGACCCATTCCACCAAAAGCTAGTAATGACCTCACTCCCAATGAGATAGTGACATTGGGGGAAGGTTCAGATTATGCAGTTAACCCTTTTACAGACGATTTGGCAGGTTGGTCAGAGCCCTTGGCGCCACAAATGCGCCCTTGGCCAAGGGAAGGCTCTTTCGAACCTCAGTACATGGCGACAGCAGTTGAATGCATCCTCAAAGGATTAGGAGATCAGGATTGGGACTATGACTACATGAGGGAGAGCTCTCAAAGTCTGGCAGAGATATGCTCGCCAGTATGATTCTACAGGACCCACAGCGCAACGCCCTGGGGTAACACGCCAGATGCCACTGCTCTATAAAAACATCATTGATCCCCCCATCTATATCCCCTGGTCTACATTAGACAAAGAAAATGTCAAAAAGGCGCTCCCACCCCTCACAGAGGGTGCGGGAAAATGGATTGCAGCTTTTGAAAATTGCACCACGGGCAACAACATAGCAATAGGAGATGTAAAATGCTTGCTGATCTCCCTCATTGGAGAAGATGCAGAAGATCTTTTCATACGTATTCATAAAAATCTTACCAAGACAAACACCAAACATGATGGGGTTTCCTTCAACGAGATTAGAACAGTGGCATGGGCTGAGTTGCGCAGGAAATTCCCTGATGTTCCTGACATTGGGGCTCTGTTGTCACAGACTATGCAACCAAATGAGGACCCTGCCAACTATCTTTCTAGAATGAAAGAAAAGTGGCACCAGGAGTTAGGGCAACGATGGGACGCAAATGGAGGATATGGGAGACTATTTTACCACACAGTAAAGAAAGGTTTGCCAACTGAAGTGCAGGAGAAATTAGATGGCATTGTAGCAATGGAATGCAAGCCATGGGCAGAGATACAAGATCACATTGTACATTACTGCAAAAAGAGACAGGAACAGGAGAAGAATAGACAGCTAGCAATAGAGAATGCCGCTGCCAAACTAGTACAGCAGAAACTCAATAAGAAAAAAGACAATGTTGACACAGTCATGCTCGCGGCACCCGTCACTCAAATGACAGCAGTAACATCCTTCCCTCAGGCTGCCATGAATGCTCTTGCAGGCAATGCCCAACTTGCACCTCAGCAGGTACAAGCACCACCTGCAGTACAGTACATACAAGCTCAACCCCAACAAGCCATACAGTATGTCCAGCAGCCACAACAGGCAATGACACAATACATGCCAGCACCACCTGAGTACAGCACCAACATACAGCCCTATTACAATAACAGACCGAATATGAACTGGAACACGGGTGGACAAGGAAGGGGGCGAGGGATGGGACAGCAAAGGTTTCCACAACAGCCAGGACAAGGGGCACCACCAATAATATGTTACTATTGCCAGAAACAAGGCCATATCCAGAGAGACTGTAACAGTAAAAAGCGCGATATGGGTCAGCAATATATGCGTCCTGGTTACCAAGCACAGGCACCATTCCAACAACAACAGCGCACACAGCCACCCCCCAGCAGCCCCAAGTACTATACTCATATGTGCAACCAACACAGCAACAGCAAGTGCAGCTCCAAGCGCCCCCAATGCTTCAGGTTCAGCCAGCGGTCCAACAAATGCAGATTCCAATGCAACAATCACAGCCACAGCAACAGGCTACTTACCAGATGATCCCCCAAACACAAAACAATGTACCTCTAGGAGGAACAATTGTTGCCTCCAGCAACCCCTTTACTCAGGGCACCATCCAGCAATATCAGCATGGAGGATACACTGGCTAGGACAGCCCACAGACAACTCTTGTGTGCCCAATTTTGTCATGCACAAGCAATACTGAAGAGGACCCTATTGCAAGTGTTATGATAAATAACAAAATATACAGTTTTCTTGTTGACACAGGTGCCACATACTCCTGCATTACAGGTGGCCCTCTGCCCATTTCAAACAAAACAGCGGACACACAGGGATTTTCTGGGGCAATAGCAAGGGTCCCCTTCACCAAGCCAGTCTCAATGGAGATAGGAGGCCATACAGTGGAGCAGCCTCTGCTCTATTCACCCAGCTCCCCAGTCAATCTTTTAGGACGCGACCTCATGGCCAAACTAAACATGACCATCCACTTTGATGACAATGGAACAATGATTTGCTCCATTCCAGGTACTCCACTAACTAGGATGATGGCAGTCACTGCACAGTCTTCCTTAGATAGCCAAGTCAGAGCACGCCCAGTCAATGAGCAGGCCTTCTCTGCAGCTGTCCACACAATTGTCGCCACCACTCCCGAATTACGAGGTCGCACAGTTCAGCTACCAAAAGAATTTCTCTTTAGACCCCAAGTACCAGACTCACCAGTATTAGATAAAAACTTGATTTTTGACATCTGCGCCCTTGAAATAACACCCACCTATGGTGCCTTCCTGGCATGCGATGACAATGCCCACACATGGGCTTGTGTCATCTTCCTTGAACAGGAAGGATTGGTCAGACACATTTCAGATGCTCAGCTATTTGGATCCCCTGAGGAATATTCTAAAACCGAGATTATCTATGATAACAATGTGCCCGTCTCAGTGATAGTGGAAATTAGAACACCAACGATCACCCCTGACTATGATTCTGTGCGAGAAGCCGATTTGGCTCAGGTACCAGCACATCTTTGGACAACAGGCCCAAATGATGTGGGCCTTATTAGATCTGCCAGGCCATTTAAGATAACACTCAAACAAGGTGCTATCCTGCCCAGAATAAAACAGTACCCCTTGTCTAAAGCAGCAGAGGAGGGCATAGCCCCCACTATACAGGCATTACTAGAACAGGGAGTAATTTATCCTTGTATCTCTCCGTGTAACACAGCCCTTTTTCCTGTGAGGAAGGGGAAGACAAATCAATGGCGTTTGATACACGATCTTCGCGCAATTAACAGCATAGTAGTACCAGAATTCCCTATTGTCCCAGACCCCTCTGTCATTCTCACCAATGTCCCCCCGGATGCACAGTACTTTTCTGTCATCGACCTGAAAAATGCCTTTTTCAGCATTCCTTTGCACCCAGATAGTCAATACCTCCTGGCGTTCTCATTCAGAAATGTGCAATTTTCGTACACAAGGTTAGCTCAAGGGTACTGTGAGTCCCCTAGTGTTTTTAACAGGGTCGTCAAAGAAGACTTGTCCAATTTCCAATGTGACAGCACCTTACTGCAATATGTCGATGACATACTGCTTTGCAGCCCCACCGAACAACAATGTAGGAAAGACACCATCCTCTTGCTCACCACGCTGGCACAAAGAGGATATAAAGTTGACAAACAAAAAGTACAGTATTGTCAGGAAGAGGTACACTACCTAGGACAGCTACTGTCTGCATCAGGCAGGCGAGTGACTCCAGGTCGAGTTGAGGCAATAAAAGGCACTCCTGAACCCCAGACAGTTAAAGACATGCAAAAATTCCTCGGCTTGGTTAATTATGTCCGCCAATGGGTTTTTGATTTCGCAACAATAACTGCCCCATTGCTGAAAGCTGTGAAAATGGGCAAAGACAGACATAATAAAATTGAATGGACACCTGAAATGAGAACAGCCTACACCCAGCTCAAAGATGAGATAACAAATGCACCAGTGTTAGGATCACCTGATTACACAAAAGAATTCTACCTCTTCACTCACTGTGATGGGTTAGTCATGACAGCAGTACTCACTCAAAAATACCCCATGGGCCATAAGCCAATTGCTTATTTCAGCGGAATGCTGGACTCTGTCATGAAAGGCCATTACCCTTGCGAACAGGCCCTTGCTGCCGCAGCATTTGCTGTTGAAAAGTACCCCCATTGTAATGGGTTCCCCACTAACAATGTACACTGAACATGCTGTTTTTGCAATAATACAGAAAGCTAAAACAACACTGACAACGCAAAGAGTGTCAGGCTACGAAGTCATACTGTCATTACCTTCTCTGAAAATTGTCAAATGTCACACCGTAAACCCCGCCACATTTTTTGCCCATCCAATTGCCACCTCAGATGATGACAACCATGATTGTGCCACTTATTCACCAGATGAGTCAGGAGCAGCCAAAGAAGATCCCTTACCAAATAGTACTATATACTTTGTTGATGGCTCCTCTACCATTGATCAAGAAACAGGCATAAGATACACAGGAGCAGCAGTAGTTAAAGCACAGCAAAATGACTCCTCTGATTCCTTAGACATCGTGCAGCAGCTTACACTCCCATCACATTATTCTGCCCAGGCAGCTGAACTGGTAGCACTCATAGCTGCCCTAAACATTGGAGCTGAGGACCGCATTACAATTTATTCAGATTCTGCATATGTCACTACAACAACTCACTCCAGCATCCTCCGCTGGAGAAGGCGCGGCTTCCTTAAATCAGATGGTACACCTGTCATTCACAAAATGTTACTTGAAGAACTTATTGAGGCCCTTACACTACCAGCTGAAGTAGCCGTAGTAAAATGCACAGCGCACACTAATGGCCAAGATTTTGTCTCCAGAGGTAACGCTCTGGCTGATTGGGCAGCTAAAGCTGCAGCCAGAGGCCCCACAGTAACAGGCCCATCAATACAAACAGCACCGGAAGTCCAACTTGCACCTATCTTTTTGTCCCAAACAGTACCTCCGACAGAGCACGACACCAGCAGTGAACACAGTTCAGACACACCACCCCAATTACCAACACCATTTGATATTGACAAAACGCGACAATACGATCATACTGCACAACTACACCTCAGAGAAATGCAAGAAAGTGCACCAGATCAAGAGAAAGAGTTATGGAAGAAGAGGGGAGTACAGCAGGACTCCGCCGACTTCGTATACAGACAAACAGTAACAGGGAAACCTGTGATGCCACAGGCTTTGTTACAAGTGGCATTAGATCAACTCCACCTTCCCACACATGTCACCCGAGACAATATGTCTGTCACTTTGCAAACAGACTGGTTCATCCCCAATGCCTATGAACAGATACAATTGTATGTTAATAAATGTCTCATTTGCCAACAATACTCCCCAGCCCCTACGCTCAAAACTGTTGCCTCTACAATTCCTAGACCATCAGGCCCCTTCAAAGAGTTACACATTGACTATGTCGATATGATCGATCGCTGTCAAAACTATCGCTATCTCATTGTGGTAGTATGTCCATTCTCACGCTGGATCGAAAGTGGACCTTGCGTCCACTGCGATGCCAAAGCAGCTGCCACATTTCTATTACGTGATGTCATTCCTCGCTGGGGCATCCCAGACTCCATCCGGACCGATAACGGAAGTCATTTTTCAAATGCCATCTTTTCCTTCCTGACCACAATGCTAGGCATCAAACACAAGCTGACCTCAGCTTACCACCCACAAAGCAACGGCATTTGTGAGCGCCTTAACGGCCTGCTCAAAAACAAAATAAGTAAGATAAGTGCCACAATAGGAAAGAAATGGCTTTATTGCCTGCCCATAGCACTGTTTGCACTAAGAAACTCCCCAAGTTCGGATCATCACCTCACACCCCATCAGCTTGTCACTGGACGATCCATAAATGTAACAGTTCCATCCACACGCCCCAAATTAGATAGTGAGTCATCATCTGAGATAGTTAAGGCAGAACTCTACCACTATCTGTGCCAACTAACCAGCGCAGCGCAGTTCCTTTCTATCCAGATATCCAAGAGAAAGGGGAAGGGCCCCACCGATCCTGAGCTCCAACCAATCTGTCCCGGGACGCAGATCTTCATCCGGAAAAACGTCAGACGCTGGAGGGACCCTAAATTCGAGGGCCCATTTAAGGTGGTCGACTCGTCACCAACTGCAGTACGAATAGCTGAAAGAAAAGCATGGATCCATCGCAGTCACGTCCGCTTGGACCCCGCACCACCTCCGCCAATCGACTAGAGGAGGGACAGGACATACCCTTGGTACAGCTCCACGAGGACAGCGGGTTTCCATCCTCCTTTGATGACGAAGATAATAACCGCCATGAGCATAATATCGAGGACCTGAGTGGGAATGCAAAGTTATGTATTTCACTTGTCTTAACATTTTGCCTTTTTTCCACTATAACGTTGGCCGCACTTAATTGGTACTTGTTTTATGTTGCAACTTTTAAGCCACATTTGTCTGCTAAAATTATTGTACCATTCTCAAAACAACCAGTTGTGCCAGAAAATACAACTGCACAAAAACACTTCCCGCCCCACACTGAAGATTCATCACTTCCACAGCATACCACTGATAGTGCACACACTAGTACACACCCCACACGCATAGCTACTTTCACAGACCCAAGTATTACTACTACTCCGTGGGATAGGCTTCTAGAGATTACAGTAGGTCCCCCAGTGAACCGCAGTCCCAACTCCCGCAACATTCGCAGATTTAGAAGAGGTAGACCAAGGTTCTGGAGGAGTCATAGACCAACAAAAGATAATGACAAACAAGATTTGGCCACCGCTCTCCAGGACACAGTGGTCCACGTTGCACGCCAACATCCCAGACCTGATTTCCACTCCATACGTCCTGACACACTTAATAACGACCATGAAGCCCATAGTGCCCTGCTAGATAACATGTGGTACCGGCACATGTTTCAAATAGGGAGAAAGGTAACAAAAGAAGCATGCTTTGTGTGCTCACACATCCCGCATGCAGTTGGCGCAGACAAAATGGTGTTCCCACAAGAAATACCACCCCCAACGGCCAAATGCCTCCTCCATTTGTTTCTTTGCCGTATCTACGGCCAAATACAGCTTTTCTCAGCAGAGATAGACACTGTGTTTGTAAACACCACCGCGTGGGATTCTAACTATCTAACACACATGGTTGTCACTGATGCATTGCAATTCGAGACAGAAAATGAGAATTTGTATAGATGGGAATCACCTAGATGGGAGACACCGCTCACAACTCATGAGCATGAATTCAAAGCATCAGGGTTTTTTATGTTCACATCCCCCCGGCACTATGTAAGGAGACAATAAACAAACAACTCCATAACAAACCCCCGATACACGAAAATAACAGTTCACACGTTGCCAACTGTCCATGTCAATATAGGTCTGTGCTGCTCTTGCAGGCCCATGTGTATTTTGATAACAAATGGCATGGCCCAGACGCCCTGGTATGTAAGGCAGCTTCCTTGGGAGAACCCTTTGCAAAAACAGAATATCAACAGAATATTGATTGGGATGTTGAGACTCAGTGTGAGGAGGTGTGGGCAGAGGAAACTAGACGGTACACCTTTGGGAAGGGAACAGCTTACAAATGGAAGAGAGCATATAAACTAAAACATCCTCTTCTTTGCTTCCTAGGTAACGGTACTCGCCCTGTGGGCAGCAACACAAACTGTAACACAACAATTTTTAATTTGGACCTCCAAGACGGCACCGCCAGCCTCATGGACATCTTTTGGGCATGTGGAGAACGCATCTACCCCCAGTTGCCTCCTCGATGGAAGGGCCTATGCACCATGGTTACCATGCACGAGCTGCATCTCGTTGTCCCGGCATCCAACATCTCTCAAGTGTTTGAGCACCCCATGACAAATGACGTCACCCTGCTTCACCGGCACCGACGGAAGGCTCAATACTTCGCTAACGATGCCTTCGCCGAAATTCCTGAAGAATTTCGCCTGTTCAATGGTGCCCAGGAATTCTTTGGAGGCCTGTGGCCCATTTGGCAAACATCAGCTAATGCCCGGTGGCTACAGGTCACACGATACGAACTAATGACTCTGATAAATAACACCCGAGATGGGTTCAACGCCATACAGGAAGAGTTAAGGCCTTTAAGGCTTATGGTTCTAGAGCATAGATATGTTCTAGATCAACTCACAGCTATGCAGGGTGGTGTATGCAGTTCCATCGGAAAGAGCTGCTGCACTTTCATACCGGCTAATGATGCCACAAACGGGTCGCTCGCTAAGGCCATTGAGGACTTGGGCAACCTGGGAAAAAAGATGCGTGACGAAAGCGGTGCCGCTGCAGATCCTATCACGGACTGGTTCAACTTGAACTGGATGCCTTCATGGCTATCTGCTATCTTGAAAATTGTGCTACCTATTTGTTGTGTTGTCCTGGTAATGTGTTGCGGTGCACAGCTAGTAATTAAATGTGTCAACAGATGCAGCACCAAAGCAGTAGGAATGAATTACGTTCACACTGGAATTAATAACAATGCACAGTATCAGGACATGGACCGTGCTCCCGGGGATGGGAATGGGCAGATCCATGTGCAACTCTTAGAACAACCTGCCCCTCATGCCTCTTCAAACACACCTACAGCTCCACCGGTTCCACCACCTAGATACGCCTTAAGGGAGGAGCATGACATTAACGGGTATGATGAGTTAGCTCCCGAGGATGGGGGAGAATACGTTACTATAACACCTGAATTGCCACCACAGACAGTATGCATGTATATTAGTGACCCACTCGGTATGCACCAAGCCCCTGAGGGTCCAGCAAAGTACTGTGTCACAGACGTGTTCAATAATGAACAAGAGAAGGGATGTGTAGGAGGGTCCCGTTTTACCATCTAACAGACACCCACACCCCATTCTGCAATACCCTTCAAACCTGGCATCCCTAGATAAGCCCCACCACTGAGGCCTAGATAAAGGGTCTTTAAGTTGTCCACGGTCCTTCACTTTCTTACAAATCCACACATAGGCCCAAGTTCACCTTCTCACAGACCTACATACAAGACCAACCATACCTTTGTAAGAGATATGTATAGGCCCAATAACTTAAGAACTGGTCTCATAGACTTCACTAACCTGACAGCAGAGGCTTGCGCCATCCTCCGCGACAAACTCTCCCCCCTCCCCCTTGTAAATTTCCACAGTTACGAGAATTAGATTAGCCCACACACGTAGGACATTTTTGGTACATCTGGCGGTTTCACAAGTACATGTGCAATATTTTTTAGTTAAGAAACTTTCCGCGCTTGCTTAATCGAACCTGTGAAAGACGGGCTACGTGACAAAGAATTAATGTATTAAAATGTTAACTCTGAGCTTTCTTATGGTAAAAATTATCCTTTGTTTACTTTTTGCGGTCAGGAGCACTGACCACCTGTCAAAAGCCCCTAATTTCACCATGATACCACTTCTCAGTCCTATGGGTGGAATTTTCCATAGTTACAAGAGGGCGGTCAAGGGCTGCGTCAGGACCTACGTCAGAGAGGGTAAAACTTCTGCATTCAAGCATATAAAACAGCTGCACCCAGGGTGTGGCTTCGAATTCTCTTCAAACCAGCACCCAGGTGCCGTGTGAGGGTTCCCGACTGATCAATCGCTCCTGACTGGGCCCAGAGCTCCTATTGCCAAGGTGATAATGCTCCTACTTAATGATTTTGCCTATTGACTTTGTCAGCCTATCTGACTTAATAATTTTGCCTATTGGCTTTGTCAGATTTTGCCTATTGACTTTGTCAGTCTATCTGACTTAATAATTTTGCCTATTGGCTTTGTCAGATTTCGCCTATTGACTTTGTCAGCCTATCTGACTTAATAATTTTGCCTATTGGCTTTGTCAGATTTTGCCTATTGACTTTGTCAGTCTATCTGACTTAATAATTTTGCCTATTGGCTTTGTCAGATTTCGCCTATTGACTTTGTCAGTCTATCTGACTTAATAATTTTGCCTATTGCCTTTGTCAAATTCTGCCCATTGACTTTGTCAGACTATCTGACTCAATAATTCTGCCTTTTGGCTTTGTCAGATTATTTACTTCAGGACATCTGTACCCAAGCAATTGCATTTATTTCAGGTTAAATGTGTAGTCTTGAATATTGTTATTTTATCTCAATAAGAAGTTTGTCCTCTGAATGCTATCATTTGTATCACTCTTGAATTCAGGGCTGCCCCTTGAGTCGGCTGCTCATGGATTAATTTATAGATATACATTTCTGTTTGAATTGAACCAGTTGATCTTTAACATTGTTGATGCAGTTATTTCTGACCTTACCCATATGTTGATGGGCAACACTTAAATTGAAGTATTTTCTTTTATGCTTTTGAATTGTTTAATAAACTATGATATTTTAACACATGGTTCTTTCTTGCCAAGTGACCGAGCAAAGTGTGAAAGAGACTCTGAGAGGGGAGAGGTACGCAGAAGAGTGTGACCAACCACAACGTTCCCTCTAACAATGCATTGATAGATCAGGAGAACCAGCACCTGCGGGGATACCTTGACAAGTACATGGAGAATGGATTCATAGGACCGTCCGAATCACCTGCCACATCTCCCCTTTTCTTTGTCCCAAAGGCAAACGGTGAGTGTTAGATCTGGCATCTTTTGGCGTGTTTCCCCTGTCTATTTGCTTTCTGACCTCCTGGTTTTGACTCTGTTTTTCTTGGTTTAGCGTCTCTGCACACTTTCTCACTGCTGTTCATTGTTAAAGTGCAAGTGCTCCTATTGTAAATTGGATTATGGATTGGTGTTTCCATGATCGGCATGTTTGATTTACTGGTAAGTCCGTAGTAAAGTGCACTGAGAGTGCGAGGACCTGTAAATCAAATGCTGCTAGTAGGCCTTCAGCACTGATTGTGCCACCCACATGAGCAGCCGTTCAAAGGGTTCTCAGACCTTCCACTGCAGTGTCTGCGTGCAGTTTTTACTGTCATGTTGACTTTGCAAGTGCACCCAGTTGCTACGCCCTAACTTTCCCTTTTATTACATGCGAGTCACCCCTAAGGTAGGCTCAAGGTACCCCTATGGGCAGGGTGCAGTGTATGTGAAAGGTAGGGCATGTCCCGGTGTGTGTTACATGTCCTGATAGTGAACTACAGTGTAATTCATTTTTCACTGTTGAACGGCTATCTGTCCTATAGGATAGAATGGGGAATACTTGATAACATTTTACGAGTATATCTTCCCATTGAGACAAGCTAGAGAAATAGAGTTTAGTATGCCTGAACTCAGAATGTAGAAATGCATCTTTTAGTAAAGATGATTTTTATTTTTCTGTGTTTGAAAATACCACTTTTAGAAAGCAGGTATTTTCATGCTTAGCCATCCTGTGTGCCTCGGCTGGGTTGTGGATTGACTGTCTGGCTTTGTTGTGACAGGGGCTGCGGATGTGCATTCTCTTCAGACAGCCACTGGGGGAGGGTTGAGGTGTGTCCTGCCTTTCCTGGATGAGTCAGAGCTGGGCTGAATAGACCTGGGCCGCATTTAGAGTAGTGGGAGGAGATTTCATTGCGCCTGAATGGGTCTGGTCTGCCTTGGACAATGCTGTCTCCACCTCCTGCTAGGAAGCTGGGCCAGAGAGGATCAAACTGGTTTGGATTAAGCACAGACACTCTCTGGCCAAGAGAACAAAGAGAAACTGAGTATAAATATTGGGGCCCAGAACCCAGAACTTTAGAACTCGCTTGAATCAAGGAATCTGCCAAGAAAAAGCTGGAAGAACTGCCAGGAGGAGTATTGCCCCTTTGCTGTGTTGTTGCTTTGTTGGGTTGGCCTGCAATCGCTGCTTCTGCCTTGGGCAGTGAAAGGACTGGACTGAACTTTCTCCACTTGCTGCTGAGTATCTCCAAGGGCTTGAAATAGAGCTTTCCTCCTGTTCAAGAAGTCTCAGGGACAGCAAAGACTTCACTTACCTCTGGGTACAGCCTCTTGAACCGTGGGTTTCAGTTGCCACAGAGGGGGAAAACAGCTGACACCGTCACCGACACCGCTGCGCACTCTATGTCCTGAAGGCACCGCAGAGGGCATTGCCACACTTCGCACCACAACCCTGGTCTCACCGACATCTATGACCGCCGCCGCCACCAAGGCGCTGCTTGCACCGCAACCTGTGGGCACCGCACTCCTCACCGTCTCGCTTCACTCTGCCACCCTCGTCTCACCGTGATGTCGCTGCCCGCTGACCTTGACACCCGTGACCACACCGTGGTTGGGGGGTACTGCTCGTAAGTCACACAACGCACCACCACGTCTCACACCGCAGTCTGGGCTGATTGATGCCAGCTCCCATCAACAGGCACTGCCACTTGCACATTGACCTGTCAGCACCGCCATGAGCACCGCCTCACTCCGCACCGCAGACCTGGTCTCATCGACAGCGCTGGACGACCGCCACCGACCCGCTGCCTGCACCGCGACTTGAGGGCTCTGCACGCCGCACCGCTATGCTTCACAATGCAACCACGACGTTTGCCACGACCGGCCGCACCAACGTGGTCGGCCGGAACCAGAGGTACTGTTTACGAGTCTGCTGACACTAACGCTGGTCTGCACCGTCGCGGTCGGCCAGAACTGTTGGATTCTGTTGTTTTCAGCACCGCGGTCACCCCGGATAGAGCTACCGGCTTCTTGGAACTGCATTTTAAAGTAATTCTTGCAAAGTGCATATTTTTGGTTACTGTATGTTGGTGTTTATCGTTTTGGTCATGTTTGCACAGAAAAATATTGGTTATTTTTCTAAAACTGGTGTGGTGTTCTTTTGTAGTGTTTTCACTATACTACTGTTGGTTATGTGCAAATGCCTTACATACTGCCTCTGAGATAAGCCTGACTGCTCGTGCCAAGCTACCAAGGAGGTGAGCAGGGGTATTTCAGTAGTGTATCCGCCTTAATCTGATTAGAAGGAAGGGTCCCTATTTGGACAAAGGTGCAAACCATTGCAAACTAGAGACTCCCATTTCTAACAGTGAGTTAAGAACTTGCAGAGACTATAGAGCCTTGAATGCCATCACAGTCAAAACCGCTATCCACTTCCACTCATCCCAGGACTACTGGATCAGATACGTTCCACCAAACGTTACACCAAATTAGATCTGTGCAGTGCATATCATATGGTGCGCATCCGTGAAGGCGATGAGTGGAAGACTGCCTCTAGAACCAGATATGGGCTTTTCGAATACTGTGTGATGCTGTTTGGGTTATGCAACGCTATAGGCATTCCAGTTTTTCATAAACGATGTGCTTCATGAGCATTTAGGCCGCTTTGTCATAGTGTATATTAATGACATTTTGATTTATTCCGAATCACTGGAACTTCACATCAAGCATGTACAGACTGCTTTGAATACCCTACTTGAACATAGTCTTTATTCTAAGTTGATAAAATGTGAATTCCACGCCACCAAGGTAGAATTCTTGGGATTCATTTTAGCACCACAAGGAATCTCAATGGCGTAAAGGAAGATCCAAGCTATCTTAGACTGGCCCAGGCCTACTACAGTTAATGAAATTCAAAGATTCCTTGGCTTCGCCTATTTTTATAGGTATTTTATCGATCATTTTTCCACCAAAGCTATGCCTTTAACTGACCTACTGAGAAAAGGAGTGAACTTCCTTTGGTATGCGGAGATGGAACAGATCTTCTAACTCCTAAAGAGAGCTTTTGTTTCTGCCCTCGTCCTAAAGAACCCGACACCATGCAGCCCTTCATCGCTGAGTCAGAAGCCTCGGACTCAGCCATTTGCGCCATACTGTCGCAATGCGATACCCAGACTAGCCAGCTCCATCCAGTAGCCTATCTCTCCAAAAAGATGTTACCTGCAGAGCAGCATTACACCATCTATGAGAAGGAGCTACTTGCTACTAGCCATTCGTTTTGCTTTTAAAGAGTGGCAACATTATTTGGTAGGTTCCAAACATCCTGTTACGGTCTTCACTGACAATAGGAGCCTCCAGTTCCTCTGTTGTTCTCAATACTGACTCCCAGACAGCTGAGGTGGACTCTGTTTTTTGCAGAATTCGATTTTCATCATGACTTTCCACCCTGGCAGTGGTAACAATAAAGCAAATGCTTTATCAAGACAAGAGTCCTTACCTAGACAACTCAAGGATGCCTCCACAATGATTCCACATGAAAAGATTATTAGTATAATTCCTTCAGACAATTTGCTGGCTAAGGTTTGTTAAGCACTCCCAACAACTCAAATGAATAAATGGAAAATTAAAGATTTTAATTGCTCAATAAAAAACAACCTGCCCTTCCAGAGAACAAATTTGTATGTACCCACAGCTACTCTACAAAAACAAGTCATCCAGTGATGCCACAATGATCCCTTGGCTAGCCATTCAGGCTAATCACGTACCCATGACCTTGTCAAAAGAAAATTTTGGTGGCCACATTGGAGACAAGATGTGATACGGTGTGTCCGTCTTTGTGATACTTGCAACAGAGCCAAAGTATATTGTACACAGAGGAAAGGATATTTACAAACATTGCCCACCACTAACAGAGTGTGGGAAGACAAATCAAAAGACTTTATCACAACCTTGGCCATAAACCAGACAAGGGATACTATTCTAGTGATTGTAGACCACTTATCAAAAATGGTGCATTTCATACCTTGCACTGGTCTACCTACAGCTGCAGAAACTGTACATCTGCTGTTACAGAATGTCATACAGGTCCTGCAAAATATGAACATTGTGAGCACTACCATAGACCATAAATATAGGAGCAAGACTTGGTGATATAATTCCACGGACGCTCTATGTAATCCCAGAGTTATTGTCTAAATAGTAACTCATTTAAAGTATGAGTCATATATCATGAGATGAACACTTTATACAACAAACTCTTGTCTGCCAGAGATCTCATTGGTACAAACTGTGATTTGTTATACTGTGAATTGAGTGCATCACATAATGCTTTTTCTTTCAGGTCTCCATCCCCGCAGTACCCTCCCTAATTCCCTTCCCCTCATCTAGCCAATCCAATCCTCTGGTAGTTTTTAAGACACACAGTCGGTGCTACTTGAAGGTGGGCTTTGAGGGTACTGCTCATGAGGAACCGTGAGTCGGCCTGTGTGTCGCTATGACATTGCTGGATGACCCATAAGCTGTGCGGATATGCTTTTGGACTTTACATAATTGTTCTTTTCATACAGGTTACAGTGTACATTGGAGCAACGCTGGAGTCTGTAGACCAAAGGGAATTAGAACTGCGCCCTAAAACAGCTTTTCCCATAGGAGTATAATGGAGTGTCACTACAGCCAAGACAGTAAAACAAACTGACTTTCCCTATATGTGTACACCCACATTATATGGCCAATTCCAGGTCACTACCCAACCCTGCATAGTCCCTTCTGCCCCAAGCTACCTGTGCGCTGTTCTGGGCTGCGCACAACAGGAGACTCCCACATGCAACCCTCACACATGTGCACGTGCGTGTGCACATGTGGTCACATGTACCCAGCTAGGTGCCCCTTGCCCTGGCTGCATCACAGAGGCCTTGTGTTAAATGGCGACATTGGTGGTAAACAAGTGCCCACCATTTCACCATGAGCTTACTGTGGGTGAGTCACAGGTTATGCACCTCTCCCACAGAAAAAGGTAAAAAAACAGGGGATTAAAAAGTGAAAAATCCAGGTAGATTAGATGGTCAGAACCAGCTGCTCACAATAATTGAATGTGATCTATTTCTTAGAATATCCAAAGCAAGGAATAGGATATCAATACTACACCTCTTGGCATGTGAATGTACAGCATTAGATAAAATTAACAAGAAAAGAGTTAAATGGTATTAAAGTACATCCAAAACAGTTGAATGACAGAATCAGCAAATGCAACAGGCACAATCTTGTAGTCCAGAGATGTCTATAATATGGTTACTAGCCACCCCCCCCCGGCTCTTCCAGAGGTAGGAGGAGGAGTGGCAGGAACACAATAACTAAAATAGCCAACCCAAACAATATCTTCAGAAATCCAGGGTTCCTGCAACATGATGAAGTCAAATGTTTTCATGTGGCTGATCCAGTCAATGATTGATAGCTTGGATTTGATTCCAGAAATGTTCCAACAAATAAAGTTAGTTTGTGTTGGATGAAGGCCAGACCAGAGAAGTGACCACTTCCTCAAAACACCTATGTTCACAGAATCAAACCAGCCCAGCTTCAAATCTCCCTTATTTTGTAAATCCAAGTCATTCATGTTGGCAAGGGGGAAAATCAATTGTTAACCAGCATGCTGGCTCCAGGGAGTGGAGGAGGGTTAGTTTGGTGCATCAGACGACATGTAGTAGGCCCGCTATGTAAATGATTGTAAAAAAATCCTGGAGACAGTGGTTTAACATGCTCCCTTACGCCCAGGCCACTATGGTTTTGTATAGGAGCTAAACCTGGATGATTAACATTTATAATCACACTGTCACCGCTAAATAACTTGGGCGTGGGTCCCACCCACTCTACTATCCTTGTAAGTAAGATGTTTCCATAGTATGAAGTGCTGAAGTAAGTGTGTTCAAAAAGCCAGTGGCACACCTTGTTCTTAAGCTGTATAGTTGATTCCATATTATTGATGGCTAGCACAGGTACAGCCATGATAACCACATAGCAGCATTCTTTCAGTGGGTGATTGAGGCAGGGTTGTTGTGTTTAAGAGAGCTGCCTTGATTGGGGCTCATGTCCAGAAGGCCGCAGCTCAAACCAGTAGAAGTATTGTGAAATAATACTTGCAATGGGCACAACATTCAATCCAAACATTAATACATTTATAGAGTGTACAGTTGGAAGGATTTTCTCATATAGCAGTGAGTTGTGGGGTCCTTTGGTGAATTCAGATTCCTATGGTAACATGGAAGGATTCTTCTGATATAAAAATTAATCTTAAAATTCCAAAGTTAACTTCAACAACCCTTCTTGGAGAAGGTATTAGTTACTTTCCCAAAAAATGGACACAGTGAAACATGCATCTTTTTGTTATCCTGCAAAAAGTAATGCAAGTTCTAGGAAGGAGCTGGTATGGTGGGCATGGGGAGAAACCGTAGCTCAGTTTCCCAAAAATTGCTGGCAAAGGGTTAATTGACTTGGAATTAAGGCATCGGTATCTAAGACTTCTTGTAAATCCATCACCTTATTCATTGTACAAAGAGTGATGAAAGTAAAATGGGCTGGGGCAAGAAGCTGCAATTTGTTGACCAAGAGAGGAAATTTGAAACGTCTCCTACAGATAAACATGTTCTACAGCAGAAGTAAAATGAAACCACGCCTACTGTCTGTCTTTGGAGTACTGTAGAAAGAGTACATTTCATTAAGGTATAGGCCAATGGCCTCAATTTAAATAGCACAATCACAGAATGAAATCCAATGATATTGTTGCACTCCTTTGACCAGGTCTTTGACCAGAAATAATCTGTCCACCCGTGGAAGGGACAAAGAAGGGGTCTGGCAACCTATTTTCTTATAATAACTTACCGCTTTCTTTCACACACTTTTAGGTACCTCTGATTCCCAGTGACATGTTATATGCCCCCTATCTAACCTGGTGTCGGATAGCCTTCTTCAAAACCTGCCACCAACAAGGCTTCATGCTCGAGTCAGTATAATAATGCAGAATCTTGTCAACTCTAATGGATTTAGAAGACCATCCTATAGGATGCTTAGAACCACTTTTGGATTTGTTATTGTGCTGCTCTACTGCCCCAGCCCAGTTGTTCATAACACTGAAGGATAGAGTGTCTCTTCTTGTAGTTTGAGGACTCAGTCTTAAATGGGCTCACTTGTCTCATGCAGGTTTCCTCATTGATAACCCAGCATTGCTCCACCCTAAATTCTGCTCTTGTACCAAAAGCTTCTTCATGGGTTTTACTACTTGTGAAAGGGAGGTGTGGGGAATAGGTAAGGCACCAGCCATATGGGCCGTACCACAGTGTGTAAGGAACATCTGCAGTAGCCAAAGTTCCATACGAATCCACAGGTCTTCATGATAATAAAGTTTGGTCATACCACCAGTAACGTTGTGTACTCCTTTGATGACATAACTGAACTCGGGCAATGAGACAACCTTCTTGGAAAACCTCTTGCAACAGAGGCCGGGACATATATGAGAACAGCTGACATCCTGTCATTAATGTTCGTTGGTTCCTGTAGGTTTATTTTATTTTATTTTATTTTGAAGGTTTTATATAGCGTGGACAAGACCCTTGCGGGTATCAGAGCGCTTTACAACAAATAAAGGAAATAGAGGAAATAGACATATACAAACAAACTATTATTGGATATATTAGTTCAAACAATGGTAACTGTTCCAGCATCGCAAATATCTACAAGCCTGCATCTAATAGTTCAAGTGAATTTGGCCAGGAGAATCGATTTCTCCCATTCTTCCTCATTGGGTCCTGCCTTACAACAAAGTTCACACAGGAACTCCCTAGCTAAGAGATTTGATGGAGCATTTCATCTGAGGCTCCTATTGTCCTCTTCCTTCAAGGGTTAGAATACCCTTTGTTAGAGCCATAACTTCTACACACTCCTCCTTTCCCCCCTTGACATGGTCAATTAACTTTGCTTCTGTACACCCAAGCTCCATTTTCTTCCTTTTTCTTTCTTTCTTCGAATTGCTTTTCTCCAAAAACTCTGACCTCTTCTACCTCTGGTGTTATTCCCAGGCATCCTGCAATTAGATGTCATGCATAACTGCATCCATGTTATTCGCCTGAACAGCACCTACGTTTGCGACAATCTCCCTTCCCCACTCACAATGTTCTTTTTCATGGCATCCAACTCTACACTCTGCTCCATCAATCAACAGTTTCCTTTCCTCTCATTGTCTTCCAATGCTACTCACAGGGACCTGCCACTGGTTTCTCCCCTCAGGCTACCCTCCACGCCCCCGGGGGGCATCTGCACATGAAATATCCACACTATGTTTACTAGTGCTTTTGAATAGCATCTCTGGTGGTGTCAGCCATTTCACTGTATTTATAGTACTCCTCTGCACTTACCCTTCTCTGTGCTATTTCTTTATCTCATTTTTCTCTTCATTCTGCTTGAGGCCTCCTCCATGACATTCATTTCCTCCATTAGCAAGCAGCACCGTGTTCAACAGTGTTCCAGATGTTATATTGGCAGCACTGTGCCGGTGATGACTCTATTTCCAAATGTATACGGTCCACAAAGCTATCAGCTGCAGGAACACTACCCTCTCTCTATTTTATCTAATGTTATATATGTAACATGCTGTTGCTAAACCAATACTGCTATTACATGGGCTTCCTTCTCATAACTCTTGGTACCTTTTACCAACTTGCTCACCATCCTGTGTGTGTAGTGATGGTCTTCTTCTTTCCCTCCTCACATTTCCTCTCTATTCGCTCAACCAAGGACTATTCTTCAGTGTTTTCAGGCCATGCCTCGTCCTCATCAAGCTGCAACTTCCTGCCCGCTTTTCCTTTGGCAGCCATCTTATGGCTAAAATTCCCATTTAGGGCATGATTGGCATGTCAGGCCTGCTACTGAGGATGTCATCAATGCTGTCCTATTCACTTGGTGCCCACTCCCCCAACTCCCCAGAAAGTTTCATGGGCACAGCAAGCAAGTTTGCTCTACCCAGGGCACAAGTCCTAAAAAAAGAAGAGGGGGGACTAACCAAGTTAGGCAGTATGCAAGTGAAAGCATGATACTTGCCATCACATCGCATGATGTCATGACATGTGACATTGCACATGACATCACAGGAAGTGACATAACAAGAAGTGACATCAGATATTAAGACCTCACACATATGTTTGTCAGGTATATCATGAGCACATTTAAGCGCATTATGAGATTTAACAAATTAGATCTTGCGTTGGGGTTGTGCCAGGAAAGTGTCTCAATCCCAACGCAAAATCTTGGACTCAACTAATAGATTTTTTTTTTTAAACCCTGCCAGAAAGATATTGGCAACAAGGACAAGCATGGCAGTAGATCTGTTCTGCTTAATTGGTTGCAAAGTTTGCATTTTAAAATATTTTATTGGGTTAAGGCGTCTGCTGCACAAGTGCCCAGTAAACCTCAGGGAATAGTAGTAATGGGGAGATAACTCTGGAGGTTAACGCATTTGTGGGAGAGATCTGTGTTTTGGGAAGTCCCAGGTTTGAATCAAAGTAGTATAGAAGGTTAATGTGTCTACTGCTAAGCACATCATGTAACATGCAGATGACAGATTTTTATTTTTTGTAGATAGGTAAGTTGGTTACTGCTTTTAACACAGAGATCCTTTTGTTACCTGCAGTTCATAAATTGGAATCCTTCTGATATAGCACAGTGAGATATGGACATGTGACTTCTAGACCTTGTAACCCTGTCTCATGTCACTCATCTTGTACATTGATTTACACACTTACATGATTTACTGTCAATGTATAATGTGTATGTTTCGTAAAGAGCTCTGACACCCAGCATTGGGTTACGTAGCGCTATAAAAAAAATAAAACAGTGCTATTGAAATCGTTATTTGTGCTAATACTGTGACAAACCAACACATCTGATATTCTTACAGTGCATACATTTATACACAGGGACTGGAAAGCAGGCAACGTACAGGCGCTGCAGAATGTGTCTCGGTGTCTGAAAATTACACCGGGACAAGTTCAACATATTCTGTGGGGCCCAACTTCTTGGCAGGGTGGATGGTGTCCATCCCCTGAAAATAGTGGGTGGACACCGTGTACCTGCGTGTACCCCCGTAGAGCCGCAAAAAAACTCTGAGTTAAGACATGGAAATCATGGTAATTATGGCGAATTCTCATGACATTGTTTTCTTCAAATATATTGATTGAGATTGCGTTACAAACCTGCCTTTGGAGGGGAAGATGATTGTGATAAGATATAGTTATGGTATTATTTGCATATCTTTCTCAGCAACAATGAAAATTTGAACTAGACCCTCCCTCGTATTTTTCTGTGGACTTCGCAAGTTATCACCGTTTTGTTACGGGCACATCTTTCTAGTCAGAAAAAAACATGTTTTTCATTTTTTTGTTAGATGAGAGAATCGTTTAAGGTTCATCTAATAATTATATAATACCTCTTGACTTCCTGTCTCATTTACTGTGCTGAACAATTAGATCAAGTTAACATTTTATCTTTCAAAAAGTAGCTCGGATTTCATATGTAAGCTCACTTATTTTTTTAGAGGGTCATTTTGATAAACATGAGGTCAATAATGTGGAAGCGGGTCAAGTAGATTCGTGACGATTATATTGGACTCTTTGTCAAGAAGGCCAAGCTGAAGCAACTTCCACAGCAGAGGGAATGCAGTGTTCGCCTCTTGTTCTTAGATGCACATTTTGGATTTGTATCCAGCTACAGGTGAATCCTCCTTTCATTCTCTTCTCCACTTGTGAAAAAAAATCAAAATCGAGGGAAGCCGTAGCTGTTAGCTTTTTGTCTTGTCCAATCAGGTAATGGTTGCAAGTAAATTAAGCAGACACTTACCACCAGGGATCTGTAGCACTTACTTTGCAGTTTTCGCCATTTCTACTGAATATGGCAGTGAGAAAGGAGAGTGCAAAAGAGGGAGGGTTTCAGCGTGTCAGAGATTTTTACAGCTACAGGGGATTATGGCTGTCTAGGTTGAGTTTTGCTTCCAGAAATAAATAGGACAGTGTTTCTAAATAACATCATAAGCTTTACTGGCTTTCTATCACACAGCACCCAATATATAAAACACTGTACTTTGTGCAGCGGGCCTTTGATGGTTCTGGTCCAACATTGCTTTGTCGTTGGCTGCATCCTTATGCTCCAACACGAACCCATCCCTCTGGGGCTCTCCTTCTTTCCACTACTTTATTCAGGCATGTGTACAGTAGAGGCAGACCTTTCTCCACTCGCTTCCCACCCAACTAGAATACTCCACTCTCTCCCACCCAGCTAAACCTCCAACCATGCAGCATCTGACTGAAAACTCACTTGTTTTGCTATGCATCTGGCAAAGTAATTATGGGCGTCCCTCATCTGTTCTACCGATCCTAGTGCTGTGATGCCCCAAGCAACTGTTCGCTGTTTAAATACATCATATATTCATTCATATTGTTTGTGGTGGTGTCAAAAGCTTTGGAGTCTATTCACAATCATTCTCTTCTTTGCATAAAAATCATGGAGTAGTTAGCCAAAGTGATATCACGCATGCTTGTTTTGCCAAAATATCATGACAAGAAGAGGCATGACCATTGACCCCTGGAGCAATTGAGGGCTTTTTTACACAATCCTTACTTAAATCCTCAGTTTTTTGTATGTTTAGACACTTTAAACAGAAACTGATGCAAACTGCCATATGCTAACATTAGCAAGATCTGAATGTATACTGTTAGAAATTGGGTCACTGGTTGACAGGTGTGTCAGCCCGGGTCAAGCAGCAACCACAATGCTAGTCAGCATAAGGCACAAGCAAACCCCAAATGAACCTGAGCTCTACCCCCTGGTAGCTTAGCACAGAGCAGTCAGGCTTAACTTAGAGGAAATGTGTAAACTATTTGTGCAACACTTCAAACTGTAAAACTGAAAAAGCACCATACAAAAAAATCCCACATTAGGTTAGAAACATATAGCAGAGTTTAATAAATAGAACAAGACCAAAATGACAAAATTCCAATCAGTAGAACTGGAGTTATTAATTTTTAAAGAATAAACTTTAAAATACCACCTAGAAACAGAAAGCGCCAACCGCGGCTATTTGGTTGCGCTTGACCAAGTCAAAGTCAAACGTTCAGGCTGACCGCAATGGGACGCAGGTCGGATACAGTCCCTTATTATTCCAGCTGAACGTTTACCATCTCAAGTTTTGTGCCAAGAGTCCCATTTGTGTTGGAGTGGGTTGTCGGGAGCAAGGAGAGCATCACGGGAGGCAGTCAGAGGAGCTCAAAGAGCAAGTTGTGAGTTAGGGATGGGCAGGCTTGAGCTTTGCTTTGGGGGTCCCCCGCAGGCTGACACTGCTGTGCAAAGACACAGGCTTGCGGCTACAGGCACTGATTTTCCGTGCAAGCGGTGCATGTTCTGGTGTGAACTGACCCATTTGCAGTTGTGAAGAACCCAAAAGCTTGACTTTAAGAGCTCCAGAGCCACACCAATGATCCAGGACCTGAGGGGCACCTCTTCAGGATCAGGAACTTACTGAAAATTAGTTGTTGGGGAGCCTATTATTTTCCTGAGGCTCAGATCAGGGAGCCAGCAGACTAGCTCTTAGATTCACTTTGGAGGCCTGGATTTAAGATGGAGTTGCAGGTGCAGTTCTTCTTCCCCAGGCAAGAGGGCATCAGGCAGCAGGTCAGCACAGCAGGGCAGCTGTTTATGTAAAGCAGCAGTCCAGCAGAGTGGCTGTCCTTGTAGCAGTACAGCAGTCCTTCTTCCTGGCATAGTATCCACAGGTCCAGAAGTGTATTGAAGTGGTGGTGTCTGAGGTCCTGGTTCTGGAAGTTGGCAGATGGTTCTAGGCAGTGGCTTTGAAGCACATGGAATTCCCTGCCTCCTCTGCCAGGCTCCAAACTGGCTGAAGTGACAATGCAGGGTTGATATGCTCTTTGTGTGGTGACAGTGCACGTGTAAGTGAACCTGTGCTCATCTCTACCACCCCCCAATCCTGCCAGCAGATGGACCACTCAGGAGCACATATTCACTCTATTGTGTGACTGTCTGGGAGGAATTCACAGAGTCTAACTGTCAGTTACACCCAGTCATGTGACCCAGGCCAGGCTATACGCACACAAGTTTCTAAAAGTGGCATTTTTAAAATTGTGATCAAAATCCCAACTTCCCCACTAAATAAGGCTTTTCACACCAATTCCAAAGACTCCAAACATGAACTGATCATCTTTTCCCAGTTGGAAATGACACCTATAAAATGTAGTAAGGCAACCCTAATGTTATCCTATGGGAGAGATTTAGGAGTTTTTCCCTACCAGGACATGTAAAACCTAAAAGTACATATCCACCTTTTAAAATACACTGCACCCTGCTCTTGGGGATGTTCAGGGCCTACCTTGGAGGTGATATATGTATTAAAAAGGAAGGTTTGGGACTGGCAAAAGGTTTACCTTGCCAGGTCGTCATGGTAGTTAACATTTGCACTAGGCTACAAGGGCAGGGCTGACACATGTTTTACAGTGATAATTTATTGGGTGGCACAATGAGTGCGGTACACCCCCTAGTAGCATGTAATTTAATTGAATGCAGTAAAGGTTTTCATACACTTTGACAAACTTTGTGCATTCCAAATTCTGCTAGCCTTATAATGATATTCAAAATATACTATTTCCATAACACTTGGCAATGTAATGTATAGTTTCAGAACAGGTTTTCTTGCATCTAGTTATTTGAAGGAAGTTCAGGTTTGTCAAATGAAATGTAAGATTCTAAATACATATAAAGTCATGCTTGCTGCTAATATTCTGCCTGGCCATATTTCAGCACAGTATCACAAAAAATGCGTGTTTTTGAATGTGTGCATTTCCCAGCTCCTCTGGGAACCCTATGACAATTGCCATCATTTTCTCGGTTCCCCCTTGCATGGAAGAGTTACACTCTGGTACATTATTCTTCCTTTAAAATCCACCATGACGTTTCCTCTAAAAACCTTTATGAACAGTGTAAATTTATCTGTACTTTCTCTGTCTCATAAATATCTCATCTGAAGTGATTTTTTCACCTCAGATTTATTTAATGCTGGAAGTTCTACTAGCAGCACTAGAGTTTCTTCTGAACTGTGTGCAGTTTTAGCTGTTCACAATGCGTCTCTTTCACTCAAGCAGAAGGCATTTTAAAGCCACACATTTATTTTTCGTCACATCGTTTTCTTTCTACGTTGCCAAATGATTGCACTAGAAGTCCTGGAAGATGTCTGTAATAACTAGAGTGGCATTAAGATTTGTCGGGATGGACTGGTCTTGTGGGATCCAAGAAACGCCCTGATAGGCTGAGGACCTGAACAATGTTTTTGTTGTAGCGGAATGGGATTTGCACCATGCAAATCACTGGTGCAAACTAACCCAAGTACAAGTTGCACTTGAGTGGATGGATCTTTAGTCCTGGACAGAGGCGTGACATCAACAAAATAAATGCAATAGGTTACAGTGAAGCACATGATGACAGACAGTAAGTAGCACATTTGCAAAACATAAAGGTTGATTGGCAGATTAACCAATTTAGAAATTCAAATCATTTAATGTTTTTAAATCAGTAGTCCATTCATGTTCATTATATCTTTATTCGGAGTCATAAAAAAGAACAACCATAAAAGCAGTTACACATAAAAGAAGCGAGCAACAGTGCAAAGCACATCGATACATATATTTCGTTTCGCTTTCCAGTCATAAGTTACAATTCTTACAGTATAAAACGTGAAATCATGAAGTCCTCGTATAAAAACTTTCATCCAATTCATTTCACTTTATATTAATAAATTACAGTTATAACTAGTGTAAACATATGCACATCTTGTTAAAAATGTATAATTATAATTGCCTCCTGCTGCATTTCCTTCCTCCTTTATATGTGTCTTTTTTAATATAAACTAAGTGGAAGGAACTAGAGTATTTTTTTTCCTAGCGTAAAAAACAGCCCATAAGAATGATGACATTCTGCAGCACACCTCTAATGTTGGCAATGATTGTAAAAACAAATATGCAGGGCGACATTGTAAAGGGGACATGTGTCTAATAAGCGGGATAACGTACCTCTTTCTATACACAGTATAAAATTTACAAAAGAGGACCGCATGCATAGTATCCTGAGGCATCCTATCATCACAAGGGCAGTTTGGGAGATTTGGGGACCAATCATTCATAATGGGAAAGGTAATTAACCTATGAAATATATCTAATCTCAAACGCGTAAGAATATACCTATGGCGAGTATTTAAGACACAAGTAAGATATGGCTGTATGTTAAAAGTAGTTAAAATCAGTTGATTTTTTAAAACACTAGGTTTACAAAGTTCAGTAGTCAATATAAGTGTATCCAGGAGTACCATTGCTTCCATTTTTAACGTTTTTCTACTGATCATTCCCAATGAATCTGGTTTCTCAAAGCACTCTGGATGCGCCATATCACAAAAGAACCTCTGGACATACGCCAACCATGCAAAACGTGGATAGAAGGCTGATTTTAAACAATCACCAATTAGTGCACAATTGAGATCTGTGTGGTCTGAAGTCCAGATTTTATGCCACAAGAGAATTGGTTCTATCTTGATCAGTAGTCAATACATGAATCTATCAGTTAATAAAATTCAATTCAATTCAAAGTAGCAAATACAAAGACAATTTTCTTAAAGCTGAGCAGTCAAAGCTTCCCATGAAGGGCAGTTCTCTTATTTATTAAGCTAGAGAAAAATCAGGCAATTTGTGAGAGAAGTCAGGCAGGAGGTGTCATCAGATAAAGCTTCTAAAAGGCAGATTCAAATGAAAAGTCAGTCAAGGAAGTAAGAATAGATCTGCCCAGGAGTCTAACTCTTCCGGGCAGGACAAAAGAAATGACTTCTGAATCTAACTTTCTCAGCAATGTACAATTGCAAAACATCGTTCGACAATAAGCAACACTCCTTACAATTTTAATGGAGAGAACCAATCAGGATCAAACAAGTTGTGATAACAGGACTTCAACTTCCTTCACTACTGGCGCACAATGGATTCTTCGCTACATGACCTTCAGCTGGCTATCAGTAGCAAGATGATACAATAAGGTCAGCCTGCCTCGCTGATAGGTGAGAATGGTTTTTTTCTCTTTCTAAGGATCATTCACATCAGCTTTAAACCAGAAAATACATTCTAATTACATTTTGGTGGTTACAGCTTGGCTCCTGATATCAGAGAAAGAAAGAAATACAGCAGACAGAGAGCATTTCATTTTAGCATGAATCATTTAAACTGAGAGCTATATTAGCAATTGTTGTCTGTGAAAATCACACTCTATATACTTGTGCGAGCGGTGCAGATTAATGTACATGTGGACAAAGTATAAAATAGACATCGCCGCTTTTATGTGAGCATCGGTAGAGGTATTGCCAGTCATCCTACCAGGCAAACAGCCCTGCGGGAGCTCTCACATTTTTCCTGTTGACAGATACATAATTTGCTCCCTCACCTCAAATACTCCTGAAGACAGATGAGCTTGCTTCAATATGAAACTGGTTTGAACACATTTTCAAGGGCTACCTCTCGGTCGTAGTCCACCACTGATGGTAGTTAAGGCTAGTATACAAGTGCTGTCAAAAAGTTACCTTGTGATCACTAAATGCAGTTTTGCAGGTTTGTTGATGGGTTTTAAATCATTTTGGTCAGTTACCAAGATGGCAAAGAAATTTGAAAAATTTGAATTTTGAATCACATTTAAAAGGTTCAATGTTTCTTTTATACACCAGAAGGAGTAGGGAGTAATAAAAAGTGTCCTTGTGTCGTGGTGGCACGTGCCATGTGCCTTAATACTACCCTCACTCACACAGTCGTGTGACATGCTTCATCATAGGGCTGCTACCAAACACCCCTGCGCAGCCAACGCCTGGGGTGGAGCAATAGGGCAGGGGAAGACAAACACAACACAAAAGCGAAACAAATGATTTCTAAAGTGACTGGGATCACCGGAAGTGAAGGTGCAGTGTAGAGTAAAACTAGCTCGGAGGTGTCGCTGTGCCTATACTTTATTCCTGGACCCTCCGATCAGGATTAAAAACATGAAGGATGGTGGTGATTGGGAGATGTAATGTGCTCCTTACACCCCTCCTTACTGCCAAATCGTCAACATGTTTCAGCCGTATATATTTGTGCCCCTCTTTTGGGGAGACATCGGCCTTCTTCAAGACTCTGCCGGTCCCAGAATATCTGTGTATCTCTCTCACCTCGAAAGAGGGCGTCAGAAATCCTTGTTCAGGTACTGAGGTAATCCCTCAATAGTACTCTGCTGATGTACTACATGGGAAAAGGGGGACAAGAGACACATGAACAAAGGGGTCGTTAGAAACGGTGTACTTTGCCCCAAGGTTCTATGTATTACAGTGATCTGCTAAAAACACAATCCACCAAAGACACGGTTAAATCACCCAAGATGTCCTCCTAAATTTAGGAATCAAGCCAGTTGCTCCTAATAAACAAATTGTTTTTCCTACCCGAAGGGTAGGTGTAGATCTCAGCAGCGTGTGCACCACATTTGATACTCATACAAAAACAAACATACGGGCATTCGGTATTCTCTCACTTACCGAGTTTACCCCTACACCATGTTAAAACTGGCGAGAGGCAAGGAGAGAACCCCCTGTAGTCACACTCTGGGGGAGAAAAGTTAGAAGAGAAAGACAAAGAAGAAGAACAACATAGTCGTAGTTAATGGTGATAATATCATCTTATACTTGTATCAAGAAATATGGTTCGTGAACAGCTGCAACAGGTTGTTAAGAGTGTGATGTCACTAAAGATATATAGTTGCAGCCGCATTGCTATTAAAAATAAATAAAAACATATACGGAGATCAGCGGCCTTGAAGGTCTGCCCTGTACTAATCGTGCTCAATGACAAAAAACAATGGGCCGATCATAATTTGCGTTGTGCCGTGGTCGAATCTATGTAGACCAAATGGTAACCACTAGAAACCCTGCGTACCCGATCTGGCAAAAGACCCCCATACTATGGTCCATTGGAAGCGATATCACATTTCTTGATACTAGTATAAGATGATATTATCACCATTAACTACGACTATGTTGTTCTTCTTTGTCTTTCTCTTCTAGCTTTCCTCCCCCAGAGTGTTACTACAGGGGGTTCTCTCCTTGCCTCTTGCCAGTTTTAACATGGTGTAGGGGTAAACTCGGTAAGTGAGAGAATAACGAATGCCCGTATGTTTGTTTTTGTATGAGTATCAAATGTGGTGCACAACCTGCTGAGATCTACACCTACCCTTCGGGGAGGAAAAACAATTTGTTTATTAGGAGCAACTGGCCTGATTCCTAAATTTAGGAGGACATCTTGGGTGATTTACCCGTGTCTTTGGTGGATTGTGTTTTTAGCAGATCACTGTAATACAATGAACCTTGGGGCAAAGTACACCGTTTCTAACGACCCCTTTGTTCTTGTGTCTCTTGTCCCCCTTTTCCCATGTAGTACATCAACAGAGTACTATCGAGGGATTACCTCAGTACCTGAACAAGGGGTTCTGACACCCTCTTATCTCAATTCGAGGTGAGAGAGATACACAGATATTCTGGGACCGGCAGAGTCCTGAAGAAGGCCGGCGTGACCCCAAAAGAGGGGCACAAATATACGACCGAAACATGTTGACGATTTGGCAGTAAGGAGGGGTGTAAGGAGCACATTACATCTCCCAATCACCACCATCCTTCACTTTTTTAATCCTGCCCGGAGGGTCCAGGAATAAAGTATAGGCACAGCAACACCTCCAAGCTAGTTTTAATCTACACAGCACCTTCACTTCCGGTGACCCCAGTCACTTTAGAAATCATTTGTTTCGCTTTTGTGTTGTGTTTGTCTTCCTCTACCCAATTGCTCCACCCCAGGCGTTGGCTGCGCAGGGGTGTTTGGTAGCAGCCCTATGATGAAGCATGTCACACGACTGTGTGAGTGAGGGCAGTATTAAACACATGGCACATGCCACCACGACACAAGGACACTTTATATTACTCCCTACTCCTTCTGGTGTATAAAAGTATTGTTTGGGGGTCCGGAGCAGGTGAGTCCGTTACCCTCACCCCTCCTCTTTTGTGTAAATTATTAATGTTTCTTTTACCATCAACGCTGTCAATCTTACCCTTCCTTCTTGGACTAGACTCCTGTGCCATCCTCACAGTGAAATCACTCCTTCACTCTGCATTTTTTTGGAATTGATTGAAAGGCACTCTAGCTCATACCATTCGAAAGCCAATTAACAGGGCATCCTCTCTGTCTGCTGTTCCTAGTGCTTTAGAGAGATTTGGTTGCAGAACAGATGAAGGAATGACAAGCCATAAATGCTTAGCAAATTTAAAAATACTGCTAAATCCAAGGTGAAAATATTTTGTCAATCTGCCATATGTTTTGATCAAAGGAAAACTGTGTACTGTCGAGATAGAAATGGATCACACGCTCACCCAGACCCAAACATCCTCAAACAAACAATCTCTGTCTCCATCTCTATACAGACACACACACAAACACACGCACACATATGCACACATGCGCACACACTCACACACCTTCTCACGTTTTCGCCATAATAATGGAGTGAACATATCAGTATGTACCAGGCAGCTGCTTGATGTGTAGTCAGATTTATGTCTGTACATATTAGTGTCTCTCAAACTATACGTTCACTAGAAAACTTTTGAGACAGGGACATGCCTTTGCAATTTACACTTAGCAAAGATTGTTACCAATGTAAAACTTTGCCATCAGGTGAAATTTAATGTCAACATTATGTGGCATTATTGTCATAGAAAAAATAGGTTTTTATACGATTGTGTCCATCAAACTTATTTTCTGCAGAATTCTCACTCAAGGTTTTTCCTGAACTTGGCAACATTTAGTAAATAATTACAAAGTTGTCAAATGCCAGCTTCACTAATTTGATTTATCGCTTTTAGATTTATTCCAGTGGCAAACCTCATATTCCCTCATAGCTGTACTTTCAATGTAGACATATTAATAAAACCACAAACAAAACACAGAGGGGCCGATTCCGATCTCGGTCGGAGGCGCACCCAATACCATTCGGTCGGGAAAAAAGCCATGCGAAAGCCTGTTTCCCGACCGATCCGTACAGCACACCGAACGAGTAAGTACAATGCGCACAACAGCACAGAATCCGGCCGAGCCGTACTCACCCAAACCAGGTCCTGTTCTCCAACCGAGGCGAATCCGGGAACGCTCAATCGAGTCGCACGGAAGGGAAAATGCAGCTCCGTCCGGCCGAACAAGTACGATGCGCTTCCCGTACGCGCCGAACCCGTCGCTACGCACGGCACGTCAAAGAATCCGGGAGAGGCGCACATAAGCTCCGATTCGCGCCACAACACAATCCACGGCTACGAGACGAACACGCCAGCGACGAGGACGACGCGAAGCAAAGAGTACGACGCGAAGCAACGAGAAGGACGAACGACACGAACCAACCATGAATCCCTTCGTCCCGATCATACCAATATTCTACATTTACTACCGGAACAGGCACGGACGCGTACGGCGCAGAAGGTAAGTCAGACACCAACCACAAAACACATACAACACGTACACGACACATCACACACACACAGAGGGATGCAGAATATACTTACACCAGCAACAGCAGCACCATAGGGGCGGGATGCCCATCACCAATGCCACATATGCACACAGGGGCCTGAATGCGCACCACCACCCCTACCCAGGGGGCAGGATGCCTACCACTACTACCACCCTCACCCAGGGGGGCTGGATGCCTACCACCACTACCACCCTCACCCAGGGGGCTGGATGCCTACCACCACTACCACCCTGAGCAAGGGGGGCTGGATGCCCACCACTACTACCACCCTGAGCCAGGGGGCTGGATGCCTACCACTACTACCACCCTTAGCCAGGGGGCTGGATGCCTACCACTACTACCACCCTGAGCCAGGGGGCTGGATGCCTACCACTACTACCACCCTTAGCCAGGGGGCTGGATGCCTACCACTACTACCACCCTGAGCCAGGGGGCTGGATGCCTACCACTACTACCACCCTTAGCCAGGGGGCTGGATGCCCACCACCACCCCTACCCAGGGGGGCTGGATGCCTACCACTACTACCACCCTTAGCCAGGGGGGGCTGGATGCCCACCACCACCCCTACCCAGGGGGGGCTGGATGCCTACCACTACTACCACCCTTAGCCAGGGGGGGCTGGATGCCTACCACTACTACCACCCTGAGCCAGGGGGGGCTGGATGCCTAACACCACTACCACCCTCACCCAGGGGGGGCTGGATGCCCACCACTACTACCACCCTGAGCCAGGGGGGGCTGGATGCCTACCACCACTACCACCCTCACCCAGGGGGGCTGGATGCCTACCACCACTACCACCCTGAGCAAGGGGGGGCTGGATGCCCACCACTACTACCACCCTGAGCCAGGGGGGGCTGGATGCCTACCACTACTACCACCCTTAGCCAGGGGGCTGGATGCCTACCACTACTACCACCCTGAGCCAGGGGGCTGGATGCCTACCACTACTACCACCCTTAGCCAGGGGGCTGGATGCCTACCACTACTACCACCCTGAGCCAGGGGGCTGGATGCCTACCACTACTACCACCCTTAGCCAGGGGGGCTGGATGCCTACCACTACTACCTCCCTGAGCCAGGGGGCTGGATGCCTACCACTACTACCACCCTGAGCCAGGGGGGCTGGATGCCCACCACCACCCCTACCCAGGGGGCTGGATGCCTACCACTACTACCACCCTTAGCCAGGGGGGCTGGATGCCTACCACTACTACCACCCTGAGCCAGGGGGCTGGATGCCTACCACCACTACCACCCTCACCCAGGGGGGCTGGATGCCTACCACTACTACCACCCTGAGCCAGGGGGGCTGGATGCCCACCACTACTACCACCCTGAGCCAGGGGGCTGGATGCCTACCACTACTACCACCCTTAGCCAGGGGGCTGGATGCCTACCACTACTACCACCCTGAGCCAGGGGGCTGGATGCCTACCACTACTACCACCCTTAGCCAGGGGGCTGGATGCCCACCACCACCCTTAGCCAGGGGGCTGGATGCCTACCACTACTACCACCCTTAGCCAGGGGGCTGGATGCCTACCACTACTACCACCCTTAGCCAGGGGGCTGGATGCCTACCACCACCCTTAGCCAGTGGGGGCTGGATGCCTAACACTACTACCACCCTGAGCCAGGGGGGGCTGGATGCCTACCACTACTACCACCCTGAGCCAGGGGGGGCTGGATGCCTACCACTACTACCACCCTTAGGCAGGGGGGGCTGGATGCCTACCACTACTACCACCCTGAGCCAGGGGGGGCTGGATGCCTACCACTACTACCACCCTGAGCCAGGGGGGGCTGGATGCCTACCACTACTACCACCCTGAGCCAGGGGGGGCTGGATGCCTACCACTACTACCACCCCCACTCATAGGATGGACAATGCATGACACAACCAGCTTAACACAACCTAGGGAATGCAAGAAAAAGTCATCCCCCCAAAACCATGACAAGCGTGTGTAGACTGTGTCAAATGCCTACAACACCGAACATGACTTTGAACATACAATGTGACCCCCTAGCACATGTGCCACACATATATGTGTGTGGCACCCACAATGCAAGCAGGCCATGACCATTGTGGCAATGGGGTCCAAACCCCCATCATCACAGTGAGCAAAATGTAAGTGTGGGGTCCATAGCTGAAGCACATTTTGAACATTGTGGCAATGGGGTCTAAACCCCCATCATCACAGTGACCAAAATGTAAGTGTGGGGTCCCTAGCTGAAGCACATTTTGAACATTGTGGCAATGGGGTCTAAACCCCCATCATCACAGTGAGCAAAATGTAAGTGTGGGGTCCATAGCTGAAGCACATTTTGAACATTGTGGCAATGGGGTCTAAACCCCCATCATCACAGTGAGCAAAATGTAAGTGTGGGGTCCATAGCTGAAGCACATTTTGAACATTGTGGCAATGGGGTCTAAACCCCCATCATCACAGTGAGCAAAATGGAAGTGTGGGGTCCATAGCTGAAGCACATTTTGAACATTGTGGCAATGGGGTCTAAACCCCCATCATCACAGTGACCAAAAGGTAAGTGTTGACAAAGAAAGAGCTGCAACTGCCAAACTGCATGGATGATTCCTGGTCACAGAACAAAAACACATCAGTGACAAAGTAGTGTATGTGTCCCATTGCAACATAAATTGGGTGAGCCAAATACTGCAGTGCAAATAAGACATACCTTTGGCCATGTGCAGACAAACAACACCCATGGGGGCTGACACTGTCAACATTCATCAATGACACAATGACAGAAGTGACCATCAGAATGCAGACCCACATATTTGCACCAATGGGCACACAAATGCAGATACCCTGAGGAGACTGCAGATGTGAGGTGAACAGATACCATACCATGGCAGCAATGGGACACACAAACCATGATCATTGTGCTGACCGATGACCTAGGAGTCCCAGGGACAGCAGGGGAAACCCACCAAACTACATACAGCCAATGGCACACCCAAGATATGCCAATGCAGTGGTGCAGATGCACAAACACAAACAGGCAGACCCACACTGCACATCATACACAACAGGTGAGGGGGGTCCCAGTGTCCCCAGGCAACCACACAACACATGAGGAGACCTGAATACCAATCATACAGATGTGCATACAGTGCCACACAAAGGTAACTCATGGATCCAAATCCCCTATGTGGGCAAGCAGGTATTGTCAGATGAGAGGGAGCACAAATCACACATGTCACACAGGCACGTAGGAACAGCAACTGACACAGCAAGACACAGACACACCACAGCACCACCCCCAGGGCCCCCACAATGTGGTGACCCTGGGCTGCATTACAATCCCACTGTGATGACAAAGCTAAATGTGGTTCACACTGTGAACCACAGTCATGTGTCCTGAGCAACAAACTACCATCACACCTACACAAGCACAAATCAATCAGCATGGCCAGTAAGCCAAGGCCAACATGGAGGCAGGGGCCTAGCCGGGCAACAACTCTCATCTGCACACACTCAACACCACCCTCGACCTCCAACAATGTGCAGCAGTGAAGTACACATGCACTGGTGACATTGCACATGCACCCATGACTATTCCAGGGTGGTGGGTGGGAACCAAGGTGCAGAAACACATCACACATGGCCACTCAACAAGACTCCTGAATGTCTGACACACTGCACACTACGCTGTACATGGACATGATGGCAATACCACACCAACCAATGGGATCCCAGCCACAGTCACACACCAATGAAGAAGCCAAGGTCACCCACAAAGAACACACATAGACAACAACCAACATTGCAGCCCGGACCCTGAGGAGTGCCAGCAGTCACACACACAACGTGTCACAATCACTGAAAGATAATACAAACTGGAAATCACATGACAGGGGCAAACAACAAGTGCCAAGGGGAAACCTGACTGTGACCCATCTGCGTCTGCACACAAACTCAGCCCTGACAGCAAACACACCTATGGGTGACACCCTGATGACCAGTAATGTGCCATGCACCCACATCACAGAGAACCCAGGGAGAAGACTTTGGGGGAACATAGGTCAACTCAGCAAGCATCACAAACAGGTACAACACTAGGGATCACAGCATGCACAGCTAAACGGAAGTGAACACACAGACATGCACATACAACACACACCTTGGGCGCAGGCAATGTCACAGGTGTACACACTGCCATGAGGGGACTCCACTCCTGTGTGAGGAAAACTGTGCCATATGTTGCCTCAGTAGGGCCCCATCATGTCAGCTGAGCACTTGGTCACACAATCAACAATTAGCACCAAATGAGGGCTCCCGTCACATCAGCCTGGTCATGGAAGTGCCAACGGAATCATCAGCACAGATCCAACACACTTGTATAGCAATGTTGCACTGACTATACGGATGAGTCCTTCCCCATTGATGCCCAAACCTGCATGTCCAGTGGAGATGGCCACACGGTCAGGGAAGTAGACAAATTGAACAATGGCAGGCACAACAGATGTGCAGGGGTGGAAGCCACAGATGTGAAATAGCTAATCTAAGTAGGAAATCCCATTGCCAAATACTGAGCACATGACACCCTCAGATGCTGCTATGGATGACATGGATACACCACAGGATAGGACACATTCCCCCTGGACCACATGGGTTCCTGCACAGTAACACTTCATTATCATGAGACCAAATATCACCATCACTGCAGCAAGGGCATGGTTAGCATCATCAACAACATGTACATCAGAAGCATAAGCACTAGAGAACAGAAAGTTGCTTTATTCAGCATATGTGTGGAATGAAAACAAAGTCCAGAAAAACACAAAGGCCAATGGCCAGTCCATTGTCAAAGTCCAAACTTGGTGACAGTGGCAGATGTCACCCTACGCATGCCTGCACAAAACCAGGGACAATCCACTAGGAGTGGCAACCGGGGGGCAGGCCAGGCACCGCAGGGACAGGATCAGGGCTCACCAGGAGGAAGCAGGGAAGGGGTGGTGGGTGCTGGAGAGCCACTGACAACTGCAGTGGAGGTGTCTGACATGGTGTGTGCCGGCACAACTGGGGGCATGACTCAGATGTTGTGGGTGCCGGCACGACTGCAGTGGACCCTGCAGATGGAGTGGACAGGTCCGCCACTGCAGTGCCCAAGTCAGACAGGGTGGTAGTGGACTCCACTGCAGTGCCTACCACCAGGGGAGGAGAATGGGGAACAGGCAAGGTGGGCTGGACAGAGGGGAGGACACCCTCACCACATCAGTGGCACAGACAAGTGCAGCGGGGGGTGTGGTGCCGGGAGAGCAAGTGCCAGGGGAGAAGGCCGGATCCTCTTGGGGATGGTATATCTGTGGGTGGGGGAACCTGGGGCAGGGTGTGGTGGGGGCACCTGTGGAGTGGGGGCCTGAGGGATGGAGGAAGGAGACCTGGTGCCTGAGCTGCAGGGCGGCGGCGGGGTCTTGCTCTTACGACTCCGGGGGACTTGCGGGTGGGGGCCTCAGTCTGTCTGCGCCTGGGGGAGGGTGTCTGGGGGCGAGGGCACTCTGCTCCGTGTGGGTGGGCTTCCTCTTCCCCCTGGATGCTGGAGCAGCTGGATCGGAGGGGAAGAGGCCGAGGTCACTGAGGAAGAGGCGCTGGGTCTTTGGGGTTGCAGGTGAGGCAAGGGAGGCAAGGGAGGGTGTTTTGGAGGGAGAGGCAACTGAGGACTGCGCAGTGCTCGTGGATGCGTGTGTGTGTTCCAGGGCCCCATCCCCTGTGAGTCTGGTTTCAGTCCCCTGACTGTGCGTGCGTGTGCGTTTTGTTTGTGGCGTGTGTGTCTGTGTGCTGGATGTGTGTGTGCTGGTGTGTGCCTGTGCCGGTGTGTGTGTGCTTGGGACGGGTAAGGTGCTGGGGAGTGTGGATGGAGCAGAGGCAGGAGGGGTGAGGGACTGTCTGAGGAGGGACACTGCTGCCGTCAGGGAGGAGTCCATGGACCTATTGCCCCTCTGTAGGTCAGACATGCCCAATGAGATGCCCTCCATGAACGACACCAGCTGAGTCAACAGAGCGGTGTGCGCATGGAGGACACTCAGCATGGCTGTCTGCCCTACATGGAGCTGGCGAAGGAGGTACACAGACTCCTCACTCAGGGCAGCAGGGGACACAGGGGCAGGGGTGCGGTGCCTGGCCCAAAGGAGACACGCTCCCGAACATGGGAGCCTCCACGGACCTGGGGAATGGGAGCCGATGGGAGGGCGGTGGTGGTGCTGGTGGTGGCGGGGACAGCAACACTAGCTGGGGTGTGGTGGCTGCTGACACCCACCTCCATAAGGGAGTCATCCTCCGAGTTGCTCTGGTCCTCAGCTGAGGTGGATGGTGCTGAGGACTCCTCGGTGTGGCTCCCTCGCCCTCCGTGCCACTGGGTCCCTCCGACCGCTCCTCGGCTGCTGACCCAGTCTGGCTCTCCGGCTCCTCCTGGTCCGTGGAGCTGTCCCCTTCCGTGGCCGTGGATGTATCTGCAAACAATGGGGAAACAGACAGACATCAGTCACCTGTACCAAACGCACACACCACTGTGAGCACAGCACATTACAGAGCAAGCCCTGGCATCATTAGTTGTACATTGCTAAAAGTGCCCTAACTGAACAGGAGCAGCCAATTGTCAGTCTGATGCCAACCATGGCACTCACATCCCACATGGCCTTGCACCCATCTGTCTGGTGTCTGTTGGATTGCAACACCCCAGTGTGGACACATGCACCAACTACACAGTAGTTGGACAGTGCAGAGGACACGGTGTAGCATGTGGACATGCACACATCACAGCTCTTGCCACTGAGTCAGTACAGGTTTCCGGATGAAAGGGATGCCCAGAGTCAAATAGGAAATGCATGTGATGCATACCAGCGACAGACACCATGATGCACCCATGTCCTGATAGCCATCGCCACAATGGTGTGCATGTAGCACATGTCACTCCCCTGCAGGATCACCAATAAGTAGACAACACGCCGTCGAGCTCTGGGACCTGCTCGACACATCATCACCAGACGTCGCCTTCCTGACAGAGACCTGGATGAACGACTCCTCCGCCCCGACATCGCCATAGCCATCCCAGACGGCTATAAGATCACCCGCAGAGACCGCATCAACGCAGTAGGAGGAGGAATCGCCATCGTCCACAAGAACACCATCAGGGTCTCGACCAGCACCGACGACACTCTCAGCACCGCCGAACACATGCACTTCCAGATCCACACGGACCCCAACACCACCCTTAGAGGCACCCTTGTCTACAGACCCCCTGGGCCCTGACCCCAGTTCAGCGACTCCATCGCCGACTTCATCAGCACGCACGCCCTGACCTCTACCGACTACATCCTCCTCGGAGACCTGAACTTTCACCTGGAGAACAACAACGACAGCAACTCCACCACCCTGATCGACAGACTCGCCAACCTCGGCCTGAGCCAGCTCGTCACAACACCGACCCACTGCGCCGGCCACACGCTTGACCCCATCTTCTCCTCAAGCTCCCACGTCTCCTTCAGCCACACCACGGAACTCCTCTGGACCGACCACCGCTGCATCCATTTCACCTTCCAGAAACCCACCACACACCACCGCACCCAACAGATCCCACGCCGCTGCTGGAGCAAAGTCACCGAAGACCAACTCCGGGCAACCTCGCTCTCAGCCCTCCCTCTGACCCATCCAACACCGACGACGCTGCCTGCAACCTCAGACGATGGATGGACGACTGTGCCAACACCCTCGCCCCGCTGAAAAAGCTCACCTACAGCTACACCACCAAAAGAGCCAGCTGGTTCACCTCGGAACTCCTAGCTTCCAAGCGCACCTGCCGGAAACTAGAGAAGAAATGGCACAGCGATAAGACACCGGACAGCCACACAGCCCACAAAGACGCCATCCGTAACCACCACCACCTCATCAGGTCCGCCAAGAGAATCTCCTTCAAAGACCGCCTCGACAACAACGCACACAACAGCAAGGAGCTTTTCAACATCGTGAAGGAACTCTCCAATCCCAGCTCCAACACCAACTACATCCCGCCGTCGCAACCCCTGTGCGATTCCCTCGCCACCTTCTTTCACCGCAAGATCGCCGACATCCACGACAGCTTCGACACCCAGACAACCCCAACTAAGATCGACCCGCCACACACCATCGACCACGACCCCCTGCCAGCCTGGGCCAGCGTGAACATCGAGGACACCATCAAGACCATGAGCACAATACACTCCGGCTCCCCGTCAGACCCTTTCCCGCACCACATCTTCAACAAAGCCAGCAGCTCCATCGCACCCCACCTGTGCAACATCATCAACCTCTCCTTCGAGACCGCGACCTTCCCAGAGAGCTGGAAACACGCACAGATCAACGCCCTACTCAAAAACCCAAGGCGGACCCAAGAGACCTCAAGAACTTCCGGCCCATCTCTCTGCTTCCGTTCCCAGCCAAGGTCATCGAGAAGATCGTCAACAAACAGCTAACCCGATACCTCGAAGAAAACAGCATCCTGGACCCATCCCAATCAGGGTTCCGCAGCAACCACAGCACTGAGACTGCCCTCATCGCCGCCACCGATGACATCAGGATCCTGCTGGACAATGGTGAGACCGCAGCCCTCATCCTGCTGGACCTCTCCGCCGCCTTCGACACTGTCTGCCACCGCACTCTACGCGCACGCCTCCACGACGCAGGGATCCGAGACAAGGCCCTGGAATGGACAACCTCCTTCCTCGACGGCAGAACCCAGAGAGTCCGCCTCCCACCCTTCCGATCCGAAGCCTCCGAGATAATCTGCAGCGTACCCCAGGGATCGTCCCTCAGCCCAACACTGTTCAACATCTACATGGCCCCGCTCGCACGCATCGCCAGACAACACGACCTCAACATTATCTCCTACGCCGACGACACTCAACTGATCCTCTCCCTCACCAAGGACCCCCTCGCCGCCAAAGCCAAACTCCATGAAGGAATGAAGGCCGTCGCCGATTGGATGAAGATCAGCCGACTAAAGCTGAACACGGACAAAACGGAGGTCCTCATCCTCGGCTCCAACACCTCAGCCTGGGACGACTCCTGGTGGCCAACGACGCTGGGAGCAGCCCCGACACCCACCGACCACGCACGCAACCTGGGAGTCATCCTCGACTCAACGCTCTCCATGACCAAGCAAGTCAACGCAGTCTCCTCCTCCTGCTTCAACACCCTCCGCATGCTTCGCAAGATCTACAGGTGGATCCCGACAGACACAAGAAGAACAGTCACCCAGGCCCTCGTCAGTAGCAGACTGGACTATGGGAACGCCCTCTACGCGGGAGCCCCGGCCAAGCTCATCAAGCGACTGCAACGCATACAAAACGCCTCCGCACGACTGATCCTCGACGTACCACGCCACAGCCACATCACCCCCACTTGAGGAACCTGCACTGGCTCCCCGTCGACAGGAGGATCACCTTCAAACTCCTCACCCACGCACACAAGGCACTCCACAAAACTGGCCCAGCCTACCTCAACAGACGGCTCTTCTTCTACGTCCCCAACCGCCAGCTCCGCTCCGCCGACCTCTCCCTCGCCACCGTCCCCCGCATTCGAAGAACAACCACCGGCGGCAGATCCTTCTCACACCTCACCGCCAAGACCTGGAACACCCTTCCACTAAGCCTACGAAAGACCCAAGACCTGCTGACCTTCAGGAGGCTACTCAAGACCTGGCTGTTCGACCAGTAGCAGCATCCCCCCCCCTTCCCTCTCCCCAGCGCCTTGAGACCCTCGCGGGTAAGTAGTGCGCTCTACAAATTCTGTGATTGATTGATTGATTGACACATGCCATGGTGGAGGCATGACTGCTAAGTCATACATCACTGTCTCAGTGATGTATGACTTGGCAGCCAGACAACAACACTCTGCACTGTGTCACAATAGTAGGTCATGGGGAATGCAAGTCCTGGAGCTGCACAAGTGCACATGTACATCCCCCACACAACACATCATCTTAACCCTCATCTGTCCAGGTCATACCTATTGGACATATGGGAGACCTGTGACACTACCCTCTGAACCTGAGCCCTCACAATCTGCTGTGAATGGGTAACAGCTGCCTGAACTTCACATTCGCATACCCCAGTCTGCACGGGCAGCTGATCAAACACCTATGTGACACACAAGTATTGTCTCCTATGGTCACATCTCCAGTGGCATGCTGAGCCCCTACCAAGAAACACCCCAGCAGTCCTGGCAACTAATCCACAGCACACTGACACAGAGGCAGACACCTGAGGGGTCAAATCACTGCGCACAATGTGTCAGCTGATACACGGGAGTGGGAGTACAGAGTGCATTGCATGGCCTGGAGTAGGCATGACTGTCCTGCCCCACATGAATGAGGGATGAGCCCTGGACAGTGGATAGCTGGCTATGTATGTGTGACACACGTAATCTGCACACTCCTGGGGCCCAAACATTGTTCCCACCCGCTGCATGGGCGTGTGCCACATACCCCAGGCACATGTGGTGGCTCAGCTCAGCAAGTGGACCGCATATCAAAGCAACACACAGATTACATGTCCGAACACAGGCGTTGTGTGAACAATGGACCCACCCATGATGCCCACAATAGAGTTAGGGAAACAGATGCTGTCCCCCACCTTTAGTGAAGCAAACTGCAAGGACACAGTCCCAAGTGACACAATTCCCTGAATGTAAGGGCCACACCTGGGTATCAGATGAGGAGTGGGCAGTGCCCAATAGAGGGACATGGCTCCTGGACAACATGACTGCTGCACTGTGGCAGTTGAACCAGGCCAGAGGAGGGCACAAAGCATGTAATACAGAGTTCACAGTGCAGTCTTTGACTCACCCCCTCCTTGCTGCTGTCTGGCCTTCAGCTGCCCATCCAGGTCTGGAAACACCACAGCCAGGATCTGGAGCATGTGGGGGTCAGGGTCCGTGTTCCGCCCCTCCTGCGAGGAGGCGACAGCTTCAGCTGGACCCGTGCAATCCTCCGGGTCCAGCCCCGAAGGTCCTGCCACCTCTTCTGGCAGTTGCGGATCCGGCGCTTGTAGACCCCCACGGACCGGACAGCCCGGACGATGTCCTTCCAGATCTCCTGCTTCCGATGGGCATTAACCTGTCAGGATGACAAAGTGAAAAGGCCATTACTACACATGCAACATATCCGTGCATGACACAGTTGTATATACATGTCTCAATCACAGGGGCACATGATGTACACAGGCAGTGCAAAGCTGCCCATGGACAGTTTGCCAGACGTCACTACATGGTATCATTGCATGGGAAGTAAAACCTTGTTCAAATGCACTGTCACTGCACCATACCTGTCCAGTGCATGTCACTACACACTATGGGGGTGACAACTACTCAGTGAGCCTGCTAGCCAGTGGCGTGCAGACTTTCAGCCTTGCTAGTCAGACAATATGCACATTCAGAAAGGCAGTGCACAGAACACTCACCTGCTCCCCTGGTGTCCCATACAGCTTGCTGTACTGTGGAAGTAGGCTGTCCAGCAGGGCCTGGTTCTCCTCAAGGCTGAAGGCTGGGGCTCTCTCCACAGTACGTGCCATTGCAGGGTCCAGAGGGGCAGAGACAGCAGCAGTGCAGTGGCAGATGTCGTCCTGGAGCATGTAGTGCAGGCAAGTGAGCTCTCAGGGGAACAGCCAGCAATATATATGTGCTGGAGAGGCAGATACTGTCCCTTGTGTCCATAGTGATAGGTCCAAGTCATTTGCATCTTCTGAATCTGGCCAATCCATTGAATAGCAGCACCAATACACGCCCACAGCATCCTTCAAATCTTCAACTTCATGACATACATGATTTTGCAACATTGTTGTGGGTGACCAACTGAATTTCCAGCAACCGACTCGTTCGAAATTCGAAACGCGTCCGTTGCCAGGCAAGGCCATTGTCAATGGGTGCGCACCGATCGGTCCATTGCGGTACAACGCGCACAGGGTACAACGCGTACTCGCACACATTGAATGCAATGGGCCGGCCGGGGCACCGATCGGTCCATTGCGGTACAACGCGTACAGGGGTACAACGCGCACTCGCACACATTGAATGCAATGGGCCGGCCGGGGGCACCGATCGGTCCATTGCAGTACAACGCGTACAGGGGTACAACGCGTACCCGCACACATTGAATGCAATGGGCCGGCCGGGGCACCGATCGGTCCATTGCAGTACAACGCGTACAGGGGTACAACGCGTACCCGCACACATTGAATGCAATGGGCCGGCCGGGGCACCGATCGGTCCATTGCTGATCAACGCATACAGGGGTACAACGCGTACCCGCACACATTGAATGCAATGGGCCGGCCGGGGCACCGATCGGTCCATTGCTGATCAACGCCGCATAGGGGTACAACGCTGCACTCGCGACACATTGAATGCAATGGGCCGGCCGGGGCACCGATCGGTTCATTGCTGATCAACGCGTACAGGGGTACAACGCGCACCCGCAACATTGAATGCAATGGGCCAGCCGGGGCACCGATCGGTCCATTGCTGATCAACGCGTATAGGGGTACAACGCTGCACCCGCACACATTGAATGCAATGGGCCGGCCGGGGCACCGATCGGTCCATTGCAGTACAACGCGTACAGGGATACAACGCGCACTCGCACACATTGAATGCAATGGGCCGCCGGGGCACCGATCGGTCCATTGCTGATCAACGCTGTACAGGGGTACAACGCTGCACTCGCACACATTGAATGCAATGGGCCGGCCGGGCACCGATCGTCCATTGCAGTACAACGCGTATAGGGGTACAACGCGTACCGCGACACATTGAATGCAATGGGCCGGCCGGGGCACCGATCGGTCCATTGCAGTACAACGCTGCATAGGTACAACGCTGTACTCGCACATTGAATGCAATGGGCCGGCCGGGGCACCGATCAGTCCATTGCTGATCAACGCTGCATAGGGGTACAACGCGCACCGCACACATTGAATGCAATGGGCCGGCCGGGGCACCGATCGTCCATTGCAGTACAACGCGTACAGGGGTACAACGCGCACTCGCACACATTGAATGCAATGGGCGGCCGGGGGCAGCGATCGGTCCATTGCTGATCAACACGCACAGGGGTACAACGCGCACCCGCACACATTGAATGCAATGGCCGGCCGGGCACCGATCGGTCCATTGCTGATCAACGCGTACAGGGGTACAACGCTGCACTCGCACACATTGAATGCAATGGGTCGGCCGGGGCACCGATCGGTCCATTGCAGTACAACGCGCACAGGGGTACAACGCGCACCGCGCACATTGAATGCAATGGGCCGGCCGGGGCACCGATCGGTCCATTGCTGATCAACTTCGCATAGGGTACAACGCTGCACCGCGACACATTGAATGCAATGGGTCGGCCGGGGCACCGATCGGTCCATTGCAGTACAACGCGGTACAGGGGTACAACGCTGCACTCGCACACATTGAATGCAATGGGCCGGCCGGGGCACCGATCGGTCCATTGCTGATCAACGCGTACAGGGGTACAACGCGTACCCGCACACATTGAATGCAATGGGCTGGCCGGGGCACCGATCGGTCCATTGCTGTTCAACGCATCACTGTACAAGTGACTGGCATATGTCACCATGCCTGTCTCAGATGGACATATGCCAGCCACAGATAGCTCCCAGGGAGTGAGGGGCACACCTACATCACGACAGCCTGTCCAAACTTTATCATAAGGCATGTAAGGCTGCATTTCCTATTGTGTGTATGTTGGTGTACATGTTGTCCTGTGGGTGTCACCTGTGGGCAGCCACCCCCAGGCTGTGCACGTGTTCATGGGGACAGGATCCTGGGTGTTAAGTGTACATGACCACTGTGATGTGCAACTGTTCATATCTGTGCATGTGCCATGGCCACATTTCATGGTGGTGTATGTGTATGTCATGTCACATACCCCGTGAGTCCCATGTGGGACGGTATGTTTGAGCCAGGGTGTCCCAGTGGCACAATAGTGATGGTCCTCCACAGTCTGTGTGCATGTAGTCGTTTACAATGTCTCTGATTTCATGTGCACAATGGGAGACAGTCTCCACATCCACGTTGTGTGTGCATGGACTTTGATGTTGTGCGTGTGTGTGTCACAGACGTCCATGTCTGTCCTGCCGTGGCAAGTGGGACCACTACCTGTGGGGGTCATGGTTGTTTTGCTGTGGTGAATACATGATACTCCATGTAATGCCAGTGTCCATGTGGCAATACAGGGTCCCTGGGAATGTACCTGTCGTTGAGCTGTGGTGCCTGGGGCACATCTGTCCTCACATGTCACTGTGGGGGTGATTGTGACACGGCAGCAGGAGATGGGAACTGTGACACGGCCTCATGATATCCAATGGGCCAACCTGGGACTAATTGATGCCACTTGTTGGACCGTGTTGACAGATGTTGGCCATGTATGTACCATACATGTCCTTACGGAACTGCACACTTCATGTAGTTGTGCCTCATAATGATGTATGTTGGGATATTGAGTGTGTTCAATGCCGCATATGTGGGCTGACTGACAATCTTGCTTACTTCTCCTCTGCACTGCAGGGCTCCTGCTGTCCATCGACCATTCCCAGACCTGGCAACGATGGTGGAACGGGACAGCATCCGACGGTACCGCTTCACCAGGCAGCTGATTGAGGATTTGGCAGTGCAGTTGTCCCCACATTTGCAGCCTGGCCGGCCGTATCCTACAGCGCTGACCCCCAAGGTGAAGGTGATGGCAGCCCTACACTTCTTTGCCACCGGTACCTTCCAACATACTGTGGCGACTGCTGGTGGGATGTCACAGACCATGTTGAGCCGTGTGCTCCGCGATGTTTTGGCGGCAATGTTGCTATTCCTGAACCGGTACATCTATTTCCCTAGACTGCGACTGACTCACTGACGTGAAGAGTGACTTTTATGCCCTTGGGAGGATGCCGCATGTCATTGGCTCCATTGATGGGACACATGTGGCTTTGGTACCACCACAGGCCCAGGAGCAGGCCTACAGGAACCGCAAGCACTACCACTCGGTCAATGCACTGGTGGTGTGTCTTGCAGACATGACCATCACACACGTGTGTGCCCGTTTCCCTGGTTCAGCCCACGATGCCTTTGTGATGAGGAGTAGTCGCATCCCCAGGATGATGGCACAGATGCAGAACCAGCGTGCCTGGCTTGTCGGTGTGTACTGACTTTGTGCCATTGTGTGTGATCTGATCTGTAGTATTCCGCCCACTTTTCCAAGTCAGCTAATGTGCACTTGTCTGTCCGTAGGTGACTCGGGATACCCCAACATGCCGTGGTTGCTGACACCCCTCAGGAACCCTGTGACACCAGCCCAGATGCGCTACAATGAGGCACATGGTCGGACCAGGAGAGTGATTGAGCGGACATTTGGTCTCCTGAAGAGCCGCTTCCGCTGCCTGGACAAGACCGGAGGGTCCCTCCCATATGCCCCTGCGAAAGTGTGCAAGATTATCATCGTCTGCTGCATGCTCCACAACCTGGCAGTGAGGAAGGAGTTGCCTCTCATCCAGGATGACAATGACCAACATCCGCCACCTGTGGAGGATCCTGGCCTGGACCACGATGCCAGTGACGATGATGATGATGAGGGTGATGTCCGCACACAGCTCATCACCAACTTCTTTAGCTGAATGTGAGTATCCTGAGGTGTCATGTCAATGATGTGAGTTGGCATGATATGTGTAGGTGGTGCTCTGGTGCTGTTGGAGTGTGTCCATGGGCTACTTGACTGGATGTGTGTTGCGATGTGTGCTTACAGGTGGGCTGTACTCCCCAACAGTGTTGACATGCTAACTTGGTTCTGGGTGGGTATCTTGTAACATGTATTGTGCATGAGTTTTGCTGTTCTGTCCTGTACTCCATTGCTTTTGACTGTGTGACATTTCTGTCCTTCACAGGGTACTTTCAGATTCGCTTGGTCAACTGTGTCCACCGACGACGTGATTGCACTTCCAGGGTGGTAGCTGTTGTGTCCCTACAGGTGATGTGCGCCACACCCATGGACTTCCTTCCATCTACAGTTGTTGACTGTGTGCCCACTGCCAGGTGGGATTACCTTGCATCTGTAGTGGTTACGACATGTTGCAACTGTGTAATAAACCTGTGCTTCACTTTGTGATGTGCGTTGTCTGTGGTCACACATTTGACTGCCATTTGCTTACTGCACCTGTGGGCTACTTGACTACAGCTGGGAATGGGTGTGGTGTCTGTGCATTGCACCGTCTTCCCTGGCAACATCAGTGTAGGCAATGAGTCAGATGGCCTAGGTGTGTATGTGTTGTGTAGCCCTGGTGGTGTGTCTCCCTCATATGTGTCACGTTGCCTTTACTCACATGCCTGTGTTGTACTTGCTGTTGCAGTTCGCATACACAGTGTAATTTTGCAGTTCATCAACCCCATAACAGCACCCACGTTGGAATCACAACAGAGGCAAGTATGGTGTATTAGTGTGTTTATTGTGATACATTTGTGTGAATGGTGCATAGGATGGGTAGTGCTGTACATAAATCTTGCAATAAGAAGTTCCTAGGTGAATTGAAAGTCCTGGTAGACAGAATCCCCAGTATCGGGGCCACAGTTGTCTGAGACATTGGTCCAACTTGTACTCCCCATGCAATGTGTGGGAGTAGTGTTGCCGTCAACAGGGTGAACAGTCTGTGCACAAAGGTGAACATCCAGAACAGGTTCAGGCTTCCTGGGAGTTGCGCTTGGCCATCGGCCTCTCACTTGCCCCTCTTCGGACGACCCCTCTTCTTGGGGGGGCCCTCAAGTACAGGCTGCTGCGGTACAGGGGACTCTCCGCCAGAGTCATCCTCCCTCCCTGTGGCAGTTGCAGTTTGGGCAGCACCAGATGTTGTTGGCACACAGGGAGGTGTGGACTCGTTGCTGTTCATCTGGCGGAGGCATTGTAAAATGTCCCTGTGCACCGCCGTCATCTCATGCAGTGCATCCCACTTGGACTCCACGCGGGACATGTGTGAGTCCACGCGGGACATGTGTGACTCCACGTGGGACATGTGAGAGTCCAAGCGGGCATGATGGGCAGCCTGCTGCTGTTTCATGTCTCTGAGGAGCCCCACTACCTGGCTGAGGTCTCCGGTGCTGGACTGGTATGCATCAGCTATGCGTACCAGTTGTGGGTCATCATGCACACCAGCAACCTCTGCAAGCAGCGACCTCTGTCTCCCACCCCTCCCACCACCCCTGCTGACATGTGCAGTGCGTGCAGTGGCACGCACAGATGACCCTGGTCCACCTTGGAGGTTGGTGGTGGTGGTGGTGTCCATGGCCCCAGGTTGGTCCAGGGTCCCTGTGCTGGTGTTGCTCCTTGTTCTGTCCATGTCGGCAGGGATGGTATTTGTGTTGACAGTCGTTGGAGGGGTGGGTGCAGGGGTGCAGCTGGTGGTCCTGCTGGTGCTGCAGCTGGTGGTCCTGCTGGTGCTGCATGTAGACTTGCACCGGATGTGCCAGGTTGGTCTTCTTCGTCCGAGGAGGGCAGAGGCTGTACGACACCAGTGAGCTCCGCATCCTCTTGAGCCTGGGACTGGGACTCCTCAGCGTCTGCTGCTGTGTCCCCATCATCACCTGTTTTTGGGAGACACACACAATGTATGTTATGTTTCTGCAGGCATCAATGGTTGACACACCTGACAGTTGTGACTGTGCCTCTGGGTGCGGGCCTGTACATTGCATTGTCCTAAGTCGTCACAGTCAGGGGTTGATATTGGTGTGGCACATTGTCCTGCATTATTCGGGCATTTCTATGTATTTGTTGGGGTGTGAACATGGTCTGCATTGGTTGTGTTTGGTTGACAGCCGGCCCTCCTTCCCACCCACCCAGCCAGTCAGTTATCCCACCATGGACTGTGCTTGCATTGCAGGGAGTGGAAGTTGTCTCTCAGGATGTCAGTCAGTGGTGTCCTGCTGTTTGTTGGTGCACAGTTCCCAGCAGGGCCTTGTGCTCCCCACAGCAGTAGCCAGTGTCAGCCATCTTGTGAGTCCTTCTCCACTCCCTGTGATGTGAGCATGGTTCACGGTGGTGTTGATGGGCCAGTTGTGAGGGTGACCAATATCTGTGACTGCCACTCCCATCATGCTATTGCCTCCACCCCACTTGCCAGCATTCCCATACTTACTTGCTTTTGTGGGGAGTTCAGTGTGTGTGGGTGTGAGGGCAATGGCAAGATGGCTGACAGTGGTGTCCTGCTGTTGGTTGGTGTGCAGTTCCCAGCAGGGCCTTGTGCTCCCCACAGCAGTAGCCAGTGTCAGCCATCTTGTGAGTCCTTCTCCACTCCATGTGATGTGAGCATGGTTCAGGGTGGTGTTGATGGGCCAGTTGTGAGGCTGAGCAATATCTGTGCCTACTACTCCCATCATGCTATTGCCTCCACCCCCTTCCCAGCATGCCCATGCTTCCTTCCTTTTGACTCTGCTTCCTGTGGGGTGGGCTGGCTGTGCTGACAGGATGGCTGGGAGTGTTGTCCTGGCAGTTGTTTGGCTAAAAGTCCCAAGAGTGTCCCTGTGCTTCACACAACATAACCCAGGGTGGTGGTTCTTTGTGGGATCTTGAGTTAGGATGGGAGGCATTGCATTCTACCAGGTGGGTTCTGTGGAGTTTGTGTTGAGGGGGTTGTGAGGGGAGGTGCTTGTGACTATGGTCAGTGCTGCAAGTCCTCCTTCCCATCCAGCCAGCCAGATATCCCACCATGGAACGTGCTTGCATTGCAGGGAGTGGAAGTTGTCTCTCAGGATGTCAGTCAGTGGTGTCCTGCTGTTTGTTGGTGCACAGTTCCCAGCAGGGCCTTGTGCTCCCCACAGCAGTTGCCAGTGTCAGCCATCTTGTGAGTCCTTCGCCACTCCCTGTGATGTGCGCATGGTTCATGGTGGTGTTGATGGGACAGTTGTGGGGGGCAATATGTGTGACTGCGACTCCCATGATGCTATTGGCTACACTGACTTGGCCAGCATACACAGAATTCCTTCCTTTGAGTGGTCTTCACTGTGTGTTGGTGTTGTTGTGGTGGCTACATGTCTGGATGTGTTTGTTAGTTCTATTTGTGCCACTGCCTAGCTGTAGTTGTAGTTGTGTTTGTACATGTGATGGCACGGTTGGATGTAACTTTTTTGATGGCATGTGTTGTGTTTATCTGACTGACATACACATTTTGGGATGATTCTGTTCTGGTTGCTGTGTAATTGCTATGAGTGCATGGTTTGACTCTCCCTTGTCAGTGATGTGTGTGTGTTTTGTGGCAGAATATTGTGTACATTTGTTGTGTACTCACCAGGCTCTGGGATGTTCTCTAGTCCATATACGCTCACTGGCGGAAGGATGGCCCGCACCTTCTCCTCCCAGGGCCTGAGGTATACTGGATTGGCAGGAGGGCCACTGCCGGTGTATTGGCTGATGATGTAGTCTTTCTTGAGCAGGTCCCGCACCCTCCTGCGCACGTCATACCACCTGTTCTGGATGCCGGTCTTTGTGCGCAGACATGGTGATTGTGCGTTCACCCTGTTGATGATCCTCTCCCACATCTTGGTTTTCTGGGAGATGGGGGTCTGTTGGACCAGTGTGCCAAACAGCTGTGGCTCTACCCTGAGGATCTCGTCTACCATGACTTCCAATTCACAATCTAGGAACTTGTGATTCTTCTTGGGGGGCATGGTGATGGGTGGTGATGGTGAGTGATGTGTGTGTTAGTGTGCAGGTGAGGGTGTGTGAGTGTGTGTTTTGCTGGGTGTATGTGAGGTAGGTATTTGTTGGTGTGCTGATGGTGTGTGGCTTGTGTGAGGGATGAGCTGTGGGTGTGTGGTTGCTGTCTCTTGGGTGCTGGCAGTGGAATGGCATTTGCAAAGGATCATGGTTGTGATTTGTGTCCTTTATATGGGTGGAGTTGTGGGTGTGTCTTTGTTCTCTGTCCCCACCCCCCCAGTATTTATTGGCTTTGTAATTGCTTGTTTGGCCTTTTTGTGTGTGATTTTTCCTTTGTACTGTCTGTGCATGTTGGAAACGTTCTTGTGACCGAGTCGGACCCTGCATTTGTCTCGTACGGTGTTCTCCGTTTCGCTCACGCTGTGTTTGTGCAGTTTTCTATGCTGCGTACGCGTCGGTCGCGGTGTTTTGTGTTGCTTCGGCTCGGTTTTGTATGCGTGTCAGTCGTACGGCTTGTCCTCCGTCCGACTCGGTCGTGGTTTTCGCGCCTTGCATCGTACTTTGCGCTTTGGAGTTCGCGTGTACGTTTCGGTCGGATTTGTTCTGGGTGCGTGTCGGTCGGTTCGATTCGCGTGTTTTTCCAGCCGGATTGCTGTTTTCCGTGCGGCTCGGTCGTTCGGCTTCGGTTCGGTACGTGTCGGTCGGATTTTGCACGCCTTGCATCGTACTTGGCGTGTCGGGCGCCACAGGTACGTGTCGGTCGGTATAATTTCCGGCTCCGAGTCGGTCGGTGCTTTTTCCGGCCCGAATCGGAATCGACCCCAGAATTGTCAGGAATAAGCTAAAATAAAAGGCAATCGGCAATTTGTTTTCATGGTTTACCCTTACTAGTATGTTTTTCCGCTTCTTATAAGTAAGTTCAAGGCTAACTTTTTTTAAAGTTTTAAAAAACTGTTTTTGAGATGGGGAAAATGAGAGTCCTAACCAAGTTCTAAGTCTCAAAACCCTGTCAGGTCAAACACACAGTTTCAACAATTTAATCTTGGGCTTTATTCCTCAGAGCTATGGCATAGATCGGCCAGGTTTAACTTAGGAGAATGTGTAAAATATTTAGCAACAGCAAAACACTCCAAATATCAAAACCCAACTTAAAAATCCCATGATCAATTTCTAAACATAAATAAAAAGTTATTAAAAAAATGACGCCAAATAGCTAAAGGAACACCAGAAATGTGAATTTTCAGGTGCATTGGCAAAAAGCACCAAGAAAAAGTAAAGCGCTGATCAGAAATCATTGTTTGCTGTTGACCGTGACCTTAGTACAATTTCAGGCCTGCCGTGATGGAGCGAAGCTTGGATACACCAAGCAGGTCCTCCCGGTCAGCATATTTACCTTATAACTGGGTCTATGTGAGAAATTGATTTGTTGGTTGGGGAGTGGTGAAACCCTACTCAAGCAGCAGCCACAATCCTTGTCAGGGTGAACCACAAAAAGTCACAAAAGCAGTCAGCCTTAACTTAGAAGCAATGTGAAATAAAATTTAATGAAAACACAAGAAAAATCCAACACCATTTTAGAAAAATAGAGTAACTTTTAATAAATTATGTGACACTAAAACGACAAAAATCCAATCAGTAGCACCAGAGTTATGTATTTTTAAAGTTTGAGGTAAAAACTAGCGCCTAAAAGAGGAACTCACCAACCACAGACATCTAGTCACACGAGACAGGTGCAAAGTTGAAAGTTATGGCAGACTGTGATGGTGTGCGGTTCGGATACACAAAGTGGTTTGGGCCTGGTCTCTGCTTGCCTTTGGATATAGTAGAAATTTCAAGAAAAACTGTCTGAGGAGGTAAAGTTCAGTGGAGCAAGGCAGCTGATGGTGTCCGAGGAGGAGGCATTTTTGTCAGGGAACCGCTGAACGAAGTTCCAGTAAAGATTCCTTCCTTCTGACTTGGGGGCATATTTACGAGGGCTTTGCATCAAGCTTGCACCACACAACCTGGCACATGCATAGCGCAAACCTCTAAGTCAGATTTATGGAGCCATGCAAAGCTACTTTGCATGGCTTTAAATGGCTTCATGAATCTGGAGTAATGCAATGAAGCGCAAATCGATGTGTTGCATTACTCTTCGCAGGGGAGACGCTCCATGGGCGTTGCGGTGGGTTTTCCCATGCAAATCTGATGGTTTTGGACACATTCCCAGATTTACCAAACCCAGGTGAGACGTAATGAGGAGAAATAGCTTTATATCTTTAGTTCTCCTCATTTTTCCCTCTTTCTAAGATGCAAGGGTGCCTAAATTGGCACAAGGCTGCCAAAACAGCACCAGCGCAGGGTTAAGGACAAGAGTGCACCATATTGGATAAATATGGTACATTCCGGCCCTTTCCCTGTGACACAGGGCAGCGCAGCAAGGTCACTTGCTGTGCTGCCCTACACCACAATTCCCGTAAATATGCCCCTTAGTCTCTCTTTTGGAAGTCGACAGACTCCAGCGGGACAAAGCTGCAGGCTGTAGTCGACGAGAGCTCCATGAGACCAGATACCTCTTCTGAGAGGAGATGCTGACCAGGATTTGCTGCTGCGCAAAAGAACATAGTGGGAGCTGCTACGAAGTCAGGCCGACCGGCAATGACCCTTGGGTGGATCGAGGAGTAGGTATGTTCTGGTCTCCTCTCAGATCTCTGTGCACTTTTTGGCAAAACGTTTTCCAAGTCCCAAGTTTTGAGTTAGGGCTATCTGGGCCCCTTTAGCACCACTTCAAAGGGTCCAGGACTGGATAGGCATCACTTGGAGGGCCAGGACTCAGTCAGGCAGGGCCCAGGTGCAGGTTCGAGTTAGTTTGAGTCTTTTATGTCCCTGAGGCTCTGATTAGAAGGCCAGCCAACTAGCCCTTGGAGTCACTCTGGAAGTCCTGGGTTCAGGATAAAGAGCAGGACTCTAGCAGCAGGGCATACCTTTGGGGGTGCAAAGCAGGGTTCAGGCAGCAGAGCAGTCCTTCTTGGTGCAGTAAAGCAGTCTTATTAAGTACAGCAGGCAGCAGCAGCAGGCAGTCCTCTGAGAGTCCTTCTGCAGGTTCAGAAAGTGAACTGAAAAGTAGATCTGAGGGTCCCTTTCTTAAATCTGGTGCCCACTTTGAAGTGGAAGAAACTTCTGGCGGCTTCAAACCACAGAAGTGTCTGGAATTTCCTGCCTCCCTGCCCTTGCCCTAGCCTGGCTACAGGCACAAAAGGCTAATGTGAAGTCCTTGGTGTGGGAGTGGGCGAAACCTATTGAAGTGCAAGTGGGGCTGTGTACAGGTCCACCCCCATAATGCCTGAGCTGGCCCATCCAGTCACACCTAATCCCCCTATTATGTGGAATACATAAAGGCAAACTGCCACTCACACCTAGTCATGTGACCCAGGAACAGGTTGCAGGAACCAAATGGTTAGGGTACAAAAATGACAACTTTCTAAAAGAGGCATTTTCAAAATTGTGACTTAAAATTTGACTTCACCATTAAAGAGGATTTTAAATTGCAATTGCTCAGATACCAAACATGACTTTTCTACCTACTCCCAACCAATCCTTTGCACTTATTAAATGTAATAAAGCAACCAATGTTATCTTATAAAAGAGGTAGGCCTCACAGTAGTGAAAAACGAATTTGTGGGTTATTAAAACTTAAAAGTACATGTCCAACTTTTTAGTTACAATGCACCCTGCCCTATGGGCTGTTTAGGGCCTACCTTAGGGGTAACATATATGTATTCAAAAGGGAGTTTTAGGCTTGGCAAAGGGGTTTTTTTGCCAAGTCAAATTGGCAGTTTAAAACTGCACATACAGGCTGCTATGGCAGGCCTGGGACAGGTTTTAGAGGGCTTCTTAAGTGGGTGCACAATAAGTGTTACAGGCCCACTAGAAAGCATTTACTTTACCAGTCTTGGGTATATGATATACCACTTTACTAGGGAACTATAAGTACATTAAATATGCCAATCAGGTGTAAGCCAATTGTACCATCTTTTAGGGAGTGAGCACAAGCACTTTAACACTGGATCAACTGAGTCCAATGGTTTTGATGGGAAAATCCAAATTTTTCAGCCAGTAACAGACCTCTAGTCGGTCATGTACCTTTTGTGCCTTCACCCGGTGAAGAATTGTCGCTTTGGACTCAGTCCCTTTTTAAAGCTCAAACTCCTCTAGGGGCAAGCCTGAAGCTATATCAGAAGCAGTCTTCTCTAAATCAGATACGTTGCCGTAATGTCCCACTGATTCTCTCGAGGTCTAGGAAGTTCAAACATTTTCCAAGTCCCAACTTTTCAGACTTTCTAAAGAAGTTCCACTTAGTAACATCTAAGGCTTCTAGAGCCTCAGGGACAATGCTTATGGTCCAGAATATAGTCGAGAAGAGGCTACCAGCAGAGTCCTATTCAAGTCAAGTTGTAAAACACCCTTGGAGTCCACTACTTAGCCCTAGCTGGAAGTAGGTCCAGCATTCAGGTCTCCACACAGATTACAGACAGCAAGGCCAGTCCTCTTCTGTTTTGCCACAAGTGCAGAACGTGTTCTGAGGAGCTGGGGGGGAGGTGCTACTTTTGGTCATTGCTCTTACTAATAGGTGTGAGTGACTCTTGGACATCTGTAACCTTCCATTTTTTGCAGTACATCCTGTTTGCCAGACTGCAAAGTATCCCACAGGGCACTATTCTCAGTAAAATCCAACATAGTGGCACCTTTCTGCCCCTGGAGAGAGTAGGCAGCACACTTAGTGGTGTGTCTAAGGTAATGGTTTAGAAAGGTGGGGACCCCTACTGGGAACAATATATCTTGTTAGCTGTAGGGAACAATGACAACTGGGGTAAAGAAAAGCTATTCACAAGATCTATAGTGTATACTTAGAATGTAACATCAGGCCTAATGTTCATACAAGCACAATGTTTCACATATATTGTTTTTGCACATATCATTAAAGACACTTTCTTCTCGTTAGAATGATATATTTCTTTATTTATCTTTTTACATCAATTACTGTTTTTTTGAATAAAGAGTTTTTTTTATATAAAGTTTTTGTTAAATTTAAATATTTAGTGCCACAATATGTTATTTTCAATTTCTTCAACATATATGTATAAAAGTGCAAAAAAAGAGGACTTCTTCACAACAATACAAAACAAAACAGTGCTATACAGATAAAAAGTTAAAAACTAAGCTTGTTAGACAGTTTAGAGGCTGGGGGTCGATAAGGGACACGACGCGCGTTTCGACGTTTAAGCCTTCATCAGGAAAGAAAACCGTCTCATATTTCTCTAAAAATAAAAACATATAATAGACAACATAAGCAACAAAAACATATATTTGCGGCCATGACATTATGATACTGATACATTGGTGCATGACATGCTACTATTATAATGAATTTCGTGGCGTTGTCTGTCAGAGGGCTCTAAAGGTCATATCATTCAAACTGCTCATGCTTGTCACCATGACATATTCACCAACGGTGTTAACACTCTGTAACCAGAGTGTGACCTTATAGCCCTTTGAGTGAAGAGAGGACAAAAAAATGGAAAGGAGTTTATTATATCACCTTTGTGTGGTGAAAGAAAATAGAAAAAGTTGTGCCATAGTCATTCAAGAAGTAAAACCAATTAATCCCTGAATGCATGAACAAATCAGACTAATGTACCTATAATCCTAGTTTGGATTGAAGATTTATATATCAGAACCATCCAAGATTTATATTTCCTAGTTGGGAGTAGTCTCTTGTAACTTCTGTAACTCCAAACTGCTGGAACAGAACAAAGGAAGTTGTATATATACTTATAGTTGAAGAATAATTGTTAGTATAGACTCTATATCGTCACTTTCTTAACGAATATATGGTGATTTTATCTAAATTACCTCAAACAGAGGAAAACCCTCGCTTGGTCTTTTCTGAGTATAATTTTTAAGTAGATATCCTATGGGTCTCTCATTGGCTATTCATTCTACATCTCAATTAAGAGGACGGATTCCCATCACCCACCGAAGTGGCATGCTTCATCATTTGGGGATCTCCTCTCAGCTGCACGCTAGTGCAACTAAGGAGCTACAACTCCTTACTAGTATACAGGACGAGCTCACGGATGTTTTTACAACTATAGTCCAAGACTGGATCACCTAAGATCACTGAAGCATAAGGCAATATGGTAGGTGTTCGGTGCAGTGTAAAAAGGAAAAGTGAAATAAAATTGACTACCAAGTGACAATGAATTTATTAAGATCACGTGGTGTCAATGGTTAAAAGCAGTAAGCGCGCAACTTAACTATAAATACAAGCGCGCTAGTGAAGAGGTCTACATGTTTCAGCCACTACCGATCTAACTGCGATCAAGGCTTTCTTCAGGACCAGATTGTAACTACTGCACTAAATTCAAAAACAAATTTATACAAACACTGAAAAGAACGATACAACCATATACCTGTGTACGTAAATATTTTGGCACTAAAGGCATTGGTGTGGTACTCCTGTTGAAAAAGATGAATTTTTTTTTGAGTATATATGTGTACATACTGAAAAGGTCTATATCAATATATAAAAAGAACACATTAAATTACAATGTGCACATGCTATAGGTCCTCACAATAATTCAAAAAACTCTACAGCAAAAACACCTTACCCGTATCAAAATCGGGAGGGAACTTGCCGCTCCTGGCGACCGCTCAGGGCGTGAGGCAACGCTCTGTGAATTAAAAACAAGGGGAAGAGAAGCTAAGCCCACAAAGGATGGAATTTAAATATATAAAGTAGTAGGTCAAGCATACACCACCACTCTAATCATGTGGGTTTGTTGAGAGTTCTATAAAGCACCAGCAGAAGTTTTGCTATTAAGATGATTTTTAGATATTTTTAAGAAATAAACAGTCTGATGTAAACTGTTATTCAGGAACAATAGAATTTGAGCAGTCTAAGGGTAACGTAAACTGCCAACAGAACTATAGATATTAAGCAGAACCTGATGTAAACTGTTATTCAGGAACAATAAAATTCGAGCAGTCTAAGGGTAACGTGAACTGCCAACAGAACTATTGATATTAAGCAGAACCATATAGACCAGGAACGCTTCTAACGCTTCTAACAAGGGGAGAACACTCAATATAGTAGACCCTCGTGATAACATCAAAAACAGAGTCTGAGAAAAACAAACACTCCAGACTACAAGCTCATCACCTCTGGGATTGCACGCCCACCAATGGCCTCCTTCACTTATGGCAGTGTATAAATAAACGTGTGAAAACACACAGAGGTCACTCTTACCTGCTCCGTCGTTACCCCGGGCCGGATCCTGAGAGTCACGAGCAGTGACGTCCGGTCGGGGCAGGAGCTTAAGTACAAGTATTAACTCTTACAAAATACCCGCACCTGTGGGGAGTCGCGTAAAGTGACGTCAAACGTGTCACAGCCAAATAACGCGAGACACGGTTGTTAAGAACTACACATGAATGCCCGGAAAACCGGGAGTTGTAGTTTTTAACATGGCAGCTGGTGTTAACGACTATTCTTGGCATCTAAAGACATTTAATACGTGGTAGAGCCTTTATCCCACATAGTTTGAAACGCTGCAATTCAGAATTCGGCCTCAGTATAAAAACGCTGTATAATACCGCTCAATTGAATAAACGGCAGCAAAATTACATTGGTAATCGCAAACAACATTATTAAAGCTAACTCAACCCTCATCACTCAGATGTGTGTCAAGGATGCACCAAAGATGCACCAATGACTATAAGTATGGGGTGGACTTTAAAATGCGAAACCAGTATTGATGACACTCAGTCTTCCACAGTACAAATTAAAGCTAACTAAACCCTCATCACTCAGATATGTATCAAGGATGCACCAAAGATGCACCAATGACTACAAGTATGGGGTGGACTTTAAAATGCAAAACCAGTATTGATGACACTCAGTTTTCCACAGTACATATTATATTGATCAACCACTGACCCTGGTAACGTCAGAGTGTAACAAAACATATTTATATACCCAGAGGGCATACTATGAGTGTTTCTGAACTTAGAAAGTGCACAGTTAAATTAGGGTCCAAGGAATGGCATCATTTAACCCATCCACATCACTGCGCAATTTAAACACCCAACGTTGCTCCTTCCTGAATAAAAAGGAGGTGATATCAGTAATCTGTCTTGGTATGTATGGCTGTTCAAGAACAGTCCAACTCAAATCCTCCGGTTTATGATTATGTTCGAAGAAATGATTGGTCAATCGAGTAGATTGTTTTTTACACCTGATGGTGCTCTTATGCTCCATGATCCTTTGCTTGACCTTCCGTGTCGTCATACCAACATATGTCTTCGAGCAAGGACATGTTATTAAATAGATAACTTTTTCACTATTGCAGTTGGTATGCTTCGTCTGTCTCCAAGGTCTCTGAGTTCCAATGTCAACCTCAGTAGTATGCCTAGTTTGTGGACAGACAGTGCATGTACCGCACGGATAGTGTCCCTGGACCGGGGGCATGTTCCAGAGTGTAGTAGGTCCCGGTTGTAAGATACCTCTCGGTCGTGTATGGACAAGACAGTCACGTAGGTTCTTACTCCTTTTGAAAGAAAAGAGAGGTGGAGATATCTTATCCTGTCCCACATTGAGGATGCGCCAATGTCTACGCACAATCTTCTGGATTTGATTCGATTGAGTACTAAAGGTGTTTACACAGGTCAGCCTTGTTAATGGTGGTTTTGGCACAGTAGGTTCTATGAGTGCTTCGCGATTATTATTCGAAGCTCTCTTATAAGATTGTCGTAACAACCTCTTAGGGTACTTTCTAGCTCGAAGATTTCGAGAAAGTACCGTGGCATGTTTCCTAAAGTCATCAAAGGTGGAACAATTCCTACGAAGACGAAGGAACTGACCGAATGGTAGCCCTTCACGTAGGGATTTAGGATGGAAACTATCGTATGTCAACAATGAATTCCTGGCCATAGGCTTCGTATACAGTTCACTTTGTAAACCCCTAGCTGATGAATAAATGCGCAAGTCAAGGAACGGCAAATTCGTCTTGCTTGCGTCCATTGTAAAATTCAAATAGTCATTCTGTGTGTTGAGCCAGACATGGAAAGAATTGAGGGTGGTCAAATCACCTCTCCATATGACGAATATGTCGTCTATATAGCGCTTCCATTCTAAAACATTGCTGCGAAAGGGGTTCATCTCTACAAGTACACAGTTTTGTTCAAATAGATGGACATAAAGATTTGCCAAACTTGGGGCAAAAACACTGCCCATCGATGTACCTGATATCTGGAGGTACAACTGATCCTCGAATCTGAAAAAATTTTCAGTCATTGCCAACCTGGCACATTCCATAATAAATGGAACTGGTGTACTTGTGGTACCTGGTCTCTGATCAAGGAGTGACCTAACTGCATCTAATGTTTCCACCTGAGGGATGCAAGTATAGAGGGATTCCACGTCAAAACTGACGAGGAAATCCGTCTCGATGTTAAAATTAATCCCTGGCAATAGTTGTAAAACATCCTTTGTGTCTTGCAGGTAAGTAGGCATCGCTATAACTAAAGGTTTTAAAAAGTGATCCACAAAGGTGGAAAGAGGTTCCAAAAGCGAGCCTATACCCGAAATAATGGGTCTACCAGGAGGGGGACGCTGAGGCTTATGCACTTTCGGAAGCACATAAAAGTAAGGCATCACAGGGTGAGTGGTTAGCAGATAATTAGCCTCATGAATTGACACCCACCCCTCAATTCTTGCTTCCTCTACTAGTTCACTAATCTCCATGGTGAGTCTATCTGTGGGATCTGTAGTCAATAGTCGATAGGACCTGGCATCCATCAACTGTCTCAAGCATTCATTCCGATACTCGGAGGTATCCCAGATAACAATAGCCCCGCCCTTGTCTGCGGGCTTGATAGTGATTAGGGGATCTCTAGAGAGTGAGTCAAGTGCTTGTTTTTCCAACAACGGAAGGTTGTGATAATGGTTCTTAGATGTCGTACTCAGGTTGGTAACATCAGCAAGAACAGCTTTCTCAAAGGTTAAGACCTGGTCTGGTACTGCATGGCTCGGTGGATTGAAAGTAGACTTTGGTCTCAGGCCACTATCTGAGACCTCGCATGGAGGCTGAGTGTCATCAACTGAACGGTCCTTAAAGAAGAAATGGAGTCTTATTTTGCGAAAGAACCTCGCTAGTTCGCATTGAATAAGAAACGGATCACCAGTGTTAGTGGGGACAAATCCCAAACCTCTGTTGAGAACTGTTTCCTCCATTTCTGTCAACACATGTTTACTCAAGTTGACCACTAGTCGCTGCTCGGTCCCGCCACTGGTGGACCTTTCTTCATACTGCGCAAGCTCCGTGGAGATGGGGGAGGGCTCCAATGTACTTGTACTTGCTGGCCCCTTCTTTTTCCTCGGGAGCGGCCATGGCCCTGTCCTAAAAAAGACTGATTTTGATTATGAAAATACTGCGGCGGTGGATTGAAAGGTATCATTTGTGGATGGAAAGGTACACTGGGATACTGCCACGGTGTAGGAGGCCACCATTGAGCCTGCTGTTGGCCTCGCCACTGTCTCCTATTATTACCACCCCTGCCTCTAGTCCGTGATGCCACCTGTTCTGAAGAATCAGAATCACTTGACCAAGTCTCAGACCCTGACGATGAATAGTTAGAGCCATATCTCCTGCCTCTCTTGTTGAATTCCGGTGGTTTGTAGCTGTCATGGGTGTAAGGATACACCTTTTCAAATGAAAAGCGTGCCAAATCCTTTTTGAACTTTTCAATCTTAGTAAGGAGAATGCTATCTTTAAATTCCTTATTAGATTTGTTTGTTTCCTCCATGTTTTTCTTGAAGGCTACATTGGATAGTGTAGTTTTAATCTGCCCCTCAAGTACCTGAATTTCAATAAGTATGGCATCGGCGATGCGTTTCGCGGTGCTGATAATCAGAATCAACCAGTCGCGAGTGCATCGCCAAGCTATTAATGACCAATCCTTAAGAAATTGTCTATCATTCAAAAACAGTCTCGGGGCATTTGTAACAATCAAACCCGTAGGAGCGCAATTACCACGGAGATACTCCGTCATAATCGCGCCATGAACACTAGTACGGGTATGTGATTTTTAAGAATCAAAAGTTTAGGCCAATCCTCACCAACACTGACCCCTAAGGTAGCAATGGAGTCAATGATGCTTGGAGTGGTGGTCAAGATTGCTCTTGCCATCTCATCATCAAATGACAGACCTGCAAATTCTGCCATAGTGCAAACTCAAAACAAAAACCGCAATGATAAATAAAATACACTAGAGCGTAAATAGGCGCCACAAAGATACTGTGTGCCGTGAATACAGACCCGCAGCCTCAGCTGCTCAAGAACAATACAATACCAGATAGATAGAGGGTCCAAGGGAAATTTATAGACCTGCGCGGATAAATCCCCTCACCAATTATAACAACAACAAAAAAATCCGCGGGTCTCAAGGAAAAATCTATATAAAGAGACAGACATCACAGCAGTACACACAACAGAAGAAAAAGTGAAAACGGGGGATCTCAATTAAGAGGACGGATTCCCATCACCCACCGAAGTGGCATGCTTCATCATTTGGGGATCTCCTCTCAGCTGCACGCTAGTGCAACTAAGGAGCTACAACTCCTTACTAGTATACAGGAGGAGCTCACGGATGTTTTTACAACTATAGTCCAAGACTGGATCACCTAAGATCACTGAAGCATAAGGCAATATGGTAGGTGTTCGGTGCAGTGTAAAAAGGAAAAGTGAAATAAAATTGACTACCAAGTGACAATGAATTTATTAAGATCACGTGGTGTCAATGGTTAAAAAGCAGTAAGCGCGCAACTTAACTATAAATACAAGCGCGCTAGTGAAGAGGTCTACATGTTTCAGCCACTACCGATCTAACTGCGATCAAGGCTTTCTTCAGGACCAGATTGTAACTACTGCACTAAATTCAAAAACAAATTTATACAAACACTGAAAAGAACGATACAACCATATACCTGTGTACGTAAATATTTTGGCACTAAAGGCATTGGTGTGGTACTCCTGTTGAAAAAGATGAAATTTTTTTTGAGTATATATGTGTACATACTGAAAAGGTCTATATCAATATATAAAAAGAACACATTAAATTACAATGTGCACATGCTATAGGTCCTCACAATAATTCAAAAAAACTCTACAGCAAAAACACCTTACCCATATCAAAATCGGGAGGGAACTTGCCGCTCCTGGCGACCGCTCAGGGCGTGAGGCAACGCTCTGTGAATTAAAAACAAGGGGAAGAGAAGCTAAGCCCACAAAGGATGGAATTTAAATATATAAAGTAGTAGGTCAAGCATACACCACCACTCTAATCATGTGGGTTTGTTGAGAGTTCTATAAAGCACCAGCAGAAGTTTTGCTATTAAGATGATTTTTAGATATTTTTAAGAAATAAACAGTCTGATGTAAACTGTTATTCAGGAACAATAGAATTTGAGCAGTCTAAGGGTAACGTAAACTGCCAACAGAACTATAGATATTAAGCAGAACCTGATGTAAACTGTTATTCAGGAACAATAAAATTCGAGCAGTCTAAGGGTAACGTGAACTGCCAACAGAACTATTGATATTAAGCAGAACCATATAGACCAGGAACGCTTCTAACGCTTCTAACAAGGGGAGAACACTCAATATAGTAGACCCCTCGTGATAACATCAAAAACAGAGTCTGAGAAAAACAAACACTCCAGACTACAAGCTCATCACCTCTGGGATTGCACGCCCACCAATGGCCTCCTTCACTTATGGCAGTGTATAAATAAACGTGTGAAAACACACAGAGGTCACTCTTACCTGCTCCGTCGTTACCCCGGGCCGGATCCTGAGAGTCACGAGCAGTGACGTCCGGTCGGGGCAGGAGCTTAAGTACAAGTATTAACTCTTACAAAATACCCGCACCTGTGGGGAGTCGCGTAAAGTGACGTCAAACGTGTCACAGCCAAATAACGCGAGACACGGTTGTTAAGAACTACACATGAATGCCCGGAAAACCGGGAGTTGTAGTTTTTAACATGGCAGCTGGTGTTAACGACTATTCTTGGCATCTAAAGACATTTAATACGTGGTAGAGCCTTTATCCCACATAGTTTGAAATGCTGCAATTCAGAATTCGGCCTCAGTATAAAAACGCTGTATAATACCGCTCAATTGAATAAACGGCAGCAAAATTACATTGGTAATCGCAAACAACATTATTAAAGCTAACTCAACCCTCATCACTCAGATGTGTGTCAAGGATGCACCAAAGATGCACCAATGACTATAAGTATGGGGTGGACTTTAAAATGCGAAACCAGTATTGATGACACTCAGTCTTCCACAGTACAAATTAAAGCTAACTAAACCCTCATCACTCAGATATGTATCAGAGCGATGCACCAATGACTACAAGTATGGGGTGGACTTTAAAATGCAAAACCAGTATTGATGACACTCAGTTTTCCACAGTACATATTATATTGATCAACCACTGACCCTGGTAACGTCAGAGTGTAACAAAACATATTTATATACCCAGAGGGCATACTATGAGTGTTTCTGAACTTAGAAAGTGCACAGTTAAATTAGGGTCCAAGGAATGGCATCATTTAACCCATCCACATCACTGCGCAATTTAAACACCCAACGTTGCTCCTTCCTGAATAAAAAGGAGGTGATATCAGTAATCTGTCTTGGTATGTATGGCTGTTCAAGAACAGTCCAACTCAAATCCTCCGGTTTATGATTATGTTCGAGGAAATGATTGGTCAATCGAGTAGATTGTTTTTTACACCTGATGGTGCTCTTATGCTCCATGATCCTTTGCTTGACCTTCCGTGTCGTCATACCAACATATGTCTTCGAGCAAGGACATGTTATTAAATAGATAACTTTTTCACTATTGCAGTTGGTATGCTTCGTCTGTCTCCAAGGTCTCTGAGTTCCAATGTCAACCTCAGTAGTATGCCTAGTTTGTGGACAGACAGTGCATGTACCGCACGGATAGTGTCCCTGGACCGGGGCATGTTCCAGAGTGTAGTAGGTCCCGGTTGTAAGATACCTCTCGGTCGTGTATGGACAAGACAGTCACGTAGGTTCTTACTCCTTTTGAAAGAAAAGAGAGGTGGAGATATCTTATCCTGTCCCACATTGAGGATGCGCCAATGTCTACGCACAATCTTCTGGATTTGATTCGATTGAGTACTAAAGGTGTTTACACAGGTCAGCCTTGTTAATGGTGGTTTTGGCACAGTAGGTTCTATGAGTGCTTCGCGATTATTATTCGAAGCTCTCTTATAAGATTGTCGTAACAACCTCTTAGGGTACTTTCTAGCTCGAAGATTTCGAGAAAGTACCGTGGCATGTTTCCTAAAGTCATCAAAGGTGGAACAATTCCTACGAAGACGAAGGAACTGACCGAATGGTAGCCCTTCACGTAGGGATTTAGGATGGAAACTATCGTATGTCAACAATGAATTCCTGGCCATAGGCTTCGTATACAGTTCACTTTGTAAACCCCTAGCTGATGAATAAATGCGCAAGTCAAGGAACGGCAAATTCGTCTTGCTTGCGTCCATTGTAAAATTCAAATAGTCATTCTGTGTGTTGAGCCAGACATGGAAAGAATTGAGGGTGGTCAAATCTCCTCTCCATATGACGAATATGTCGTCTATATAGCGCTTCCATTCTAAAACATTGCTGCGAAAGGGGTTCATCTCTACAAGTACACAGTTTTGTTCAAATAGATGGACATAAAGATTTGCCAAACTTGGGGCAAAAACACTGCCCATCGATGTACCTGATATCTGGAGGTACAACTGATCCTCGAATCTGAAAAATTTTTCAGTCATTGCCAACCTGGCACATTCCATAATAAATGGAACTGGTGTACTTGTGGTACCTGGTCTCTGATCAAGGAGTGACCTAACTGCATCTAATGTTTCCACCTGAGGGATGCAAGTATAGAGGGATTCCACGTCAAAACTGACGAGGAAATCCGTCTCGATGTTAAAATTAATCCCTGGCAATAGTTGTAAAACATCCTTTGTGTCTTGCAGGTAAGTAGGCATCGCTATAACTAAAGGTTTTAAAAAGTGATCCACAAAGGTGGAAAGAGGTTCCAAAAGCGAGCCTATACCCGAAATAATGGGTCTACCAGGAGGGGGACGCTGAGGCTTATGCACTTTCGGAAGCACATAAAAGTAAGGCATCACAGGGTGAGTGGTTAGCAGATAATTAGCCTCATGAATTGACACCCACCCCTCAATTCTTGCTTCCTCTACTAGTTCACTAATCTCCATGGTGAGTCTATCTGTGGGATCTGTAGTCAATAGTCGATAGGACCTGGCATCCATCAACTGTCTCAAGCATTCATTCCGATACTCGGAGGTATCCCAGATGACAATAGCCCCGCCCTTGTCTGCGGGCTTGATAGTGATTAGGGGATCTCTAGAGAGTGAGTCAAGTGCTTGTTTTTCCAACAACGGAAGGTTGTGATAATGGTTCTTAGATGTCGTACTCAGGTTGGTAACATCAGCAAGAACAGCTTTCTCAAAGGTTAAGACCTGGTCTGGTACTGCATGGCTCGGTGGATTGAAAGTAGACTTTGGTCTCAGGCCACTATCTGAGACCTCGCATGGAGGCTGAGTGTCATCAACTGAACGGTCCTTAAAGAAGAAATGGAGTCTTATTTTGCGAAAGAACCTCGCTAGTTCGCATTGAATAAGAAACGGATCACCAGTGTTAGTGGGGACAAATCCCAAACCTCTGTTGAGAACTGTTTCCTCCATTTCTGTCAACACATGTTTACTCAAGTTGACCACTAGTCGCTGCTCGGTCCCGCCACTGGTGGACCTTTCTTCATACTGCGCAAGCTCCGTGGAGATGGGGAGGGCTCCAATGTACTTGTACTTGCTGGCCCCTTCTTTTTCCTCGGGAGCGGCCATGGCCCTGTCCTAAAAAGACTGATTTTGATTATGAAAATACTGCGGCGGTGGATTGAAAGGTATCATTTGTGGATGGAAAGGTACACTGGGATACTGCCACGGTGTAGGAGGCCACCATTGAGCCTGCTGTTGGCCTCGCCACTGTCTCCTATTATTACCACCCCTGCCTCTAGTCCGTGATGCCACCTGTTCTGAAGAATCAGAATCACTTGACCAAGTCTCAGACCCTGACGATGAATAGTTAGAGCCATATCTCCTGCCTCTCTTGTTGAATTCCGGTGGTTTGTAGCTGTCATGGGTGTAAGGATACACCTTTTCAAATGAAAAGCGTGCCAAATCCTTTTTGAACTTTTCAATCTTAGTAAGGAGAATGCTATCTTTAAATTCCTTATTAGATTTGTTTGTTTCCTCCATGTTTTTCTTGAAGGCTACATTGGATAGTGTAGTTTTAATCTGCCCCTCAAGTACCTGAATTTCAATAAGTATGGCATCGGCGATGCGTTTCGCGGTGCTGATAATCAGAATCAACCAGTCGCGAGTGCATCGCCAAGCTATTAATGACCAATCCTTAAGAAATTGTCTATCATTCAAAAACAGTCTCGGGGCATTTGTAACAATCAAACCCGTAGGAGCGCAATTACCACGGAGATACTCCGTCATAATCGCGCCATGAACACTAGTACGGGTATGTGATTTTTAAGAATCAAAAGTTTAGGCCAATCCTCACCAACACTGACCCCTAAGGTAGCAATGGAGTCAATGATGCTTGGAGTGGTGGTCAAGATTGCTCTTGCCATCTCATCATCAAATGACAGACCTGCAAATTCTGCCATAGTGCAAACTCAAAACAAAAACCGAAATGATAAATAAAATACACTAGAGCGTAAATAGGCGCCACAAAGATACTGTGTGCCGTGAATACAGACCCGCAGCCTCAGCTGCTCAAGAACAGCTGTGATGTCTGTCTCTTTATATAGATTTTTCCTTGAGACCCGCAGATTTTTTTGTTGTTGTTATAATTGGTGAGGGGATTTATCCGCGCAGGTCTATAAATTTCCCTTGGACCCTCTATCTATCTGGTATTGTATTGTTCTTGAGCAGCTGAGGCTGCGGGTCTGTATTCACGGCACACAGTATCTTTGTGGCGCCTATTTACGCTCTAGTGTATTTTATTTATCATTGCGGTTTTTGTTTTGAGTTTGCACTATGGCAGAATTTGCAGGTCTGTCATTTGATGATGAGATGGCAAGAGCAATCTTGACCACCACTCCAAGCATCATTGACTCCATTGCTACCTTAGGGGTCAGTGTTGGTGAGGATTGGCCTAAACTTTTGATTCTTAAAAAATCACATACCCGTACTAGTGTTCATGGCGCGATTATGACGGAGTATCTCCGTGGTAATTGCGCTCCTACGGGTTTGATTGTTACAAATGCCCCGAGACTGTTTTTGAATGATAGACAATTTCTTAAGGATTGGTCATTAATAGCTTGGCGATGCACTCGCGACTGGTTGATTCTGATTATCAGCACCGCGAAACGCATCGCCGATGCCATACTTATTGAAATTCAGGTACTTGAGGGGCAGATTAAAACTACACTATCCAATGTAGCCTTCAAGAAAAACATGGAGGAAACAAACAAATCTAATAAGGAATTTAAAGATAGCATTCTCCTTACTAAGATTGAAAAGTTCAAAAGGATTTGGCACGCTTTTCATTTGAAAAGGTGTATCCTTACACCCATGACAGCTACAAACCACCGGAATTCAACAAGAGAGGCAGGAGATATGGCTCTAACTATTCATCGTCAGGGTCTGAGACTTGGTCAAGTGATTCTGATTCTTCAGAACAGGTGGCATCACGGACTAGAGGCAGGGGTGGTAATAATAGGAGACAGTGGCGAGGCCAACAGCAGGCTCAATGGTGGCCTCCTACACCGTGGCAGTATCCCAGTGTACCTTTCCATCCACAAATGATACCTTTCAATCCACCGCCGCAGTATTTTCATAATCAAAATCAGTCTTTTTTAGGACAGGGCCATGGCCGCTCCCGAGGAAAAAGAAGGGGCCAGCAAGTACAAGTACATTGGAGCCCTCCCCCATCTCCACGGAGCTTGCGCAGTATGAAGAAAGGTCCACCAGTGGCGGGACCGAGCAGCGACTAGTGGTCAACTTGAGTAAACATGTGTTGACAGAAATGGAGGAAACAGTTCTCAACAGAGGTTTGGGATTTGTCCCCACTAACACTGGTGATCCGTTTCTTATTCAATGCGAACTAGCGAGGTTCTTTCGCAAAATAAGACTCCATTTCTTCTTTAAGGACCGTTCAGTTGATGACACTCAGCCTCCATGCGAGGTCTCAGATAGTGGCCTGAGACCAAAGTCTACTTTCAATCCACCGAGCCATGCAGCACCAGACCAGGTCTTAACCTTTGAGAAAGCTGTTCTTGCTGATGTTACCAACCTGAGTACGACATCTAAGAACCATTATCACAACCTTCCGTTGTTGGAAAAACAAGCACTTGACTCACTCTCTAGAGATCCCCTAATCACTATCAAGCCCGCAGACAAGGGCGGGGCTATTGTTATCTGGGATACCTCCGAGTATCGGAATGAATGCTTGAGACAGTTGATGGATGCCAGGTCCTATCGACTATTGACTACAGATCCCACAGATAGACTCACCATGGAGATTAGTGAACTAGTAGAGGAAGCAAGAATTGAGGGGTGGGTGTCAATTCATGAGGCTAATTATCTGCTAACCACTCACCCTGTGATGCCTTACTTTTATGTGCTTCCGAAAGTGCATAAGCCTCAGCGTCCCCTTCCTGGTAGACCCATTATTTCGGGTATAGGCTCGCTTTTGGAACCTCTTTCCACCTTTGTGGATCACTTTTTAAAACCTTTAGTTATAGCGATGCCTACTTACCTGCAAGACACAAAGGATGTTTTACAACTATTGCCAGGGATTAATTTTAACATCGAGACGGATTTCCTCGTCAGTTTTGACGTGGAATCCCTCTATAATTGCATCCCTCAGGTGGAAACATTAGATGCAGTTAGGTCACTCCTTGATCAGAGACCAGGTACCACAAGTACACCAGTTCCATTTATTATGGAATGTGCCAGGTTGGCAATGACTGAAAAAATTTTCAGATTCGAGGATCAGTTGTACCTCCAGATATCAGGTACATCGATGGGCAGTGTTTTTGCCCCAAGTTTGGCAAATCTTTATGTCCATCTATTTGAACAAAACTGTGTACTTGTAGAGATGAACCCCTTTCGCAGCAATGTTTTAGAATGGAAGCGCTATATAGACGACATATTCGTCATATGGAGAGGAGATTTGACCACCCTCAATTCTTTCCATGTCTGGCTCAACACACAGAATGACTATTTGAATTTTACAATGGACGCAAGCAAGACGAATTTGCCGTTCCTTGACTTGCGCATTTATTCATCAGCTAGGGGTTTACAAAGTGAACTGTATACGAAGCCTATGGCCAGGAATTCATTGTTGACATACGATAGTTTCCATCCTAAATCCCTACGTGAAGGGCTACCATTCGGTCAGTTCCTTCGTCTTCGTAGGAATTGTTCCACCTTTGATGACTTTAGGAAACATGCCACGGTACTTTCTCGAAATCTTCGAGCTAGAAAGTACCCTAAGAGGTTGTTACGACAATCTTATAAGAGAGCTTCGAATAATAATCGCGAAGCACTCATAGAACCTACTGTGCCAAAACCACCATTAACAAGGCTGACCTGTGTAAACACCTTTAGTACTCAATCGAATCAAATCCAGAAGATTGTGCGTAGACATTGGCGCATCCTCAATGTGGGACAGGATAAGATATCTCCACCTCTCTTTTCTTTCAAAAGGAGTAAGAACCTACGTGACTGTCTTGTCCATACACGACCGAGAGGTATCTTACAACCGGGACCTACTACACTCTGGAACATGCCCCCTGTCCAGGGACACTATCCGTGCGGTACATGCACTGTCTGTCCACAAACTAGGCATACTACTGAGGTTGACATTGGAACTCAGAGACCTTGGAGACAGATGAAGCATACCAACTGCAATAGTGAAAAAGTTATCTATTTAATAACATGTCCTTGCTCGAAGACATATGTTGGTATGACGACACGGAAGGTCAAGCAAAGGATCATGGAGCATAAGAGCACCATCAGGTGTAAAAAACAATCTACTCGATTGACCAATCATTTCCTCGAACATAATCATAAACCGGAGGATTTGAGTTGGACTGTTCTTGAACAGCCATACATACCAAGACAGATTACTGATATCACCTCCTTTTTATTCAGGAAGGAGCAACGTTGGGTGTTTAAATTGCGCAGTGATGTGGATGGGTTAAATGATGCCATTCCTTGGACCCTAATTTAACTGTGCACTTTCTAAGTTCAGAAACACTCATAGTATGCCCTCTGGGTATATAAATATGTTTTGTTACACTCTGACGTTACCAGGGTCAGTGGTTGATCAATATAATATGTACTGTGGAAAACTGAGTGTCATCAATACTGGTTTTGCATTTTAAAGTCCACCCCATACTTGTAGTCATTGGTGCATCTTTGGTGCATCCTTGATACATATCTGAGTGATGAGGGTTTAGTTAGCTTTAATTTGTACTGTGGAAGACTGAGTGTCATCAATACTGGTTTCGCATTTTAAAGTCCACCCCATACTTATAGTCATTGGTGCATCTTTGGTGCATCCTTGACACACATCTGAGTGATGAGGGTTGAGTTAGCTTTAATAATGTTGTTTGCGATTACCAATGTAATTTTGCTGCCGTTTATTCAATTGAGCGGTATTATACAGCGTTTTTATACTGAGGCCGAATTCTGAATTGCAGCGTTTCAAACTATGTGGGATAAAGGCTCTACCACGTATTAAATGTCTTTAGATGCCAAGAATAGTCGTTAACACCAGCTGCCATGTTAAAAACTACAACTCCCGGTTTTCCGGGCATTCATGTGTAGTTCTTAACAACCGTGTCTCGCGTTATTTGGCTGTGACACGTTTGACGTCACTTTACGCGACTCCCCACAGGTGCGGGTATTTTGTAAGAGTTAATACTTGTACTTAAGCTCCTGCCCCGACCGGACGTCACTGCTCGTGACTCTCAGGATCCGGCCCGGGGTAACGACGGAGCAGGTAAGAGTGACCTCTGTGTGTTTTCACACGTTTATTTATACACTGCCATAAGTGAAGGAGGCCATTGGTGGGCGTGCAATCCCAGAGGTGATGAGCTTGTAGTCTGGAGTGTTTGTTTTTCTCAGACTCTGTTTTTGATGTTATCACGAGGGGTCTACTATATTGAGTGTTCTCCCCTTGTTAGAAGCGTTAGAAGCGTTCCTGGTCTATATGGTTCTGCTTAATATCAATAGTTCTGTTGGCAGTTCACGTTACCCTTAGACTGCTCGAATTTTATTGTTCCTGAATAACAGTTTACATCAGGTTCTGCTTAATATCTATAGTTCTGTTGGCAGTTTACGTTACCCTTAGACTGCTCAAATTCTATTGTTCCTGAATAACAGTTTACATCAGACTGTTTATTTCTTAAAAATATCTAAAAATCATCTTAATAGCAAAACTTCTGCTGGTGCTTTATAGAACTCTCAACAAACCCACATGATTAGAGTGGTGGTGTATGCTTGACCTACTACTTTATATATTTAAATTCCATCCTTTGTGGGCTTAGCTTCTCTTCCCCTTGTTTTTAATTCACAGAGCGTTGCCTCACGCCCTGAGCGGTCGCCAGGAGCGGCAAGTTCCCTCCCGATTTTGATACGGGTAAGGTGTTTTTGCTGTAGAGTTTTTTGAATTATTGTGAGGACCTATAGCATGTGCACATTGTAATTTAATGTGTTCTTTTTATATATTGATATAGACCTTTTCAGTATGTACACATATATACTCAAATTTTTTTTCATCTTTTTCAACAGGAGTACCACACCAATGCCTTTAGTGCCAAAATATTTACGTACACAGGTATTTGGTTGTATCGTTCTTTTCAGTGTTTGTATAAATTTGTTTTTGAATTTAGTGCAGTAGTTACAATCTGGTCCTGAAGAAAGCCTTGATCGCAGTTAGATCGGTAGTGGCTGAAACATGTAGACCTCTTCACTAGCGCGCTTGTATTTATAGTTAAGTTGCGTGCTTACTGCTTTTTAACCATTGACACCACGTGATCTTAATAAATTCATTGTCACTTGGTAGTCAATTTTATTTCACTTTTCCTTTTTACACTGCACCGAACACCTACCATATTGCCTTATGCTTCAGTGATCTTAGGTGATCCAGTCTTGGACTATAGTTGTAAAAACATCCGTGAGCTCCTCCTGTATACTAGTAAGGAGTTGTAGCTCCTTAGTTGCACTAGCGTGCAGCTGAGAGGAGATCCCCAAATGATGAAGCATGCCACTTCGGTGGGTGATGGGAATCCGTCCTCTTAATTGAGATCCCCCGTTTTCACTTTTTCTTCTGTTGTGTGTACTGCTGTGATGTCTGTCTCTTTATATAGATTTTTCCTTGAGACCCGCGGATTTTTTTGTTGTTGTTATGATTGGTGAGGGGATTTATCCGCGCAGGTCTATAAATTTCCCTTGGACCCTCTATCTATCTGGTATTGTATTGTTCTTGAGCAGCTGAGGCTGCGGGTCTGTATTCACGGCACACAGTATCTTTGTGGCGCCTATTTACGCTCTAGTGTATTTTATTTATCATTGCGGTTTTTGTTTTGAGTTTGCACTATGGCAGAATTTGCAGGTCTGTCATTTGATGATGAGATGGCAAGAGCAATCTTGACCACCACTCCAAGCATCATTGACTCCATTGCTACCTTAGGGGTCAGTGTTGGTGAGGATTGGCCTAAACTTTTGATTCTTAAAAATCACATACCCGTACTAGTGTTCATGGCGCGATTATGACGGAGTATCTCCGTGGTAATTGCGCTCCTACGGGTTTGATTGTTACAAATGCCCCGAGACTGTTTTTGAATGATAGACAATTTCTTAAGGATTGGTCATTAATAGCTTGGCGATGCACTCGCGACTGGTTGATTCTGATTATCAGCACCGCGAAACGCATCGCCGATGCCATACTTATTGAAATTCAGGTACTTGAGGGGCAGATTAAAACTACACTATCCAATGTAGCCTTCAAGAAAAACATGGAGGAAACAAACAAATCTAATAAGGAATTTAAAGATAGCATTCTCCTTACTAAGATTGAAAAGTTCAAAAAGGATTTGGCACGCTTTTCATTTGAAAAGGTGTATCCTTACACCCATGACAGCTACAAACCACCGGAATTCAACAAGAGAGGCAGGAGATATGGCTCTAACTATTCATCGTCAGGGTCTGAGACTTGGTCAAGTGATTCTGATTCTTCAGAACAGGTGGCATCACGGACTAGAGGCAGGGGTGGTAATAATAGGAGACAGTGGCGAGGCCAACAGCAGGCTCAATGGTGGCCTCCTACACCGTGGCAGTATCCCAGTGTACCTTTCCATCCACAAATGATACCTTTCAATCCACCGCCGCAGTATTTTCATAATCAAAATCAGTCTTTTTTAGGACAGGGCCATGGCCGCTCCCGAGGAAAAGAAGGGGCCAGCAAGTACAAGTACATTGGAGCCCTCCCCCATCTCCACGGAGCTTGCGCAGTATGAAGAAAGGTCCACCAGTGGCGGGACCGAGCAGCGACTAGTGGTCAACTTGAGTAAACATGTGTTGACAGAAATGGAGGAAACAGTTCTCAACAGAGGTTTGGGATTTGTCCCCACTAACACTGGTGATCCGTTTCTTATTCAATGCGAACTAGCGAGGTTCTTTCGCAAAATAAGACTCCATTTCTTCTTTAAGGACCGTTCAGTTGATGACACTCAGCCTCCATGCGAGGTCTCAGATAGTGGCCTGAGACCAAAGTCTACTTTCAATCCACCGAGCCATGCAGTACCAGACCAGGTCTTAACCTTTGAGAAAGCTGTTCTTGCTGATGTTACCAACCTGAGTACGACATCTAAGAACCATTATCACAACCTTCCGTTGTTGGAAAAACAAGCACTTGACTCACTCTCTAGAGATCCCCTAATCACTATCAAGCCCGCAGACAAGGGCGGGGCTATTGTTATCTGGGATACCTCCGAGTATCGGAATGAATGCTTGAGACAGTTGATGGATGCCAGGTCCTATCGACTATTGACTACAGATCCCACAGATAGACTCACCATGGAGATTAGTGAACTAGTAGAGGAAGCAAGAATTGAGGGGTGGGTGTCAATTCATGAGGCTAATTATCTGCTAACCACTCACCCTGTGATGCCTTACTTTTACGTGCTTCCGAAAGTGCATAAGCCTCAGCGTCCCCCTCCTGGTAGACCCATTATTTCGGGTATAGGCTCGCTTTTGGAACCTCTTTCCACCTTTGTGGATCACTTTTAAAACCTTTAGTTATAGCGATGCCTACTTACCTGCAAGACACAAAGGATGTTTTACAACTATTGCCAGGGATTAATTTTAACATCGAGACGGATTTCCTCGTCAGTTTTGACGTGGAATCCCTCTATACTTGCATCCCTCAGGTGGAAACATTAGATGCAGTTAGGTCACTCCTTGATCAGAGACCAGGTACCACAAGTACACCAGTTCCATTTATTATGGAATGTGCCAGGTTGGCAATGACTGAAAATTTTTTCAGATTCGAGGATCAGTTGTACCTCCAGATATCAGGTACATCGATGGGCAGTGTTTTTGCCCCAAGTTTGGCAAATCTTTATGTCCATCTATTTGAACAAAACTGTGTACTTGTAGAGATGAACCCCTTTCGCAGCAATGTTTTAGAATGGAAGCGCTATATAGATGACATATTCGTCATATGGAGAGGAGATTTGACCACCCTCAATTCTTTCCATGTCTGGCTCAACACACAGAATGACTATTTGAATTTTACAATGGACGCAAGCAAGACGAATTTGCCGTTCCTTGACTTGCGCATTTATTCATCAGCTAGGGGTTTACAAAGTGAACTGTATACGAAGCCTATGGCCAGGAATTCATTGTTGACATACGATAGTTTCCATCCTAAATCCCTACGTGAAGGGCTACCATTCGGTCAGTTCCTTCGTCTTCGTAGGAATTGTTCCACCTTTGATGACTTTAGGAAACATGCCACGGTACTTTCTCGAAATCTTCGAGCTAGAAAGTACCCTAAGAGGTTGTTACGACAATCTTATAAGAGAGCTTCGAATAATAATCGCGAAGCACTCATAGAACCTACTGTGCCAAAACCACCATTAACAAGGCTGACCTGTGTAAACACCTTTAGTACTCAATCGAATCAAATCCAGAAGATTGTGCGTAGACATTGGCGCATCCTCAATGTGGGACAGGATAAGATATCTCCACCTCTCTTTTCTTTCAAAAGGAGTAAGAACCTACGTGACTGTCTTGTCCATACACGACCGAGAGGTATCTTACAACCGGGACCTACTACACTCTGGAACATGCCCTCGGTCCAGGGACACTATCCGTGCGGTACATGCACTGTCTGTCCACAAACTAGGCATACTACTGAGGTTGACATTGGAACTCAGAGACCTTGGAGACAGACGAAGCATACCAACTGCAATAGTGAAAAAGTTATCTATTTAATAACATGTCCTTGCTCGAAGACATATGTTGGTATGACGACACGGAAGGTCAAGCAAAGGATCATGGAGCATAAGAGCACCATCAGGTGTAAAAAACAATCTACTCGATTGACCAATCATTTCCTCGAACATAATCATAAACCGGAGGATTTGAGTTGGACTGTTCTTGAACAGCCATACATACCAAGACAGATTACTGATATCACCTCCTTTTTATTCAGGAAGGAGCAACGTTGGGTGTTTAAATTGCGCAGTGATGTGGATGGGTTAAATGATGCCATTCCTTGGACCCTAATTTAACTGTGCACTTTCTAAGTTCAGAAACACTCATAGTATGCCCTCTGGGTATATAAATATGTTTTGTTACACTCTGACGTTACCAGGGTCAGTGGTTGATCAATATAATATGTACTGTGGAAAACTGAGTGTCATCAATACTGGTTTTGCATTTTAAAGTCCACCCCATACTTGTAGTCATTGGTGCATCTTTGGTGCATCCTTGATACATATCTGAGTGATGAGGGTTTAGTTAGCTTTAATTTGTACTGTGGAAGACTGAGTGTCATCAATACTGGTTTCGCATTTTAAAGTCCACCCCATACTTATAGTCATTGGTGCATCTTTGGTGCATCCTTGACACACATCTGAGTGATGAGGGTTGAGTTAGCTTTAATAATGTTGTTTGCGATTACCAATGTAATTTTGCTGCCGTTTATTCAATTGAGCGGTATTATACAGCGTTTTTTTTACTGAGGCCGAATTCTGAATTGCAGCGTTTCAAACTATGTGGGATAAAGGCTCTACCACGTATTAAATGTCTTTAGATGCCAAGAATAGTCGTTAACACCAGCTGCCATGTTAAAAACTACAACTCCCGGTTTTCCGGGCATTCATGTGTAGTTCTTAACAACCGTGTCTCGCGTTATTTGGCTGTGACACGTTTGACGTCACTTTACGCGACTCCCCACAGGTGCGGGTATTTTGTAAGAGTTAATACTTGTACTTAAGCTCCTGCCCCGACCGGACGTCACTGCTCGTGACTCTCAGGATCCGGCCCGGGGTAACGACGGAGCAGGTAAGAGTGACCTCTGTGTGTTTTCACACGTTTATTTATACACTGCCATAAGTGAAGGAGGCCATTGGTGGGCGTGCAATCCCAGAGGTGATGAGCTTGTAGTCTGGAGTGTTTGTTTTTCTCAGACTCTGTTTTTGATGTTATCACGAGGGTCTACTATATTGAGTGTTCTCCCCTTGTTAGAAGCGTTAGAAGCGTTCCTGGTCTATATGGTTCTGCTTAATATCAATAGTTCTGTTGGCAGTTCACGTTACCCTTAGACTGCTCGAATTTTATTGTTCCTGAATAACAGTTTACATCAGGTTCTGCTTAATATCTATAGTTCTGTTGGCAGTTTACGTTACCCTTAGACTGCTCAAATTCTATTGTTCCTGAATAACAGTTTACATCAGACTGTTTATTTCTTAAAAATATCTAAAAATCATCTTAATAGCAAAACTTCTGCTGGTGCTTTATAGAACTCTCAACAAACCCACATGATTAGAGTGGTGGTGTATGCTTGACCTACTACTTTATATATTTAAATTCCATCCTTTGTGGGCTTAGCTTCTCTTCCCCTTGTTTTTAATTCACAGAGCGTTGCCTCACGCCCTGAGCGGTCGCCAGGAGCGGCAAGTTCCCTCCCGATTTTGATACGGGTAAGGTGTTTTTGCTGTAGAGTTTTTTTGAATTATTGTGAGGACCTATAGCATGTGCACATTGTAATTTAATGTGTTCTTTTTATATATTGATATAGACCTTTTCAGTATGTACACATATATACTCCAAAAAATTTTCATCTTTTTCAACAGGAGTACCACACCAATGCCTTTAGTGCCAAAATATTTACATACACAGGTATATGGTTGTATCGTTCTTTTCAGTGTTTGTATAAATTTGTTTTTGAATTTAGTGCAGTAGTTACAATCTGGTCCTGAAGAAAGCCTTGATCGCAGTTAGATCGGTAGTGGCTGAAACATGTAGACCTCTTCACTAGCGCGCTTGTATTTATAGTTAAGTTGCGCGCTTACTGCTTTTTAACCATTGACACCACGTGATCTTAATAAATTCATTGTCACTTGGTAGTCAATTTTATTTCACTTTTCCTTTTTACACTGCACCGAACACCTACCATATTGCCTTATGCTTCAGTGATCTTAGGTGATCCAGTCTTGGACTATAGTTGTAAAAACATCCGTGAGCTCCTCCTGTATACTAGTAAGGAGTTGTAGCTCCTTAGTTGCACTAGCGTGCAGCTGAGAGGAGATCCCCAAATGATGAAGCATGCCACTTCGGTGGGTGATGGGAATCCGTCCTCTTAATTGAGATCCCCCGTTTTCACTTTTTCTTCTGTTGTGTGTACTGCTGTGATGTCTGTCTCTTTATATAGATTTTTCCTTGAGACCCGCTGATTTTTTTGTTGTTGTTATAATTGGTGAGGGGATTTATCCGCGCAGGTCTATAAATTTCCCTTGGACCCTCTATCTATCTGGTATTGTATTATTCATTCTACATACCAGAAGAAGATATATATATTTTTATTTAATCTTATGCTTCCTATTTATGTTGATTACATAGTTCCCAATACTCACTCGATATTCAATAAGTGCCGTGTGTACTGAGAGTTACAGTACTCTCGTGATATCCAATGTATATACCAAAAACAGTTGGTGGATATTACTGTATTCCCTGTATGGGAATGTTGCTATAAAGACTTTCTATGTCTAATGTAACCAACCATTGTTGCTGTGGATTAAAAGGAAGTTCCTCTACAAGGTTGATTATATGTCGGGTATCTTTGACATATGCTGGAGTTTTGTCAATGTATGGGCGTAAAATAGCATCCAGATATTTAGACAATGGCTCCGTGACGGAGCCTATCGTCGAGACAATGGTTAAGTGAAACCTTTTTGTATTTATACCTCCAGAGATCAACCCAGACAAAGAAATCTCTTCATCTGGTGCAATATCGTATAACTCCTTCCCGTACTACAACTATTGTTAAAGTGAGTATGGCATGTACAATACTGATGCACTAGAAAGATAATTCCGGTTTAGGGACATGTGACTGAATAAGTATTCCCTGTCTCCCTTTATCTTCCCTACAGTAATATCTACCAACTGTTTTTGGTATATACATTGGATATCACAAGAGTACTGTAACTCTCAGTACACACGGCACTTATTGAATATCGAGTGAGTATTGGGAACTATGTAATCAACATAAATAGGAAGCATAAGATTAAATAAAAATATATATATCTTCTTCTGGTATGTAGAATGAATAGCCAATGAGAGACCCATAGGATATCTACTTACAAATTATACTCAGAAAAGACCAAGCAAGGGTTTTCCTCTGTTTGAGGTAATTTAGATAAAATCACCATATATTCATTAAGAAAGTGACGATATAGTCTATACTAACAATTATTCTTCAACTATAAGTATATCTACAACTTCCTTTGTTCTGTTCCAGCAGTTTGAAGTTACAGAAGTTACAAGAGACTACTCCCAACTAGGAAATATAAATCTTGGATGGTTCTGATATATAAATCTTCAATCCAAACTTGGATTATAGGTACATTAGTCTGATTTGTTCATGCATTCAGGGATTAATTGGTTTTACTTCTTGAATGACTATGGCACAACTTTTTCTATTTTCTTTCACCACACAAAGGTGATATAATAAACTCCTTTCCATTTTTTTGTCCTCTCTTCACTCAAAGGGCTATAAGGTCACACTCTGGTTACAGAGTGTTAACACCGTTGGTGAATATGTCATGGTGACAAGCATGTGCAGTTTGAATGATATGACCTTTAGAGCCCTCTGACAGACAACAGCACAAAATGTATTATAATAGTAGCATGTCATGCACCAATGTATCAGTATCATAATGTCATGGCCGCAAATATATGTTTTTGTCGCTTATGTTGTCTATTATATGTTTTTATTTTTAGAGAAATATGAGACGGTTTTCTTTCCTGATGAAGGCTTAAACGCCGAAACGCACGTCGTGTCCCTTATCGACCGCCAGCCTCTAAACTGTCTAACAAGCTTAGTTTTTAACTTTTTATCTGTATAGCACTGTTTTGTTTTGTATTGTTGTGAAGAAGTCCTCTTTTTTTGCACTTTTATACATATATGTTGAAAAAATTAAAAATAACATATTGTGGCACTAAATATTTAAATTTAACAAAAACTTTATATAAAAAAAACTCTTTATTAAAAAAAAAACTGTAATTGATGTAAAAAGATAAATAAAGAAATATATCATTCTAACGAGAAGAAAGTGTCTTTAATGATATGTGCAAAAACAATATATGTGAAACATTGTGCTTGTATGAACATTAGGCCTGATGTTACATTCTAAGTATACACTATAGATCTTGTGAATAGCTTTTCTTTACCCCAGGTGTCTAAGGTAATGAGCAGCCCCCTCCCATTCAACTACTCCAAACTAGTTCTGAGGCCTGCTCACTGATCCTCTGAGATTAAAGCTGGGAGGCTAAAGTGTATCCTGGGATCAAAATGCCCCATCTTCTCCAGGCTTGCCTTATCACTAAACTATAAAAGTATAGGCTACCACTCCTTACCTGCTTTTCTTGGATTAAGCTGTGCCACATTTCTTACTTCACTCATCTTGCCAGGCTCAAGCCATTGTATTTGGACCTGGGTCAGAATGTGGGCGCGAGGGCCACCCTGGCAACCCTGCTGAGGTGGAATCAGAATGTGGTGTCACTCGGCAGTAGCTGTTGTGCCGTTGGCTCTGCCGGTCGCTGCTGTACATTTGGTTAATAAACAGCCATCCACTTACCTGTGAGTCTCATCTTTTTGGAACATTTCACTGGCGACGACCGGGAAACGGACCATGGACTACTGACCAGCAAAGCAGGCTTCTTCTTGTTGGAGCCATTTCCTGGATGCTGTGAGGGAGTGCTGGGATACATGTGAATCCGCATTTCCTTATCTGGCCTCTGGTCTCTCTGCGGCACAGCGGTGTGTGACATGTGGAGGCCGGATTTGTTGTTTCCTCCTGTTTCCGCTTTCTCGTGTTTAGGCGGAGCCCATGCTGCGTCATTTGTGACATGTTCAGCTACGTGTTTATATGGAGTTGTTTGCTGCCTAGCAACAGTCTTTCCGGCCTACTTGGAGTGCTTGAAAATGACCAAAATCGTTCCGGTTGCCTAGCAAAATTAAAGCCAGGGTCGTTCGTGCAGATCATCACGTGGCAGGCAAGGAGGAGGCGCATAACAACAGTGATTTGCACACCATTATTCAAATTTGGCAAGTGCCAGCAAAAAAACCTTGTGCGCATCAGTGATACGCTCACCTAGGTGTTGTGAGTACTGAATATTCTTTTTACAATTAATCTATGCATTTAATAAGCACACCTAAGTACTTCTAACTTTTTTTCCACAAGGTGACAATTTATGTTCTCTGCGCCCATTGCAATTGGAGGTAACTTTGCCATAATATTAAGTACATGTAAATCCTAAAGTTGTTAAGCATTTAAATTGGTTATATCTTCTGGCTTTGTGTAATTCCTTTCTCAACATGCAACAGGAAGAGTTGCCCCCCATTCCTTTTCTCTCCACTCCAGGCAATCCTCCAGTAGAGTGGGAAGTGTGGTTGGAGGGTTTTGAAGCTTATTTGGAAGCCATAGAAGGGGAAGTATTTACACAAAAGTAGAAGTTGGCATTGTTACGCCACTCTTTAGGCACTGATGGCAGGAAGGTTCTCAAACATTTACTTGAGAAAATAACTTCCTGGAGAGACAGTAGAGAATTTCATGAGTGACCTCAGAGTTTTGGCTCCCACGTGTGATTACAAAGACTTTTTAGACGAGATGTTGAGAGATCAATTGGTGGAAAAAACTAGCAGCAAAAAGGTACAATAGAAACTATTGACTGCAGAGAACTTAACATTAGACAAAACTTTAGAAATAGCAAAGGGTTGAGAGGCAACTGCCAGATACATGGACCAGATGGCGTTGGAGTCACAAGTTCATACAGTGGTTACTGATACTGCAGTGAGAAAGGCAGAGAAAAAAAAGCGTTTTTAAACAAAAGGTTTTCTTGGAATGTTATAGATGCGGTAGCAAAAACCATTTAGGGAATGCTCCTTCATGTCCAGCTGTTGACAAGACTTGTGCGAAGTGTAAAAAAGGGGGGCATTTTACTAAGATTTGCAAATCTAAAGCTGGGAATGTCACGTTCAATCCTAAATGTGTCTTTCTCTAGAATGTGTATAAGAACATTTTTCTGAATCAGGTAATGAAGAAAACAATGTTGATAATTTCCAATGCAGCTGATATTGAGCAGAATGAGGTACTTAAATTAGACACTGTGGGTATGAAAAAACCTGCGTGCCAAATTGGTCTTGTAAACATTTGTATTTCAGCTGTGGCAGATTTAGGGTCATTTTTTCCCTCATAGGTCCAGAAGATTGGAGCAAAATTAACAATGTCACCTTGAAGAAGTCAAAAATCAAACCTGTTGCTTATGGGGGTAAGCCTCTGGAGATCCTGGGTGAATTTGACAGTGATTTGCACTTTAAAGGTCACAGTACTCCTGCCACGGTTTATGTGGCAAAGGAAGGGCCTAATTTACTGGGATGGTTAGAAAAAAGGAATTTAGGCAAAATTCTAGACCCCAACAGTCCTGAGCAAGTTCTGCTTAAGGAAGAATACAAATCTGTGTGGGCAGTTCAGTGTAGGAGGTGGAAATCAGCTTTTCCTGAAGTGTTCCAAGAAAAATTGGGAAGAATTAAAAGATTCTCCCATCGTATGATTTTGAAGAATGGAGTCCAGCCAGTAGTCCACAAACGCAGACAGGTGCCTTTTGCCATGAGGAGGGAGTTAGAACAGGAACTGGAATACTGATGTCAACTGGGTATAATTGAGCCAATAGAAAGCTCTGAATGGTTAGCCTCAGTGGTTTTGGCCAGGAAAACCAATAGCTCTCTCAGAATGTGCATTGACTTGAGGGACCTGAACAACAGGATTTGGGTGGATAGACATCCCTTACCCAATATCACAGAAATGTCAAGTTAACTGTGGAGAGATAAGGTTTTTTCAACCGTAGACATGTCGTCTGCGTATCATCAAAGAAAGCTGCCATCTGACGTCATTCATTACCCCTTCTGGTGTGTACGGGTTTAAAAGAATGCCATTTGGGTTGTGTCAGCTGCTGCAGTATTTCAGAGAGTCATTGAGGCGATGTTTGAGGGGGTTTCACATGTGAGGTGTTTCCAGGATTATATTTTAGCGTACGGGAGAGATATGGAGTCTCATGATAAGATGTTGGCTGAGGTTTTTTCCATCCTGACAGATAAGGGAGTTACTCTTAAGATAGACAAATGTAAGTTTGCAGTAGATACAGTAGATAATATGTGGTACAGGTTGTCCGCCCAAGGTGTAAAACCTAAGGAGGATCTTGTTAGGGCCATCAAGGAGTTCCCAATCCCACTCAACAAGGATCAACTCCGCTCCTTCATTGGAATGTTGGAGTGCTATGCTAGATTCATTCCTAATTGCAGTGGGAGAACACAGCACATGAGATGGTTGCTGAAAAAGAACCAGCACTTTGTGTGGTCAGGAGAGCAGGATAAGGAATTTCAAGATGTGAAATGTGAACTTGGGAATGCAATTCCTGTAAAACCTTTCGATATTAATGATAAATCAATCGTGGTATCTGACGTCAGCCAACAAGGTTTGGGTGCCGTACTATTGCAGAAAAGAGAAGGCAGAGAGGTAGTAGTAGCTTTCGCCTCGAGGGCACTGAGTGGAGCTGAGCCTACTTACTCAGTTATGAGAAGGAAGCTTTAGCCTGCTGGTGAGGAGTAGATCATTTCAGGACCTACTTGTGGGGTTCTGAGTTTACGATCTGCATGGATCACAAGTCTTTGTTGAATCTGTTTACCACCAAAGGTGCTAGCAAAGCCGCATAGCTAAGTGGCTTTATAGAATCATGGAGTAGCAGTTCAGTCTAGAATATATTCCAAGGGCAAAGAATATATTTGCAGATTGCTTATCCAGGTTGCCGATCCAAGATGATGTCAAGAAGGTGGAGTGTGATGAAGAGTATATAGTGGCGACACTGGGAGAATCTGATTTCGGGTGCCTCTCAGAGGAAGAATGGAAGGAAGCAGTGTTGGGGGATGAAGTGGTGCAGGAATTTGTGAGTATGCTGGGTAAAGGTTGGATACCCAATGATTCCACTGCTGGTGTAAATTTGTATAAGCATGTATTTCCTGAATTGATCATTGATAATAGAGTCATGAGGAGAATGGATTTGTTGGTGGTTCCAGTGAAGATACAAAGTAAGATTTTAACCTTAGCTCACGAAGGACATGTGGGGATGAGGGCTATGAAGAGGAGGATCAGGGAACTGTTCTGGTGGCCGGGAATGGATCAGAGTGTAGAGCCTTTCCTCAGAGACTGTGTAGCACGTGGGGTCAGTGATAAGACTCAAGTGACCTTTCCCAGCCCGGTTGAAGCAATTCCAGTTCCAGATAAACCATTGTTGAAGTTAGGATTGGAAATCATTGGGCGCATGTATGTTTTGAATGAGCACAGTAGGTATGGGTTTGTACTGGTGGATTATGGCACAAAGTGGCCAGTGGTCCAATTTGTGAAATCAGCCAACACGGAGGAGGTGCTAAACTTTTTGCAGTCCTTATTCTTTAAAGAAGGTGCACCAGCGGAACTAGTCACTGCAATGGGGTGCAATTTACATCAAAGGAATTTCAAAAGTTTGTATCTCATTGGGGAATAAAGCATGTTACCACCTCTCTTTACCATCTCTGTTGTAATAGTTTAGTAGAATGCTACAATAGAATCATCAAGGATAACACTCAACTTTCAGTGGCTAATGGTTTGAACTGGGAGAAGGAGCTTTTCGATTTGTTGTGGGCATTGCGTACCACTCCTGCTGCCTCCACCAATGTGTTACCTTTTATTCTATTAAAGGGAAGGATGGCTGCCACCAAACTGGTCAGAACTTGGATGAATGATTTGGAAGTGTCACATACTAAACTGGAGTTCATCGAGGAGAGATGCAAGGAGGCTCAAGTGATGTATGCTAGAACAGATCCAATAAAGGGAAGACATCAACCCATTTTTATCAAAGGGGATTTGGTGAAAGTAAAACTACCTGGAATTGTGGCCAAGGGTCATTCCAAGTTCTCCCAACCATTGAAGATTGAGGTGGTTAAGGAGAGAGTGGTGAGATTGAGTGATGGCAAGCGGTGGAATAAAGAAAAATTGTCTAAGCAAACAACAAAAGGCAAAAGAGATTGTGGGAAGCCCAACGGTGCCTCTGGAGTTTGTGGAAAGCTCAGTGATGCCTCTGGAAACACACAGATCCATTTCGATATTAGCTCAGGAAGGTCTGTGAGAGTTGAGAAAGCACCTTCTCAGTTCAAAGATTATGTCAGGGCTTGAGGTAATCTAAGATGCAGTGTGGCATTTGCATTGTTTTTTTCTGCTATTCTGTGTATTATGCTTCACAGCGTACTTATGATGATGACCATTATTGTTCTTTGAGTTATCCTTTTCATGTTATTATTTCCATTGTCATATAATTTTCTATTTTGTGTATTATGCTCCTCGATGCATTTATAACTATGATCCCTTGTTGTTTATGACGTTTTTCTGCTATTATTTCCTGTGTTAGTTATTTTGATTTGATTGTTTACTGTAAGAGGAAAGTTGTGTTGGGACCTGGGTCAGGATGTGGGTGCAAGGGCCACCCTGGCAACCCCACTGAGGTGGAATAAGAATGTGGTGTGACTCAGCAGTTGCTGTCGTGCCGTTGGCTCTGCCGGTTGCTGCTGTACACTTGGAGTAATAAACAGCCATCCACTTACCTGTGAGTCTCATCTTTTTGGAACATTTGACATTGTCTCTAAACTGAGAGCAGTATATTAAACTTAATCAACAGCAGTATTGTTAGGCGAGCTGCAGGCAGGTTAATGCTAATCAACCTGCTGGATCTTCAGACCGGCAAAGTGCAACTTCTCTGAAGTTACTTTTCCTGTATATTTATCAAATATTGCATTGGATATTTTATGAATATTAAAAACAGTGGTTTAATTAGCTCTGTAGTTTATTCTATACCAAAGATGCAAAATAGCATTTTTAATGTGTTCCTTATTTTTCTTTATGGAATAGCTACATCCCTTTACAGCAAGAATAGCTTTTGGGAGCTAGTCACTAGGGGAACAGGCTAATATTAAATCCTTCCATATTTCACCTTTACATACTAGGCACCATATTGTCGTGTAGTTCCTATATTGCCCATACAGGACCTGCGCGTTTGGATAACATAAACTGCGGGTTTGGTGGCAGACTGATTCTTAGCACCCCCACTGAGAAATGTTAACCTATTTGCATTAGCTAGATCACAGTGCCACTAGTGTCTCCTCTTATCGGGGAGGGATTCGTTTCTGACAACCCTGATCCCTCAAGATCATGGAAACAATGTACTACTTTTCGCTCAGTCACTTGTGCTCACTTATCTTGTCTCAGAGATACACAGAATAAACAGCCTGGGCGTTTCAATAAGGGTTTATTGAACAGTTGTTATTCTTGTGTAGAATATATGAGCTGCAACAACCATTAGACAGTAGCAGAGATATATGATTAGCAGTACAATGAATATAAATGGATAGTACAGTGGTACCATCTTGTAATAAGCATGAATAAATACATGAATATAAAATGCTTTGATAAAAGAGAGTGTGTACTCCTACGATGCCTATCTAAGTGTACCTAGCATGTGGGTAGGTGTGAAGCCAAGAATCCCTCTAGGATTTTAGTCAAACCCCATTACCTGAAGTGAGAATGTAGGAGCCCCTCTTGGTCTCGAGCTGGACACCCCGCAAGGGATGTTCAGACCACTGTCAGCTGGAGCGTCTGCATGCAGGAGCTTCAGCATCTCTGGTCAGTGTGTCGGCCTAGAAGTCTCGGTTCCCTCTGCCTCACATTAGCAAGAGGTGCTATATTTATACAGAAAGTATCTAGGGCTCCTTTGTCCCGTTGTTGCTTGTATTAGCCATTGTTGGATTTGAGGATGACGTATGGGATGAACCGTGTACGTAGATATGGGGAGGAAGGTGGTGTAGCCCCAGCCTGGTTTCTAAGAACCCTTATGAATATTCATTCATACTGTGTGAGTCTATTAATGGAGTTATAGGACTCTACTGTTCAGGAGAAACCCTCCTTCTGCATCCAGGACTAGAACTAGGTAAAGGTTCAATCCTAAAAGGCTCGTTACAGTGTAGTGTAGGGGAGGTAATGTAGGTGAAGGGGTATGATGTTACCCGGGCCTATATTAGGGTACCTATATGAAACATAACACCCACTCCTCTTCCGAACAGTCAACAATGATAAAAATGCTAGTGAACTTTACTCTTTACTAGATAGTAGTGTAAAAACATTTTTCAGTGAGTCCTGTAAAACCTTGTTCTAAAATCATTTTTTAAAAACAGTTTAAAAAGGTTAAAAAAACAAATTTGCTACGAAAATCATTTTTTGGGAATGGTCACTTAAGTCACAGTCCTAATTAAGTTTGTTTATAAAAGTTGAAGTTCTACAGGCGCCAAAAGGCCATGCTTTTTAGCGAGAAACTGTCAATTTTTTAGGAAATGTTCCAAATTTAGTTAAGTTTAGAGAAAATGGAAATCCAAATTCTTTCCCAGCACACGATGAGCTGGAAGACGCAACATCATTGCTGCTTGCTGCTGCAGGGGACAGTCCTTGTAACACCTCACAGAGTACGTCAATGGAGCACAGATGATATTAAGTACTGCCAATAGCTGGTGTAGAGGCAGCCGGTGCTGTAGTCAATACCTCGGTACTAGTGGTGGAGCTAAAGCTCACCCCAGTTGTGAAAGGCACCTGCGGATTCTCGAGGAATGCAGCCATCAAGATGGGAATACGCTGGGGACATTGCCGAGCATGGGCCCTCAGGGGTTCCAGCCTGGTATTTAAGTCCACAGGCGTGTCCGTCCCAAGTGTCAGACAGAGGTCCAACACGCATTCTTCACCGCAAAACAGGCATCGAAGAACAGGTAAGATGCAGTCCATCCAGACTGGTCTAAACGATAGGAACCAAGAGGCGCTTAGTTCCCTTAGGCGAGGTGTGCCCAGATGTTGTACCATGCGTTCACGGTATTTTCGCTCCAGGAGCGCTTTTGCCATCTCGTTGGTAATTGGGCCGTCCATTGCGTAGCAGGTAAATGACAATCAGGATTCCCGCTATTGCTAGCAGTATCAGAGGTAGACCTCCAAAAATGCTGCCAAATACGGAGTGTATAAAGTTTGGGATAATTCCGAGGATTGTCTGAAAGGTGCTAAGAAGTCCTGACCCTATGGTCTTAAATAGGTGTACAATACCACTCGTATCAGACATATTAAAGATATGAGCCACCATTTCTGCAAAATGAATGGGGCACTTTGTACGTATAAGTGCCTGTATCTCAGTCAAAGTCCTTGCGATTTGAAGATCAAAGGTCTCTCGAGCGGAGGTTAAGGGTACGGTTTGCTGTAAAAGCATGGCTTTCAGTCTGCTCAAAGTATCAAGTTGTATAAAGTAAACATTCAATGAAGGCTATAACGGCACCTCCCTGACTGTACTTGTTGGGGGAAACAATACTTGCATACAGCAAGTAACCCTGGAGTTCACAGTGACCAGATAGGCAATGCCCGGAAGCATACCACAGCAACCTTGATCGTTCAGCATCAAGTAACTCCCATTTGAGAGCAGCTCGAATACCGGTTTAATCACGGCAGCTGGAGTCCCTTTCATGTGGCAGGACAACTTTGCTATCGATCCATTACACGCTCCGTGCAATGAAATGTCCCGGCACATGAGAGAACCTCTCAAAGCGCTCTTGCAGTTTGTACCACTTAGAAACACTTCTCGATCCCCACTCCGGCATCGAAATCTATATGGCAAATCCCAGGATTCCTTAATGTATTCCTTACCCTTTTTTCATATTTGCCCGCCTGCCTTTGTTCCATGCAATATTGAAACTGAAAAGTAGTGACCGGTAGAGTTATGTGGCCATGGATTAGCCATTCAGTAGACGGTGCTTCCGCAACTGTAAATGGTAGTCGGTCCAGTTTTTCAATATGCAGCATTGTATATTTAGCTCCCCTTTGTGCCATTTCAACCTGTTTATCTGTTAGATTATATTCAGAAAACAGAGACGTACTGTTTATAAAACGCCAAGGCACAAAGCCTGCACACAAAGATTTTAGCGTCCAGCTCAATAACATGATACAACGTAATTGAGATTGTCCGTGTTGTAGTATGGACAAATCTTGTTCTAGGATATCTATCGCAGAAGATACAATGTTGCCCAAAGAATATATTCTGGAGGACAAAGTTGTTAACCCATTGTCTATCACAGCCAATGATTTTTCTAAGTTAATACGGTCTATTTCCTGTATTCTCTCTGCGGCCTCTTGTTGGGATATTTTCCAATTTTCATTATAGGCAGCATAAATACCGGCATATATGAAACGTTTCTGACGTTGTTTCTTGGGACCTTGTAAAAAATTCCTAAGATCCATGTCTTGTGAGAGTAAGGCTAGGTGTTGTTTCACTTCTGTTAGTGTTGAGGTTTCTAGCCAATCAAGGCACAACTTCCCAACACTGTAGGATGTCACTACCCCTGGATGTTCTCTTTGTACATAACATGGGTCTGGCCTATGGATATTTAACCCTTCAGTGATACCCAAGAATCGTTTATGACATATGTTTGTGTCTAGGGGCCAAACCACCCATTTTCCCAATTAGGGTCTGATCTATTGTACTGTAAAATGTCATCTACTGTTGCCCCTTCCTGTGAAGTTGAATTTTGCCATCCTCCCATCTGTGATGGTGTTGGAAATCGAGGTGTGTTCAGGTCCTTGATCTTGGCTAATCCAAGACAGGATGTCTGTTGCACAGTTTCGTTTAGAAATATCATCTGCTGTGGAATGAGGCATGCTCTAAATAGCGCTTCTGTTCCCTGGACTTGCCAGTCCCTAGAACCCCAGACTGTTTTTAAGTCTATTGTGTCCTTCCATAGGTCAAAACCCTGTTCAGACAGTTGGGCAATAAAGGAAGCAGAGTAAATCTGTTTGGTGTTTGTCAACATAATTTTCAGTGCTGATGTTGGTGTAACCTTATAATAATATGAGGTCGGGTCTGTGGTGTTAAAACCTGAAAAATATGAACATTTCTGTGCAAATGTGTGCGAACTACTTTTTGGTGGTGTAGGGCAATGTTCCCACTGATGGTACTCAAATACATTTCTAGGTGAAATAGATTTGTGCAGAAAATGATGACCATAATGTTGGTAACAGCGCAAAGTGTCATAGTCTGAATTACTTTCTAACATTTCAGTGTTCGGAAATGCAGCAGTTTTTTCTAAATCAGACAACATGTTATTAACAGTTTCAGAGTTCCAATCATCAGAAAATGTACTTGAGGTAATGATATCACTTAATGAAATTTTAAATAAATGGGAAATTTTTAAAAGTTCAGTCGGACCGAATATTTCTAAATCAACCTTGTCCCAAACTACACCATCCGGTATAGGAACCGCTGTGATGTTCACTGATAACAAGTCTCTCTGTTCACGATGAGACGATTGATGTGGTTTTAAAATCAAATTAACTTTCGTGGCTGTAGAGTTTTGCTGAAGATATCGTCCATTAATAAGCATGCTAAAAGTTATTACTAAACCTAGCCAGAAAAGAAAAAATAGAATCCCAGTAATTACCCAAAGTTCAATCCAAGACAATACCAGGTAAGTCTTTTTAAGAAAGTTCAGAAAGTCTTTAGCTTGCTGTTGACGTGATTTTTGGGCTGGCGTCGTTTCCGGTTCACTTGGATCCATAGAAAATGTATCAAAGTTCATAAAGTAGCCAGAAGCAGTTCGATCAATTGTAGGAATTGCATCGGGATTTGTTGAAATCGCATTTTCTCTCGTCGAGGCATGTTTACGTAGACGTCTGTATTTGGTCTGATTGCAACTTGTGTGTTGTTCTGAGTTTCATTTTGTAGATGAACTTCGTGTTCAAGGGGAACGAGTTCCATAGCATTGTTGCTTAGTCCTTCATTCCGTAAAGGAGGCTCTTCAAATGTGATGAGTCTTTCTGTTTGAACTTCTTGGATTGTAGCGAGAGGAGGGCGTCTGCTACTGTGAAGTCCACGAGGCCTACTGTTCAGTATCGGCCACATAGTGTGGTTTGATTAAGTCGATTGAGACAAATCTTTTCTCCTTTTTCCCAGCAAGAGGCGGCAAAAGAACAGTTCGTGTTCCTTGAATTGCTAGGACAGGTACAGGCTTTCTGTATGATGGTCCAAATTCTTTTTTGTCCGCTATTTTCTCTCTGACCAGATCCCCAATTTTTGGGATCCAGACAGGTCTTACTGTGTTTGCCTTGACTTCCTCAGTGGCAGTCTGTTTCTGGACAACGTTGCTTTGTTGTGTCCTGGATTCATTTAAATCCTGTAAAACAGCCAAACGATCATCGATATCAAATGGTTTCTCATCCGCCACTGTGCCTTCATACTCAAGATCAGCTACCCACATTCTCGTCCCAAATAGGACTTCATATGGAGTGACACCCCCTACAGAGTTTCTTGGCTGGTTGTTAATTGCTCTTTGTACCCCATAAAGGTGACTGACCCAACTACCACCCTTGCCTAATACCCTAGCTGTTAAAGATTGCTTTAAGTCCCGGTTTTTCCTCTCCACAACCGAATTTCCCTCAGGATGGTATGGAAAGGAGTACCACAGTGCAACGCCCATACTTTTCATGGCCTCTTTGTAAGCCCTAAAGCTAAACGCCAGGCCACGGTCAGAATGTAACGTGCCAACTGCATAAGTCCCGATAAAGACTCGCAAATCTTTTATAACAGTTCAAGCATCAGCCAAGCGCTGAGGCCAAACCCAGAGGAATCTAGAGCAGGAATCCATTGCAACCATGATATACTTGTAAGCCCCATCAGATTGTAAGGGGCCACAGTGGTCCAGATACACGCATGCGAGAGGTTTGTCAGATATAAGTAATGGTGTCTGCGCCGGGCGTGTTCTGGTGCAGCCTTTCATCTGCTGGCAGATGTCGCATTTCAAGACTTAGGGGTCGATTCCGATTCGGGCTGGAAAAAATACCGACCGACTCGGTACGGGATAATAGTCCGACCGACACGTACCGGCATTGCCCGACCTGGGAAGTACGATGAAATGCATGGGAATCACGACCGACTCGTACGGAACTCAAGGCGAACGACCGACCCGGCCGGAAACAAGCTATCCGGCCGGGAAACCACGCGAATTGAACCGACCGACATGCATCAGGAAATAATCCGAACGAAACGTACCCGCGAACTCCGACCCGCGCAGTACGATGCAATGGGTGCAAATTCAGACCGATTCGTACGGAGCCCAAGCCGTACGACCGACACGCATACCAAACCCAGCCGAACAAACACAATACTCCGCGACCGACGCGTACGCCGCATATGAAACTGAGCTGAAATACAGCGGGAACGACTCGGAGAGGCGCGCACAAGACAACTGCAACGTCCTACTCGGTCAGAAGAACGACTCCTACATGCACAATAATCACAAATGAAAAAATACCCAAAAAAAGGGCCAAACAAGCAATGACAAAGCCAATAAATACAGGGGGGGGAAAAAATGGAAGAAGGACACACCCCCAACTCCACCTACATAAAGCCCACAAATCCCTACCATGATCCTTTGCAAATCCCACTGACCTGCCAGCACAGAACACCATCACACAGCAAACACAGACACACACACAGCTCATCCAACACAAAAGCCACACACCATTAGCACCTCAACAAATAGCACCCTCACACACACACAGCAAAACCTACACACACACACCCTCACTTGCACACATACACATCAATCACCACCACCACCACCCATCACCATGCCCCTAAAGAAGAATCCAAAGTTCCTAGATAGTGAATTGGAAGTCATGGTAGACGAGATCCTGAGGGTAGAGCCACAGTTGTTTGGCACATTGGTCCAACAGACCCCCATGTCGCAGAAAACCAAGATGTGGGCGAGGATCGTCGACAGGGTGAACGCACAATCACCATGTTTGCGCACAAAGGAAGACATCCAGAACAGGTGGTATGATGTGCGCAGGAGGGTCAGAGACCTACTCAAGAAGGATTACCTCCTGAGCCAGCACACCGGCAGTGGCCCTCCTGCAAAACCAGTATACCTCAGGCCCTGGGAGGAGAAGGTGCGGGCCATCCTACCACCAGTGAGCGTATATGGACTAACAGACATCCCAGAGCCTGGTGAGTACACAACTAATATACACAATATTGTGTGCCAATACACACACATCACTGTCAAGGGGACAGTCAAACCATCCACCCCTAGCAAATCAACAGCAACCAAAAGATAATCATCCCAAGATGTGTATGTCAGTTAGATAAACACAATACATGCCATCTCACAGTGATATGTAACTGTGTCATGACATGTACAAACCTAACAAAAAATAGAGCAAGGCAGTGGGACAAATATAACCAACAAACACTGCCTGATATTTTGCCACCACTAGAACACCACCTCACAGGGAAGCTCACTTAAAGGAAGGAATTCTGTTTATGCTGGTGAAGTTAGTGTAGCCAATAGCATGATGGGAGTTGGAGTCACAGATACTGCTCACCCTCACAATTGGCCCATCAACACCACTCTGAACCATGCTCACATCAAGGGAGTGGATAAGGACTGACAAGATGGCTGACACTGGCTACTGCTGTGGGGAGCACAAGGCCCTGCTGGGAACTGTGCACCAACAAACAGCACAACACCACTGCCTGACATCCTGAGAGTCAACCTGAACCCACTGCAAGGGTGGCATGCTTCATGGTGGGATAACTGGGCCAGGTGGAGAAGGATGGCCGGATGTCCACCAAATACAACCAATGCTGGCCATGCACACACCTCAACATTCATATTGAAATGCCCCAGGTATGCATGACAATGTGCGACACCAATATCAACCTCTTACTGTGGCAACTTAGGACAATGCAATGTACATGCCCGCATCCAGAGGTACAGTCACAACTGTCAGGTGTGTGAACCATTGATGTCTGTAGAAACATTACATACAATGTGTGTCTCTTCCAAATACAGGTGACGATGATGGGGACACAGCAGCAGCCGAGGAGTCCCTGTCCCAGGCTCCGGGGGACACAGAGCTCACAGGTGTGGAACACCCTCTGCCCTCCTCGGATGGCGAAGACCTACCTGGCACCTCCGGTGTGAGTCATCATGCAGCACCAGCTGGACCAACATCTGCACCCCCTGCACCCACCCCTCCAACAACTGCCAACATACAGACCACCCCCGCCGACACGGACAGACCAAGGACCACCGCTGACAACAGCACAGGGCCCCAGGCCCACCGTGGAGCAACGGATGACAACACCACTAACAACCCCCAAGTGGGCCTTGGGTCACCTGTACGTGCCACCGCAGGTCCTGCACGTGTCGCCAGGGGTGGTGGGAGGGGTGGTAGACATAGGTTGCTGCTTGCAGAGGGGTCTGGACTGCATGATGACCCACAACTGGCACGCATCGCTGATGCGTACCAGGATAGCACCGGAGAGGTCAGACAGGTAGTGGGGATCCTCAAGGACATACAACAGCAGCAGGCTGCCCATCATGCCCGCTTGGACTCCCACATGGCCCGTGTGGAGACACACATGTCAGGCATGGAGTCCAAGTGGGACACATTGCAAGAACTCACAGCGGTGCATAGGGACATATTGACATGCCTCCACCAGATTAGCACCAACATGGCCACACCTCCCTGTGTGCCCACAACATCTGGTGCTGCAACAACTGACACCGCCACAGGGAGGGAGGAGGACTCTGGCGGAGAGTCCCCTGCACCGCCGCAGCCTGCACGTGAGGGTCCCCCCCCCAAAGAAGAGGGGTCGTCCGAGGAAGGAAAACTGAGAGGTTGATGGAAACGTACATCCCCCAGGAAGCCAACACCTGTTCCGGAAATTCTCCTTTGTGTGCAAACGTTTCACCCTGTCGAATGCAACACTACTTTCCCACATGACATGGGGAGTTCAAGTTGGACTAATGTATCATATGACTGTGGACTCCACTCAGGACATTTCTGCTACCAAGACTTCCAACTCATCTGGGAATTTTGGATCCCAATCCCAATGTACAGCACCCACCATCCTGTGCACTATACACACACTCATTTCTGTAAATAAAATCACTAGTACACCATACTTGCCACTGTTGTTATTCAAATGTGGATACTGTTATGGTGATGATGATCTGCTAAATTACACAGTGTATGCTAACTGCTACAGCAAGTACAACACCGTCGTGTGAGTCATGGTGACGTGACACATATGAGGGAGACACACCACTAGGGCTACAGAACACAGACACCAGGGCCATCGGACTCATCGCCCACAGTGATGTTGCCAGGAAATACAGTGGAATGCACAGACACCACACCTATTCAGAGTCTGTGTCAACTAGCCCACAGGTGCAGTAAGCAAATGTCAGTCAGATGTGTGACCACAGACAACGCACATCCCAAAGTGAAGCACAGGTTTATTACACATTTGCAACATGTTGTTTCCACTACAAATGCAAGGTTTACCCACGTGGCAGTGGCCACACAGTCAACAAGTGCAGAAGATATGAAGTCCAGGGGTGTGTGGCACATCACTTGTAGGCCAACTACTGCTGCCACCCTGAAAGCTGAATCATGGTGTCGGGGGATCCAAGTTGACCAAAGTACTCAGTAAGCACCCTGTGAAGGACAGACATGACACACAGTTAAAATCACTGTAGAACAGGACAGTACTGCAATACTCATGCCCAATACATGTCACAAGACAACTACACTAAACCAAGTTAGCATATCAAAACTGTTGGGGAGTTCAGACTACCTGGAAGGACACATTGCTGCACGCATCCAGTCAAGTAGCACATGGCCACACTCAAACAGCACCAGAGCACCACCCACACATATCATGCAAACTCACGTCATTCACATTACATCTCCCTGGATACTCACATTCAGCTGAAGAAGTTGGTGGTGAGCTGTGTGCGGACATCACCATCATCATCATCACTGACATCGTGGTCCAGGCCAGGATCCTCCACAGGTGGCGGATGTTGGTCATCGTCATCCAGGATGAGAGGCAACTCCTTCCGCACTGCCAGGTTGTGTAGCATGCAGCAGACGATGACAATCTTGCACACCTTTGCTGGGGCATATGGGAGGGCCCCTCCTGTCTTGTCCAGGCAGCGGAAGTGGCTCTTCAGGAGACCAAAGGTCCGCTCTATCACTCTCCTGGTCCGACCATGTGCCTCATTGTAGCGCATCTGGGCTGGTGTCACAGGGTTCCTGAGGGGTGTCAGCAACCACGGCATGTTGGGGTATCCGGAGTCACCTACGGACAGACAAGTGCACATTAGCTGATTTGGAAAAGTGGGTGGAATACTACAGATCAAAACACACACAATGGTACAAAGTCAGTACACACCAACAAGCCAGGCACGCTGGTTCTGCATCTGTGCCATCATCCTCGGGATGCGACTACTCCTCATCACGTAGGCATTGTGTGCTGAACCAGGGAAACGGGCGCACACATGTGTGATGCTCATATCTGCTAAACATACCACCAGAGCATTGATCGAATGGTAATGTTTACGGTTCCGGTATGCCTGCTCATGTGTCTGTGGTGGTATCAAAGCCACATGTGTCCCATCAATGGAGCCAATGACATGTGGCATCCTCCCCAGGGCATAGAAGTCACTCTTGACGTCAGTGAGTTCTTGACGTGTTGGGAAATAGATGTACTGGTTCAGGCATCTCAACATTGCCTCCAAAACATCGCGTAGCACACGGCTGAACATAGTCTGTGCCATCCCACCGGCAGTCGCAACAGTGTGTTGAAAGGTACCGGTGGCAAAGAAGTGTAGGGCTTCCATTACCTTCACCTTGGGGGTCAGCGCCGTAGGGTACGGCCGGCCAGGTTGCAAATGTGGTGCCAAGCGCACTGCCAAATCCTCAATCAGCTGCCTGGTGAAGCGGTACCGTCGGATGCTGTCACGTTCCACCATCGTTGCCAGGTCAGGGAATGGTCTATGGACAGCTGGAGCCCTGCAGTGCATAGGTTGAAGGAAGAAAGATTGTCAGTCACCCCACATATGTGCCATTCACCATACTCAATTTCACATGATACATCATTACGTGACACAAGTACTTGATGTGTGTGCTGTTCTGTCTGACATAACTCGCACCTACATGGCCATCATCTAACTTCTCAGTACAACATGTGTGCACAACAGGTGCCAGGTTGTGCTATGGGAAACCATTAGGCTGTGTCACAGTACCCATTTACTGCTGTCACGTTCCACACACACACCACAGTGACATGTCTGGACAGATGCGCCACAGGCATCACAGATCATTGACAGGTAGATTCCCAGTGACCCTGTCTTGCCACATGGACACTGGCATGACATGGCGTATCATGTACACGTCAGAAAAACAAACATGACTCCCACAGGTAGTGGCCCCTGTTGCATCAGCAGGACAGACATGGACGCTAGTGACGCACAACATCAAAGTCCATGCACAAACAACGTTGATGTGGAGACTGTCTCCCATCGTGCACATGGAATCAGTGACATCGGAAACACAACATGCACACAGACTGTGGAGGGACATCACTATTGTGGCAATGGGTCATCCTGTGACGTACATGCCTTCCCACATGGGACTCTGGGGGTATGTGACATGTCATACACATACACAACCTGGAAATGTGACCATGCCACATGCTCCAAAATGAACTGTTGCACATCACAGTGGTCATGTGCACAACACACCAAGGACCCTGTCCCCATGAACACATGCACAGCCTGGGTGTGGCTGCCCACAAGTGCCACCACAGAAACCACATGTTAACCCCCATACACAGAGAAGGAAATGCAGCCTTACATGCCTCAGGAAACAGTGTGGACTGGGTGTGGTGTTGTAGGTGTGCCCCTGGGTCTCTGGCAGGTATATGTGGCTGGCATACGTTCACCAGTGACAAGCATGGTGACATATGCGACTGACCTGTACAGGTACGCGTTGTACAGCAATGGACCGATCGGTGTGCCCGGCCGGCCCATTGCATCTGTTGTGTGCGGGTACGCGTTGTATCCCGAAATATGCGTTGTACAGCAATGGACCGATCGGTGTGCCCGGCCGGCCCATTGCTTATGATGTGAGCGGGTACGCGTTGTATCCCGAAATACGCGTTGTACAGCAATGGACCGATCGGTGTGCCCGGCCGGCCCATTGCATCTGTTGTGTGCGGGTACGCGTTGTATCCCGAAATATGCGTTGTACAGCAATGGACCGATCGGTGTGCCCGGCCGGCCCATTGCATATGATGTGAGCGGGTACGCGTTGTATCCCGAAATACGCGTTGTACAGCAATGGACCGATCGGTGTGCCCGCCCGGCCCATTGCATATGATGTGAGCGGGTATGCGTTGTATCCCGAAATACGCGTTGTACAGCAATGGACCGATCGGTGTGCCCGGCCGGCCCATTGCATCTTTTGTGAGCGGGTACGCGTTGTATCCCAAAATACGCATTGTACAGCAATGGACCGATCGGTGTGCCCGGCCGGCCCATTGCATCTGTTGTGAGCGGGTACGCGTTGAACAGCAATGGACCGATCGGTGTGCCCGGCCGGCCCATTGCATCTGTTGTGAGCGGGTACGCGTTGTATCCCGAAATACGCGTTGTACAGCAATGGACCGATCGGTGTGCCCGGCCGGCCCATTGCATCTGTTGTGAGTGGGTACACATTGTATCCCGAAATACGCATTGTACAGCAATGGACCGATCGGTGTGCCCGGCCGGCCCATTGCATATGATGTGAGCGGGTACGCGTTGTATCCCGAAATACGCGTTGTACAGCAATGGACCGATCGGTGTGCCCGGCCGGCCCATTGCATCTGTTGTGAGCGGGTACACGTTGTACAGCAATGGACCGATCGGTGTGCCCGGCCGGCCCATTGCATATGATGTGAGCGGGTACGCGTTGTATCCCGAAATACGCGTTGTACAGCAATGGACCGATCGGTGTGCCCGGCCGGCCCATTGCATCTGTTGTGAGCGGGTACGCGTTGTATCCCGAAATACGCGTTGTACAGCAATGGATCGATCGGTGTGCCCGGCCGACCCATTGCATCTGTTGTGAGCGGGTACGCATTGTATCCCGAAATACGCGTTGTACAGCAATGGACCGAATGGTGCGCACACATTGGCTGGGGCCTGGCATGGCAACGGACGCGTTTTCGAAGCTCCAATGAGTCTGATGCAGTGAATTCAGTTGGCCAGCCACAACAATGTTGCAAAATCATGGGTGTCATGAAGTTGAAGATTTGAAGGATGCTGTGGGCGTGTATTAGTGCTGCTATTCCATGGATTGGTCAGATTCAGAAGATGCAAACGACTTGGACCTATCACTTTGGGCACATGGGACAGTATCTGCCTCTGCAGCACACATATAATGCTGGCTGTTCCCCTGAGAGCTCACTTGCCTGCACTACATGCTCCAGGACGACATCTGCCACCAACACTGCTGCTGTTTATGCATCCTCTGGCTCCTGCAATGGCACGTACTGTGGAGAGAGCCCCAGCCTTCAGCCTTGAGGAGAACCAGGCCCTGCTGGACAGCCTCCTTCCACAGTACAGCAAGCTGTATGGGAAACCAGGGGAGCAGGTGAGTGTGCTGTCCACTGCCTTACTAATTGTGCATGTTGTCTGACTAGCAGGACTTTCAGTGTGCACACCACTGGCTAGCATGCCCACTGAGTAGTTGTCACACCCCAAAGTGTGTAGTTACATGCACTGAACTGGTACAGTGCAGTAACAGTGCATTCCAACTAGGTTTACTTCCCATGCAATGATACCATGTAGTGACTGCTGGCAAACTGTTCATAGCCATTGTTGCACTGCCTGTGTACATCATATGCCCCTGTGATTGAGACATGTATATCCAACTGTGTGATGCACGTATATGTTGCATGTGTAGTAATGGCCTTTTCACTTTGTCATCCTCACAGGTTGATGCCCACCAGAAGCAGGAAATCTGGCTAACCATCGCCCGGAAAGTAAGATCCGTGGGGGTCTACAGGCGCAGGATCCGCAACTGCCAGAAGAGGTGGCAGGACCTTCGTGGCTGGACCCGGAGGATCGCAAGGGTCCAGCTGAAGCTGTCGCCTCCTCGCAGGAGGGGCGGACACCGGACCCTGACCCCCACATGCTCCGGATCCTGGCGGTGGTCTTCCCTGACCTGGATGGGCAGCTGAAGGACAGACAGCAGCAAGGAGGGGGTGAGTCCATGACTGCACTGTGCACTTTGTCTGACATGCTATGTGCCCTCCTCTGGCCTGGTTAAACTTCCACAGTACATCAGTCATGTGGTCCAGGACCCATGTCCCTCATTTGTGACATGCCCACTTCTCCTCTGATACGCATATGTGTGGCCCTTATAGTCAGGAAATTGTGTCATTTGGGGACTGTGTCATTGCATTTAGCTTTGCTCAAGGTGGGGGACAGCATTTGTTCCCGTGACTATGTTGTGCGATTCATGGGTGGGTCAATTGCTTACACAATGCCTAAGTTCTGACATGTAATCTGGGTGTAACTTTGATATGTGGTCTGCTTGCTGCTCTGACTCACCACATGTCCCTGGGGAATTTGGCACACACCCATGCTGCTGGTGGGAACAATGTTTGGGCCTCAGGAGTATGTGTATCCAGTGTGTCACACATGCTTAGCCACCTGCCTATTGTCCAGGACTCATCCCTCTTACAGGTGGAGCTGGACAGTCATGCCTACTCCAGGGCATACAATACACTCTGTACTCCCACTCCAGTGTATCATCTGGCATGTTGTGATCAGTGAAATGTACCCTCAGGTGTCTGCCTCTGTCTCATTGTGCTGTGTCTTCGTTGTCAGGACTACTGGTATGTTTATCGGTTAGGGCTCAGCATGCCATCTGAGATGTGACCATGATAGACGATACTTCTGTGACTTATAGGTGTCTGATCACTTGACTGTGCACACAGGTGTTTGCGGCTGTGACTTTCAGGCAGCTGTATTTTCATTCACAGCACACTGTGAGGTGCTCATGTTCAGAGAGTTGTGTTTCTTGTCCCCCATATGTCCAGTTGGTATGACGTGGGCAAATAGTAGTACAGATGATGTGGTTTTTGGGGGATGGACATGTGCACTTGTCAGTCACATAACTTGCATTCCCCATGCCCTCGGATTGTGACACAGTGAAGACTGTTGTTGGCTGGCTGCCATGGCCATGTGACTTGAGACAGTAAAGTATGACTTAGCACGCATTCCTGTGTCATGGCATTAAACTTCCTGAGACTGATCCTGCAGGGGAGTGACATGTGCAACATGCACCCCATTGTGGCATTGACTATCCGGACATGGGTGCATCATGGTGTCTGGTGCTGGTATGCATCACATGCATTTCTATTTAGACTCTGGCCATCCCTTTATCCGGACACCTGCACTGACTCAGTGGCAAGAGATGTGATGTGTGCATGTTCACATACTTCACCGTGTTCCCTGCAATGTCCAACAATTGTGTAGGTGGTGCATGTGTCCACACTGGGGTCTTACCATCAGACAGGCACCAGACAGATGGGTGCAAGGGCAGGAGGGGTGTGAGTCCCATGGTTGACCATCAGACTGACAATTGGCTTCCCTGAATCTGTGTGAGGACTTTAGGCAATGTTCAACTAAGGATGCCAGGGCTTGCTCTGTAATGTGCTGTACTTACTGTGGTGTGTGCGGTCAGTGCAGGTGACTGATGTTTGTCTGTTTCCCTAATTGTTTGCAGATACATCCACGGCCACAGGAGGGGACAGCTCCATGGACCAGGAGGAGCAGCGGAGCCAGACTGGGTCAGCATCGGACGAGTGGTCAGAGGGACCCAGTGGCACGGAGGGCGAGGGGAGCCACACCGAGGAGTCCTCAGCACCATCCACCTCAGCTGAGGACCACAGCAGCTCGGAGGATGACTCCCTTGTGGAGGCGGGTCTCAGCAGCCACCAAAGGCCAGCTAGTCTGTCTGGCCCCGCCACCACCACCACCGCCCTCCCATTGGCTCCCATTCCTGAGGTCCGTGGAGGCTCCCGTGCTCGGGAGCGTGTCTCCTTCGTGCCAGGCACCGCACCCCTGCCCCTGTGTCCCCTGCTGCCCTGAGTGAGGAGTCTGTGTACCTCCTTCAGCAGCTCCATGTAGGGCAGACAGCAATGCTGAGTGTCCTCCATGCACACACCACTCTGTTGACACAGCTGGTGTCGTTCATGGAGGGCATCTCGATGGGTATCTCTGCCCTACAGAGGAGCAATAAGTCCATGGACTCCTCCCTGACGGCAGCAGTGTCCCTCCTCCAACAGTCCCTCACCCCTCCCACCTCTGCCCCATCCACACTTCCTGCCCCCCTACCTGTCCAAAGCACATGCACACCTGCACGACACGAGCAGCACAGACACACCCAAGAGAAAGGCAAGACGTGCACACAAGCATCCTCAGGGGACTGATACCACAGACACAGGGGATGGGGAACACACACTCACACACACAGGCATCCACATTCACCCCGCAGTCCTCCAAATCCTCTCCCTCCAAGACCCCATCCCTTGCCTCGCCTGCTACCCCACCTACACAGCAGATCTTCCTGTGTGACCTCGGCCTCTTCCCCCTCCAATCCTGCTGATCCAGCATACCGGGGGAAGAGGAAGTCCACCCACACAGAGGGGAGTGCCCCTCGCCCCGGACACCCTCCCCCAGGTGCAGGCAGACACAGGACCCCATTCGGAAGTCCCCCCGGACCAGGAAGAGCAAGACCCCACCACCACCATCACGCAGCTCCACCGCCCAGTCTCTCTCCTCCATCCCCCAGGCCACCACTGCACAGGTTCCCCCGCCACACCCTGCCCCAGGTTCCCCCACACACCGATACCGCATCCCCAGACTGCTTAGGCCCTCCCACCCTGCCACTTGCTCTTCCACCGCCAACCCAGACGCTCTGCCTGTTAGTGGCACTGTTGTGGAGACCGGGTCCCCCCCCTCTGTCCTGCCCACCTCATCTGCCCACCCTTCCACTCCCTTGCAGTCATGCACTGCAGTGGAGTCCACAACCACCACGTCTGACTCGGGCACTGCAGTGGGTACCCAGTCCAGTACATCAGTCCAGCCCACTGCAGTGGTTGCAGCACCCACACCAACTGACTTGTGTACCACAGTGGTGCCGGCCCCCCCTGAGTCAGACACCTCCACTGCAGTTGCCGGTGACACTCCTGCACCCACCACCCCTTCACTGCCTCACTCTGCCATCCCCTGATCCTGTCCCTGCGGTGCCTGGCCTGCCCCTTGTATGCCCCTCCAAGGGGGATGTCCCCTAACCGTACCAGTGCAGGCAAGCAATGTGTGACCAGTTGTCACTTCTCACCCCGTTGGGACTGTGATTTTGGACTGGCCATTGGCCTTAGTTTCTTTTGGACTTCCGTGTTTACCCTGACATTTGCTGAATAAAGCCTCTTTTTGTTTAGTTGTGGGTTTTCTTTTGATGTACATGATGTGGATGAGTAGCATCCTGCATTTGCAGTTGTAATAGTGTTCACATCAGGAAAATGAAGTGTTGCAGTGATGGACTCCATGTGGTCCATGGGATATGTGTCCTGTTGTAGTCTGGATCTATGGCATCCTTTGCTACAGTCTGAGGGTGTAATGTTCAGCATTTGACACAGGGATGTCCATTTTGCATTTGTAAATGAACATCTTTGTCTTACACTGATGCACATCTGGTGGGCTTACCACTGTTCAATGTTCCGATTTCCCTGACTGTGTGTCCAGCTCCACTGGACATGCAGTTTTGCACATCAATGTCGAAGGACTCATCTGTGTATACAGTGCAACTTGCTTGACACGTGTTTTGTGTGTGTGCAGATGACTGACGTGACACTCCCGTACCCAGGCTGATGTGAGCAGAGACTTCTGTGTGTTGTGGTTGTTGACTCACTGACGGAGTGTTCTGCTGACATGTTTGTGTTGTGCACAGACAAGGTTTGGCACAGCGGACCTTCCACAGGAGTGGAGTGCCCTCATGGCAGTGTGTAATCCGGTGACATTGCGTGGGCCTGTATTGTGTGTTGTGTAAGCATGTCTGTGCGTGTTCCCTTCCCTTTTCCTACACAGGCTATGTCCGTATGGATGTTCCTGTTAGTGATGCTTGCTGAGTTGTTCTGTGTTCATCCAGCATCTTGGACCTGGTTTCTCCGTGATGTGGGTGCATGGCAAACTAATGTTCATGAGGTTGTCATACCAGGTTGTCTTTGTTGTCAGGGCTGGGGATGTGGGCAAACGCAGATGGGACACATTCAGGATTCCCCTTGGCACTTGTTGTTTACACGAGTCATGTGATTTACAGTTTGTGGTAACTTTTAGTGATTGTGACACGTTGTGTGTGTGACTGCTGCCACTCCTCAGGGTCAGAGCTGCAATGTTGGAAGTTGTGTACGTGTGTTCTTCGTGTGTCACCTTGGCTTCTTCGTTGGTGTGTGACTATGGCCAGGATCCCATTGATTGTGGTGGATTTCACATCATGCCCATGTACGGCATACTGTGCTGTGTGTCAGACATTGACGAGTCTTGTTGACTGGCCATGTGTGATGGGTTTCTGCACCTTAGTTCCCACCACCACCCCTGGTATTGTCATGGGTGCATGTCCAATGTCACCAGTCCATGTGAGCTTCACTGCTGCACATTGGTGGAGATCAGGGTGTGTGGTGTTGAGTGTGTGCAAAAGTGAGTTGTTGCACGGCTAGACCCCTACCTCCATATTGGCCTTGGCTGGCAGGCCGTGCTGATTGATTGGAGCTTGTGTAGGTGTGATGGTAGTTAGTTGCTCAGGACACATGGCTGTGGTTCACAGTGTGAACGACATCTAACTTTGTCATCACAGTGGGATTATCATGCAGGCTAGTGTCAGCACAATGTGGGGTCCCTGGGGGTAGTGCTGTGGTGGGTCTGTCTCTTGCTGTGTTAGTTGCTGTTCCTACAAGCTTGTGTGACATGTGTAATTTGTGCTCCTCTCATCTAACAATGCCTGATTGCCCACATAGGGGTATCCGATCCATGAGTAACTTTTGTATGGCACTGTATACACATCTGTGTGGTTGGAATTCAGGCCTCCTCATGTGTTGTGTGGTTGCCTGGGGACATTGGGACACCCCCCCATCACCTGTTGTGTTTGATTTGCAGTGTGAGTCTGCCTGTTTGTGTTTGTGCCTTTGCACCACTGCATTGGCATATCTTGAGTGTGCCATTGGCTGTATGTTGTTTGGTGGCTTTCCCCTGCTGTCCCTGGGACTCCTAGGTCATCAGTCAGCACAATAATCATGGTTTGTATGTCCCATTGCTGCCATGGTTTGGTATTTGTTCACCTGACATCTACAGTCTCCACAGGATATCTACATTTGTGTGTCCATTGGTGCAGATATGTGGGTCAGCATTATGATGGTCACTTCTGTCATTGTGTTATTTGTGAATGTTGACAATGTGGGCCCCCATGGGTGATGTTTGTATGCACATGGCCAAAACGATGTTTCAGTGACACTGCACTGTTTCCCTCGACCAATCTATGTTGCTATGGGACACAAGCACTACTATGCCACTGATGTGTTTGTTGTTGTGTGACCAGGATTCATCCATGCAGTTTGGCTTTGGCAGCTTTTACCATGACTACACTTCCCTTTTGGTCACTGTGGTGATGGGGCTTTAGGCCCCATTGCCACACTGTTCAAAATGTGCATCAGCTTTGGACACCACACTTCCCTTTTGGTCACTGTGGTGATGGGGCTTTAGGCCCCATTGCCACACTGTTCGAAATGTGCTTCAGCTATGGATAGCACACTTCCCTTTTGGTCACTGTGGTGATGGGGTGTTCGAGCCCATTGCCACAGTGGCCATGGTCGGCTTGCATTGTGGAGGCCACACACATTTCTGTGTGACACATGTGCTAGGGGGTCACATTGTATGTTCAATGTCATGTTCAGTGTTGTAGGCATTTGACACAGACTACACACACTTGTCATGGTGTTGGGGGGGATGTAATCTTCTGTCATTCCTTATGTGGGAGTATGCTAGTTGTGTCATGCATTACCCATCCTATGAGTAGGAGTGGTGTTAGTGGTAGGCATCCACCCCCATGAGTGGGGATGGTAGTAGTGACAGGCATCCAGGCCCCCTGAGTAGGGGTGGTGGTAGTGGTAGGCATCCAGCCCCCTGAGTAGTGATGGTGGTAGTGGTAGGCATCCATACCCCTAAGGGTGGGGATGGTAGCAGTGGCAGGCATCCAGGCCCCCTGAGTAGGGGGTGGTAGTGGTAGGCATCCAGCCCCCTGAGTAGTGATGGTGGTAGTGGTAGGCATCCATACCCCTGAGGGTGGGGATGGTAGTAGTGGCAGGCATCCAGGCCCCCTATGAGTGGGGATGGTAGTAGTGGTAGGCATCCATCCCCCTATGAGTGGGGATGGTAGTAGTGGCAGGCATCCAGGCCCCCCTGAGTAGGGGTGGTGGTAGTGGTGGGCATCCATCCCCCCATGAGTGTGGATGGTAGTAGTGGTAGGCATCCAGCCCCCCCTGAGTAGTGATGGTGGTAGTGGTAGGCATCCATACCCCTAAGGGTGGGGATGGTAGTAGTGGCAGGCATCCAGGCCCCCCTGAGTAGGGGTGGTGGTAGTGGTAGGCATCCAGGCCCCCCTGAGTAGGGGGGTGGTGTAGTGGTAGGCATCCATCCCCCCATGAGTGGGGATGGTAGTAGTGGTAGGCATCCATCCCCCTATGAGTGGGGATGGTAGTAGTGAGAGGAATCCAGGCCCCCCTGAGTAGGGGTGGTGGTAGTGGTAGGCATCCATCCCCCTATGAGTGGGGATGGTAGTAGTGGTAGGCATCCATCCCCCTATGAGTGGGGATGGTAGTAGTGACAGGCATTCAGGCCCCCCTGAGTAGGGGTGGTGGTAGTGGTAGGCATCCATCCCCCTATGAGTGGGGATGGTAGTAGTGGTAGGCATCCATCCCCCTATGAGTGGGGATGGTAGTAGTGGCAGGCATCCAGGCCCCCTGAGTAGGGGTGGTGGTAGTGGTGGGCATCCATCCCCCCATGAGTGTGGATGGTAGTAGTGGTAGGCATCCAGCCCCCCATGAGTGGGGATGGTAGTAGTGGTAGGCATCCATACCCCTAAGGGTGGGGATGGTAGTAGTGGCAGGCATCCAGGCCCCCCTGAGTAGGGGTGGTGGTAGTGGTAGGCATCCAGCCCCCCCTGAGTAGTGATGGTGGTAGTGGTAGGCATCCATACCCCTGAGGGTGGGGATGGTATTAGTGGCAGGCATCCAGGCCCCCCTGAGTAGGGGTGGTGGTAGTGGTAGGCATCCATCCCCCCATGAGTGGGGATGGTAGTAGTGGTAGGCATCCATCCCCCTATGAATGGGGATTGTAGTAGTGTCAGGCATCCAGGCCCCCCTGAGTAGGGGTGGTGGTAGTGGTAGGCATCCATCCCCCTATGAGTGGGGATGGTAGTAGTGGTAGGCATCCATCCCCCTATGAGTGGGGATGGTAGTAGTGGCAGGCATCCAGGCCCCCTGAGTAGGGGTGGTGGTAGTGGTGGTCATCCATCCCCCATGAGTGTGGATGGTAGTAGTGGTAGGCATCCAGCCCCCTGAGTAGTGATGGTGGTAGTGGTAGGCATCCATACCCCTAAGGGTGGTGATGGTAGTAGTGGCAGGCATCCAGGCCCCCTGAGTAGGGGTGGTGGTAGTGGTAGGCATCCAGGCCCCCTGAGTAGGGGTGGTGGTAGTGGTAGGCATCCATCCCCCCATGAGTGGGGATGGTAGTAGTGGTAGGCATCCATCCCCCTATGAGTGGGGATGGTAGTAGTGACAGGCATCCTGGCCCCCTGAGTAGGGGTGGTGGTAGTGGTAGGCATCCATCCCCCATGAGTGGGGATGGTAGTAGTGGTAGGCATCCATCCCCTATGAGTGGGGATGGTAGTAGTGACAGGCATCCAGGCCCCCTGAGTAGGGGTGGTGGTAGTGGTAGGCATCCATCCCCCATGAGTGGGGATGGTAGTAGTGGTAGGCATCCATCCCCCTATGAGTGGGGATGGTAGTAGTGACAGGCATCCAGGCCCCCTGAGTAGGGGTGGTGGTAGTGGTAGGCATCGAGCCCCCCTGAGTAGTGATGGTGTTAGTGGTAGGCATCCATCCCCTAAGGGTGGGGATGGTAGTAGTGGCAGGCATCCAGGCCCCCTGAGTAGGGGTGGTGTTGGTGGTAGGCATCCATCCCCCTATGGGTGTGTATGGCATTGGTGTTGGCCATCCCACCCCTATGGTTCTGCTGTTGCTAGTGTACGTTATTTGTGCATCCCTATGTGTGTGTGACATATTTCGGGTACGTGTAGTTAGTTTGTATTGTTGGTGTTTGACTTACCGTCTGCGCCGTACGCATCCGTGCCGGTCCCGGTAATAGATGTAGAGTATAGGTAGGACCTGCGCAATGGGATTCATGCTTGGATCGTCTCGTTCGGGTTTCTCGTGTCTTCGAGTCGTACTCGTAGCAGGCTTGTTCGTCTCGTAGCCGTGGATCGTCTTGTGGCGCGAAACGGAGCTTATGTACGGCTCGCCCGGATGCTCAAATGTGCCGGACGTAGCGACGGGTTCGGCGCGTACGGATTGCGCATCGTACTAGTCCGGCCGGAAGGTGCTGTGTATTTGCTTCCGTGCGGCTCGATTCGGCGTTCACGGATCCGGCTCGTGCGGGGAACAGGAGCTGGATTGGGTGAGTACGGCTCGCTTGGGAAATGAGTTGTTATACGCATCGTACTTGTTCGTCCGGACGAGTGTACGAATCGGTCGGGGAACACGCATTCGGCTGGTAGTTTTTTCCGGACGAATACTGTTAGGTGCCCTACCGGCCGAGATCGGAATCGACCCCATAGTCTTTAGTTTGCTTTGTTAGACCGGGCCACCAATAGCGCTGTTTCAACATCGAAATAGTCGCTGTAACGCCTGTATGTGCGGAGCCCAAACCCTTGTGTGCTGCTAGTATTAAACCTTGCCTACGATCTATATTTGGTATTACTCTGTCCCCCACTCCAGGAATCTGAGCATATGGAATGTTGTTCGCATCTAACTTGTAGGAGTACTTGAGTGGAAATTTCTTTGGTACTGCACGGCTGTTTTTGCTTGAATCAATAACAGCCACCATAATCTTACCGTCTATTCTCGTTTTTGAACGAGTGATTGCAGCTACGGACGCTGTGCGTACAGCCCCCTTTGCGGCTTCATCAGCCAATGAATTCCCTTCAACGTGAACACCATCACGTTGATGACTCAGTGTGTGTATCACGTGAGCCCTTGGTAACCGTCGTTTTGCAACTCCACTTCCTGTTCCCATAGCATTTTGTGCTTAATTGTGCCGCCTTTTGCATCTTTAAACCCGTTTTGTTCCCAATGATACAAGTATTCATTATATGACTGTACACAGTAAAAGGAATCACACACAATTAGTGTGGGGAATTCGTGATCCGTATTTACAAGTGCCAGTATCAGTGCTTTTAACTCTACCAACTGAGCCGTGAAGTCTCCTAGAGACTGCGTTTTGGTGAGACACGGATGGAACTTTCCATCCCGCATGCGACCTTTAACGATTGCACACGCTGTGCTGTATTGTTGCTTACTCCCTATGGCTGGTTGAGCAGATCCGTCAGTGTAAATAATATATTCATACTGATCGAGAGGCAAAATTTCATTTGGTAGAGGATATTCTTGTTCGTATTGCAGAAATGCTTGTGTTTTTAAACTTGGATCAAATCTGTTTTCAACGTCCGTTGCAGTAAGAGAATAAGCCCATTGTATCCATCTTGGATGTAAGGCTTTAGCATTTGGAATGCTAGCCTTCGTAACCGCTTCTAAGGCTGGTACTGGGGTTACGACAATTATGTGTTTCCCCTGAGCCAGGGCTCTTTCTCTTGCTACAGCGGTCTGAACTGCTGTCAGTATTTTTTCTGTTGACGTGAAACGCATTTCTGCGTTTGTGTACAGGTGTGATTTGTATGCAATCGGTACTGTTTCAGCTTCATTGAAGGTTAAGTATGTGTACCCGCATTGACCCGCTATTACACGGATCACCAAGTTGCATACGTTTACGCGTGTCTGTAAGTGTTTGGAAGCAATCATGTCTTCTTGTAATGAACATAGGATATTTGAATGTTCCTGTGTCCAATGTCTGACTGAAAAATCATGTTTTATTAAGTCGTAGAAAGGTTTTCCTTTTTTTGCGTAATCCAAAATGTATGTTCTGCCGAAATTTAGGAATCCCAGTATTGATTGTAGATTTTTTAATGATTTTGGTGGTTGAAGCAGCGCACACTTTTCTAAAAAGTTAGCTGCCAGGCTTTTCCCTTCCCTTGAAAGCTCATATCCTAAAAATAGGACAGTGAGGTGGGCTATTTTAGATTTCTTAAAATTAAATTTGTAGCCCTCAGAGGCAAATCCCATAATAATGTTGCTCGCCCTTGTCAAGTGCCTTTTTAAGTCATTGTCCGTCAGATAAATATCATCCACATAGGACAATGCTTCCTCATCAAAATTTTGGAGCAACTCTGTTACTCTTGCTGAGAATACCCCCGGGCTGTTCTCATACCCCTGGAGGAGACAACAAAATTGCCACTGGGACCCTAACACTGAGAATGCGGTCAAATACCTTTTTTCAGGTGCTATATTTTGGCAGAAAAATCCCTTTGAGATATCTAGTGTAGTTTTGTACTTTTTCCGCACAATGTTATTCATTAATGTGGCACTATGTGCGTTTTGGACAGCGAATGTCTTTGTGCATGAATTTAAATGTCTGTAATCTAAAACTAGACGATATGAGTTGTCTGGTTTGGATATGGGAAACAAAGGGTTGTTCATTGGTGAGGTGCATGTTTCAATTACCCCTTGGTATTCAAATTGATCTAAGATCTCCCTGACCTGTTTTTTAGCTTCTTGCTCTATTGGGTATTGCCTCTGAGCATTTGGTGAAACATTTAACGGGATCACGTGGTGGGTTGAATCCTCATCCCAACCGGCATGATTTTTGTATAGTGCTGGAGCTAGGGCAACCGCCCACTCCTGTGCATATGCATGTTTAAGATGTATGGAAACGAGGTCGGAGAATGATGGAAAAATGACATTTTCTCCCCTAGGGCACTCCATAACGAATGCTGGCGGCCAATCTTGTTCTGCTAATAGGATGTCATAACCAGATGACAGATTTTCCCAAAAGAGACCTTTAACTTTCCTGGGCTTTTCCCCCTCCATTTGGAGTGTTATTTCGTGTAACTTATGTGGGACGCTCACCCTGGTGTCTGGTGTTTCCACTGTGATGTAATCATTCAAGTCCGCTGTCACCAGAAATTCCATCAGGTTCTGGCGAGCTATTGTTACTTCTGCCGCACTGTCTAGCATTGTCAGAGCCCATTCCCCGTTCAGTAGTTGCGTCCTCAGAATTCTGGGCATGTCTGATCTTTATGCCTGCAACTTTCTTCTTCTTAAACTGTGGTTTTGATTTTGGCTTGTCTTCTTTTTTAGAAGTGTAGTCTTGAGCGTGCTGCTTGCCTCTGGACTTTGTACGCTCCTCTTTATGTTCTGACCGTCCTTCTCTCTCAGAGTTTTTCATCGAGCCCTGAAAGGAACAAGAGGAACGTGTATCACTATCCTGATATCTGTCAGGTTTCCTAATATTATCCCTATTCCTGAGATTATACCTCTTTTTCAGAGGGCTCATGTGGAGGAGATCTTCCTCGGGATTGAGATCACTTTTCTGAAAAGTTGTGTTGTTTTTTATTATCCCACTTCTTTTTAGAAGAAGCAGGTGTCTGCTTGGAATTGTCCTTTTCAGGACTGCCCATCAGTTGTGGTTTTAAAGCTTTTCCACCCAAACTGTCTCTGCCTAATTCTGCATACGCAGTTTCTATTATTTTGGGCAGTTCGTGTTGTTGATCTTACGGACTGAACTCCCTTAGGCGTTGGCGGATTACCACCGAAGCTGCTTCCCCTTTAATATTAGCTAGTATTATGGCTGATACCTGGTCGTAGTTGTTTAGTAACTTCATCCCTAAGTTCAAGGCAGGTTCTGCTCTGTACTCATTTTGTATTTGTCTCAATACGTCTGGTACTACTGCTAATGAAGGAATACCATGTGTTCTGGTATATATGGCAGCAAAGACTGTACCCCAAGAGGTGCAATCCTCTACTTGTGGTGTTCTCCCCATGGGCAAGCTGATTGTTAGCATTCTGTGTTTTTCAAACGGGGTAGTATTCGGGAATACTGCCTCCAGCTGATATTTTCTGAGCTATCCAGAATGGCATTTGTTCACGTTTTGTGGGCATTTTGCCCATTACCGCGTGTAATGTTTGTGGTGTAATTTTAGTTGCTGTACCCTGAAATTGAGTTCCATTTGTTGCAACTGATGTTGGTTGGACTGTGAAAGTCCTCATAACGAATTGCGTCAAGTTTCTGTAGATTTTAATTAAATCTTTTTGTTGTAAGAGTAGGTCTGGCTGTGGCATTGTTTCAATGTCAGGATGTGGTGTGTATGCCGCTAATATTGGCCATGTTGCCTCGTCTCCTCCTAGCGGGCCTAATCTTACTCTGCGTCTTATATGGGGTAGGGCGCCTTTAAACCAGTATAGGTGTTCCTGGTACGTGAGTGGAACTTCTATGTCCTCGCAAGGACCATATTCCCGTGGTGCATCTCCTTCTGTATAGTAGTGAAATGTCTGTGCTCTCGCATCTGCTGCTGGGAATGTATCCCACGAATAAAATATCTCTGTTTTGTTTGATTCGTGTGCCTCAATCACAAAAGCTACTAAGCCACCCCTAGGTGCTACAAAATATTCTAGTTGTTTCAGGGTGATAGTACGTCTGAATTTAGGTGCAATGAGAATTCCATCCACCTCTTCATCTTCTACTGAGAGGCGTCTAACCACCACCGGGTTATCTTGGTTGGTTGTGTCCTCAGTCATTTTAGAAAGTACTTTGTTCAAGGGAACTAAGATAAGGTGTTATGCACAATTTTAGGAACTAAAATGTCCTTCAAGCTTGATTAACCAACAGCCAATAAATAGGATTTCTCGCCTATTCAGCTGTGGCGGAGTTTTTGTGCCCACCCACTCCAGACGTCCCTGGCGTTTTGTGAGTAGGGGTCTCTGAGAATAGCACGACTGAACTACTCAGATTCTACTGTTAAATAAGAGCCCAACCATCATTGGCGGCGCCATGTCGTGTAGTTCCTATATTGCACATACAGGACCTGTGCGTTTGGATAACATAAACTGTGGGTTTGGTGGCAGACTGATTCTGAGCACCCCCACTGAGAAATGTTAGCCTGTTTGCATTAGCTAGCTCACGGTGCCACTAGTGTCTCCTCTTATCATTCTGAGTCCAGGCATACTAAACTCGAATTTCTACCATGTTCCCTGGGTCAGTTAGGATTATAAGCTGTAATAATCAAAACTGCCCATTCTGGCCTATGGGGAACAGGTAGCCTTGCAATAGTGAAAAGCGAAATAGGCTGTAATTCACTATCAGGACATGCCACACACACCAGGGCATGTCCTACCTTTCACATACAATGCACCCTGCCCACAGGGGTACCTTGGGCCTACCTTAGGGGTGACTAACATGTAGAAAAGGGAAGGTTTAGGGACTTGCAAGTGTGTGCACTTGCCAAGTCGACATGGCAGCCCCAGGCTGCACACAGGCTCTGCAATGGCAGGCCAGAGTTACACTTTACGGGCTGTTTGCGTGGGTGGCACAATCCAGTGCTGCAGCCCACCAACAGCATTTGATCTATAGGCCCTGGCACTCTCAGTGCACTTTACAAGGGACTGACACATAAATCAAATAGGCCAATCATGGAAACACCAATCCATAACACATTTTATACAGGAGCACTTGCACTTTCCCACTGGACAGCAGGGAGGAAAGTGCGCAGAATCATTACACCAGCAAAAACAGAGTCAAAACCAGGAGGTCAGAAAGCAAAAAGTCAGGGAAACACGCCAAAAGATGCCAAGTCTAACACATGTCCCCTCCAGCTGAAAGTAGGGAGAACTACCCAACCCCATTGGAGTTCTCTTCACTAAGGCGGAAGAACCTGGACAGACCATCTGCGTTGGTGTGTTCTGTACCAGGGCGGAGGTCCACCGTAAAGTCCATTCCCTATAGGGAGATGGACCACCTCAGCAGTTTTGGATTCTCACCCCTCATTTGCATCAACCATCTGAGGGGCCTGTGGTCTGTCTGAACCCGGAAGTGAGTCCCAAACAGGTATGGTCTCAGCTTCTTCAGTGCCCAGACCACAGCAAAAGCTTCCCTTTCTATGGCACTCCACCTCTGTTCCCTGGGGAGTAGTCTCCTGCTAAGGAAGACTACAGGCTGATCCAGGCCCTCTTCGTTCAGTTGTGAGAGCACCGCTCCCACACCATGCTCTGAAGCGTCAGTCTGCACGACAAATTCTTTGGAGAAGTCAGGTGCCTTGAGCACGGGCCCCGTGCACATGGCTGCCTTCAGGGCATCAAAAGCTTTCTGGCAGGACTCAGTCCAGAACACTTTCCTGGGCTGCTTCTTCGAAGTCAGCTCTGTTAAGGGGGCAACGATGGCGCCATAGCCCTTAACAAATCTCCTATAGTAGCCGGTGAGACCTAAGAAGGCTCTCACCTCTGTCTGGGTCTTGGGGGGTTCCCAAGCCAGAATGGTGTCAATCTTGGGTTGTAGGGGCGCCACCTGGCCGCTACCTACCTGGTGTCCCAAGTACACCACAGAACCCTGCCCGATCTGGCACTTACTGGCCTTGATCGTGAGGCCTGCACCTTGCAGAGCCCTCAACACTTTCTCAAGGTGCTGTAAATGTTCTTCCCAGCTGGAACTGAACACAGCAATGTCATCCAGGTAGGCGGCACTGAAATCCTCCAGCCCAGCCAACACCTGATTGACCAACCTCTGAAAGGTGGCAGGGGCATTCTTCAACCCAAATGGCATCACCCGGAATTGGTAATGACCTTCTGGGGTTGAGAATGCTGATCTCTCCTTGGCCCCATCAGTTAAGGCAATCTGCCAGTACCCAGACGTCAAATCAAACGTGCTGAGGAACCGGGCAGCTCCCAACCGATCAATGAGCTCATCAGCTCTGGGGATGGGGTGCGCGTCAGTCCTGGTGACGGCATTGAGCCCACGGTAGTCCACACAAAACCGCAGTTCTGGAGTGGCACCGGTTGCAGCAGCCTTTGGGACCAAGACCACTGGGCTGGCCCAAGGACTGTTGGAGGGCTCAATCACCCCTAACGCCAACATCTTAGAGACCTCCTCCTTGATGCTGGCCCTGACCCGGTCAGTCAACCTGTAAATCTTGTGCTTCACAGGAGGGCTGTCACCAGTGTCCACGTCATGGGTACACCAGTGAGTAACACCAGGGGTCAGAGAGAACAGTGGGGCGAACTGTCCCAACAACTGGTGACAGTCCCCTGCTGCTCCTGAGTCAGAGTAGGGGAGAGGATCACACCCTCCACTGACCCATCATGCTCCATGGTAGACAGGAGGTCAGGGAGAGGCTCACTCTCCTCTTCCACCCCATCATCTGTCGCCAAGAGCATACTCACTTCGGACCTCTCGAAGTGGGGTTTGAGGTGGTTCACGTGAAGGACCCTCAAGGGGTTCCTTGGAGTCTGCAAATTCACCAGGTAGGTGACGTCACTTTTGCGCTCCACCACCTCATATGGCCCAGTCCACTTGTCCTGCAAGGCACAAGGTTCCACTGGGGCCATGACCCACACTTTCTGCCCAGGTTGAAATTCGACCAGAGTGGCATTCCGGTCATACCACCTCTTCATTTCTTCCTGGCTTGCTTCTAGGTTCGCCTGAGCGAGTTTCCTGAAGCGGGCAGTTTGGTTTCTAAAGGCCAGCATGTAACTAAACACATCCTGGGGAGTTTTCCTGGGAGCTGCCTCCCAGCCTTCCTTTACCAAACTCAGAGGTCCTCTGACAGGGTGGCCATACAGGAGCTCAAAGGGGCTGTACCCAAGAGACTTCTGAGGCACCTCCCTGTATGCGAAGAGCAGGCATGGCAAGAGGACGTCCCACTTACGCCTCATGGGTTCTGTTAGACCCTTGATCATGCCTTTCAAGGTCTGGTTGAATCTCTCCACCAGACCGTTTCCTTGTGGGTGGTAAGGAGTGGTGAACTTGTAGGTTACACCACACTGCTTCCACAGGGATGTCATATACTTGGATATGAAATTGGTCCCCCTGTCAGAAACCACCTCTCTGGGGAAGCCCACACGGGAAAAGATCCCCATTAACGCCCGGCCCACCACTGGTGCCATCGTTGTCCTGAGAGGGATTGCCTCCGGGTACCGAGTGGCATGGTCCACCAAGACCAGGATGTACCTGTTGCCCATGGCTGTCTTGGGATCCAGTGGCCCCACAATATCCATCCCTACCCTTTCAAAGGGTGTTCCAACAACAGGAAAAGGTTGGAGAGGAGCTTTGACCTTCCTCCCACTCATACCACTTGCCTGGCAAGTTTGGCAAGACCTACAGTGTGCATCTGACTGCCTTCGCATTTGGGGCCAAAAGAAGTGGGTGACAAGCCTGCCAAAGGTCTTGTCCTGCCCCAAATGTCCTGCCAAAGGCACGTCATGAGCCAGACCCAGTAGGAAGGTCCTGAAGCGCTGGGGTACCACCAGCACACGAGCTGACCCAGGCTCAGCAACCTTAGGCTCACTGTATAGGAGACCATTCTCCCAGTAGATCAGATGTGACCCGGACTGATTACCATCTGCCTGGTCTGCAGCCTGCCGCCGCAGACCCTCCAGAGTAGGGCACTCGTTCTGCTCCCTGCAGAACTCCTCCCTGGTGGGACCCCCTTCTTGCTGCCAATGGGTCAGTTCAGAGATGTCTCCCAGTTCGGCTACCTGCTCCCCTGTAGGCACTGGGGCCTCCCCCTCGAGGTCCGCCTCCTCCCGGTCCGTGGGAACTTCGGGGGCCGGTTTCCCGTGCCCCCTGCCCTTCCTCTGCAGGGACTTGGGCCATTGTTCCAGGCTCCAAGTCCTCTTGATCACCCTTTCTGGCTGCCATTGACCGAGTAGACACGCATGCCCACTCTGGCAACCCAAACATCTCCAAGTGAGACCTGAGCTCAACATCCTTCCATAAGGACTGCTCCAGGTCGTTACCTAGCAGACAATCTACAGGCATGGTAGGGCTCACAACCACCCTCAAGGGACCTGAGACCCCCCCCCATTCAAAGGGAACCTGCGCCACCATACACTGGCGCTCAGAGTTGTCTACAGCAACTACTTGGTGGAATGCCCCTGGGACTACCTGCTTCTCAGAGACCAGGTGACACCGGACTGAGGTCACACTGGCTCCAGTATCTCTGAGACCCTCTACCCTGTTCCCATTGATGGTCACCCAGGTGCTATATTTCTTTGTGTTAGGGGGCACCTGGTTTCCTGGGACCATCTCACTGTCCCCTAGTGAAATGAGGGTCATTTCTGCGGGATCCCCACCCTCCTGTGGGCACCCCTCCTCCCCAAGCGCAACACTAGCCAACACTTTGGACTGTCCACCGGTGGGTGGCTGTGTCCCCTTTGGGCACTTGGGGTCCCCCTTGAAGTGACCCACCTGGTCCACATGCATAACACTTGCGGGGGCCGGTCTCAACAGGCTTCCCTGTAGAGACCCCTTTCTTCTTATCACCGGGGGGCTGGGAACCTTTACCCTGGGTACTAGTTTGGGGCCCTTTAGAGAACTCCTGTGCTTTACCCTTGTCCCCCCGCCTTTCTGCTGGGGACCCTGCCCACCTTTGGCTGAGTCTCCCCCAAACGCTTTCTTGTGGACCCTGGTACTCACCCAGCGGTCCACCTCCATAGCAAGCTTCCTGGGGTCAGTTAGCTTACTATCAACTAGGTGCTGGCGCAGATCTGCAAAACATAGACTAGACAAGTGCTCCCATGCAATCAAATTGTAGAGCCCCTGAAAATCTGTTACATTATTGCCCTTCACCCAACCATCCAGCGACCTACAGAACATATCCACACATTCCAACCAAGTGTTGGCCTCAGACTTTTACTGGACCTGAACTGATCCCTGTACTTCTCAGGAGTGAGCCCATACCTAGTGAGGAGAGCGTCTTTCATGTCAGCATAGGTGAGGTCCTGCCCCTTACCCAAAGCTATCAGAGTATCCCTAGCTTCCTCTGGAAAGAGAGGCCACAACCCCGCTCCCCAGTTCCTCTCAGGGACCCCATTCATATGAATAGACGACTCGTACCCTTGAAACCACCTTTGTATGTCATCACCCTTTTTGTACTCTTTACCTACATTCTTGGGGATGTGTACAATCCTGTCTGTGTGTGCTGAAGAATTGCTGCCACCATCTGAACCGGATTTACTCTTTAGCTCCAGCTCCTTGATCATTCTCTCATGATCTAGTATCATTTTCCTTTCCTCCATGGCTATTCTCTTGTCTTCCCTCTCACTTTCTATTCTGAGTTTCTCCAATTCAAACCTCCTTACTTCCCGCCTGTCCTCCAGCTCCTCTGGGGACAAACTACTGCTGCCTGGCCTGGAGGGTTCACCCCCTCCCAAAAGCACATCCACCCTAGGAACAGGCTCCTCCACCTCTCCATTGAGATCACCAGATTGCCCACTGGCACCTCTGGCTGTTACCCAGGCCCTCAGCTCCTTTTGTAGCTCATCCTTCCTGGTGAGGCCTCTGACCTGGACTTTCAGGTTCTTGCAAATCGATTTTAACTCCTTGACATTGTAGGCTTCCAATCGATCCTCCTCAAAGGCAATTTCTACTGATGCAACAGATGATGCAATTGATTCAGGCATGTTGAAGCAGCAAGTTCAAACTGGCAAGATCAAAAATAGGCCAAAAAGAAAAAGAACCTGTAAGTGGTACGTAATGGTCTGCGATATGGTAGTAGTGCACACCAATCACTGTAAGTCAAGTGCAAACACAAGTCCTATCCTCACCGCTGACAACCAATGTTAGAAATGGGGGTCTCTAGTTGGCAAGGGCTTGCACCTTTGTCCAAGTAGGGACCCTTCTTCCTAGTCAGGATAAGGGAGTTACACTCTAAAATAACCCCTGCTCACCCCCTTGGTAGCTTGGCACGAGCAGTCAGGCTTATTCTAGAGGCAGTGTGTAAAGCATTTGCACAAAACCAACAGTAATACAATGTAAGCACTACAAACTGACACCACACCAGTTTAGAAAAATATCCAATATCTTTATATACTTAAAACAAGACCAATACGATAAAAATCCACAGTACAGTACTTTAAAAATCTTCAGTTACCACAGTGTCCTTACAAACAGTTCCTTGATGTCGATAGCTCCGTCCGGGGCTATCACGGCGTCGTGAACAAACAAATCCAAACAGTTCTGGCTGACCGCGGCGTCGCGGGTCAGCTACGGTGTCGGGAAGACCCGCAAACAGTACCTTTCAGAAATGCAGGGTGTCGATGACCTCGCGGTGAGCTTCCGAACACACGGCGTCCGCAGGCGTTGGTTCCGGAGGTCGGTGCGGCATCGTCGGGGCCCTCGAAGTCACACGCGTTGCAGATCGATCTCCTCTCTGTTGAAGTCAGGAGCGCTGGCGTCGGCCGGCGTCGGGTGCTGCGGTGCGAATTGCAGCGGTGTGGCGTGCGGTGCCCTCGGGTCGCGGTGCGAGCAGCGGCTCGGTGGCGGTGTCGGATGGTGTCGTCGGTGAGACCAGGGTCGCGGTGTGAGATGAAGGTGGTGCTCATCATGGTGCTGGCAGGCCACGGTGCAGCAGCGGCGTCGTCGTAGCTGCAGCGCTGTCGTCGGCTGATGAACTGGAGTCGATGGCACTGGCGTCGGTGGGCCAAGGCTGCGGTGCGGGATGAGGGCGCTGCGTCGTGTAACTTACGAGTGGTGCCCCCGAACCACGGTGCAAGCAGCAGCGTCGAGTCCGGCGTGGAGCGTCGTCGTCGGGGATACCACGGCGTCGTCGTGAAGCGAGGCGGTGCCCACAGGTCACGGTGCGAGCTGCAGCTCGGTGGCGGCGTCAGCAGGCATCGTCGGTGGGACCAGGGTCGCGGTGCGGCGTTGCGGCGGTGCCCTCTGCGGTGCCTTCAGGACACGGAGTCGGCAGCGGCGTCATAGACGGCGTCGGGCTTGAAGTCTTTGCTGTTCCTGAGACTTCTTGAACAGGGGGCAAACTCTACCTCAAGCCCTTGGAGACACTCACAAAGTAGATTGCAGAAAGTTCAGTTCCAGTCCTTTCACTGCCCAAGACAGAAGCAGCCACTCCAGGCCAACACAGCAAAGCACACAGCAAAGTGGAAGTTCCTCCTCACAGCTTCTCCAGCTCTTCTTCTTGGCAGTCTTCTTGATCCCAAAGAGTTCCAATTTTCTGGGGTTTGGGTCCCCCTTTTTATCCTCAATTTCTCTTTGTTCTCTGAGGGCAGAGAGGCCTTTGCCTAGTCCAAACCAGTTCTGGTCAGTCCTGGAGCACTTTGTTGACAAGTCTCCTTCTTTCCTTTTGCAGTGTAGGCCAGGGACATCAGACACACCACAGGAGGTGGAGCCAGCATTGTGGAGGGAAGGCACAGCCCTATTCAGGTCCCAGGTGCAACTCCTCCCACCCATCTACATGTAGATCTTGCTATTCAGCCCTGTGCTGACTCACCCTGTCTCCTGGCATCCCCCAGCCCCTGTCACTCACACTCCAGACAAGGAATACACAACCTAGCAGAGGCAGGCTTGGATGGTTAGACAAGAAAATACCCACTTTCTAAAAGTGGTATTTTCAAACACAGAATGTTAAAACCAACTTCACTAAAAGATGCATTTTATCATTCTGAGTCCAGACATACTAAACTCGAATTTCTACCATGTTCCCTGGGTCAGTTAGGATTATAAGCTGTAATAATCAAAACTGCCCATTCTGGCCTATGGGGAACAGGTAGCCTTGCAATAGTGAAAAACGAAATAGGCTGTAATTCCCTATCAGGACATGCCACATACACCAGGGCATGTCCTACCTTTCACATACAATGCACCCTGCCCACAGGGGTACCTTGGGCCTACCTTAGGGGTGACTAACATGTAGAAAAGGGAAGGTTTAGGGACTTGAAAGTGTGCACTTGCCAAGTCGACATGGCAGCCCCAGGCTGCACACAGGCTCTGCAATGGCAGGCCAGAGTTACACTTTACGGGCTGTTTGCGTGGGTGGCACAATCCAGTGCTGCAGCCCACCAACAGCATTTGATCTATAGGCCCTGGCACTCTCAGTGCACTTTACAAGGGACTGACACATAAATCAAATAGGCCAATCATGGAAACACCAATCCATAACACATTTTATACAGGAGCACTTGCACTTTCCCACTGGACAGCAGTGAGGAAAGTGCGCAGAATCATTACACCAGCAAAAACAGAGTCAAAACCAGGAGGTCAGAAAGCAAAAAGTCAGGGGAAACACGCCAAAAGATGCCAAGTCTAACAGTGCTGCAGTCCATAGGAGACATTGTACTTTCTATACCATTGGTGTATTTTCATGTACCATATAAAATTGCCTTCCTAGAAAATTAAATTTGCAAATAAGCAATTTTACTAAGCTTTTAAGGTCAGAGTACATACACACTGAGGACTGGACAACAATACCCCAATTTGCAGAGTTCAAAAACAAGCAGCATCAGTCCACGAAAAATGGGGGTGATCATACATATAAGGAGCTTTTCTCACAGATAGATTGTAGCTTGATCATATGTAGGCCTTTTCTGGTTGTATGAAGCCCAGATAAAGGAATGCATACTAGGGCAGTGTAGAATGTAATGCAAATTTGTCAAGGATTCTGAACTCACCTACTGGAAAATTCCTAAAATTGGAGACAACTGTTGTGCTATTGTGAGATATTGGAATAATATCTCAAAATGCTTCCAGTTGTTTTTCTCGATGGGATGCCATGCAATCCTTTTCTTGTGAGACCTAATAAAACATGGAAGCATCACCATAGTAATATTCAACCTCTTTCATTAGCAATCTCATCTTGATATAAGCTTCCATATTTCTCACTCCCTTCTAAATCCCTATAAAAATGGTAGTGTCTGTATTTTTGTCACCAAGTTAGAGGACATGTAGGGTCATTGCATAATAAAACTAGGCATGAGCAAAGTGTGCTTTGTGCCATGGAATCTTACACAATTTCTGGCATTTCGTGTTACAATGGTTTTGCCAAATGCCTTAAATCAGTGGCTCTGGAAATTTTGACTTCTGTGGACTCCCGCTTAATCATAACTGGAACCTGGGGACCCCGATTGAGTCATTAATGGAAGCCAGGGACCCCGCCTGAGCATTTAAGATGACTTGAATTGCAAAACAATAAAAAAGAAATACAGAAACAAGCATCTATCAAACAAAGCATTCATCAAACAAATGAATAAATTCCTGTTTTTTATTTGCAAACAAATATAAAAAAAATTGCATTTTATTGGGAAGGTTTGGGCTTTTTTACTATGCTATATTACTATATTCTATATGATGCATTTTTAATCTTCCCACAAATCAATCTGAGGGTACTAACTTAATTTTTAGCCACCAATGTCAAATTCCCCTCACATTTGCAGAATGTTTTAAAACTTTCAATTCTACATTTTGCATCTTAATTTATATACACTTCTTTAATCTGTTAATATAATGTAATTTTCTACGCGGTTGCGTACCCCATGAGTAGTTTCTCAGACTCCCACGAGTCCCCAGATTGCAGGTTAAGAAAAACTGCCTTAGATTATGCCATCATGCCACGTCACGTAATTGAGACTTCATCTGGGTAAAAATCCTTTTGCGGAGCAAGAGAAGAGCCCAAACAAACTGAACATGAGCAGCTGTTGTTCTCGTCACATGTGTTTTTTAGCACAAAATTGGCCTTGTGCTAAACATTAATGCAAGGACGCATTTCACACTAAAAATTTGTGTGAAATGCCAAAGCTAGCACTTCAAGTAATAATGCATATTTTTGCATTTTTTTAACATTCTGCATCATTTCCAGAAAGGAAATACAAATTTCACCCCGGCCTGCGCACTGTGGTTCTCTGAGGAGGCTGTGGTAAATCACATGCCTGGTATGTGGGCTTGGGAAAGTGGGGAGGGGTTGATATATAGAGAATATTTTGCATCTTTTTTGTCATTCCTGACCCATATTATAGCATTATAGTCCTCTTCCTAAAGCTGTACCGGTTGTTAAGGGCTACAAATCTCAATTAAATGCCCGAGAGACAGGTGAGGGCATTTAACAAGGAGACGGCTCTTAACAATCATTGTGGTCCAAAGCAGAAAGGCAATATGGTTATTTGTACATTCCACTTAAAGGGGGTAGAATGTTTTAAATAAAAAGGAAGAACCATAAAAAAACATTGGTTTGTTGGTGGAGAAGGAGTGTACTAACCATTATTAACCCCAAGTCACTCAATGGTCTTCAGTGGGGCTCTCAACGTTGCAATGTTCTAGTACAAAATCAAGACTGGTGTTAATCAACACTTTTACCACTAAACCGCTCAAAAAGATTGTTTTGATATATTTGTCCGGCTGGCAGCGTTGTAACATTCCTCGAGTAGTGGGGAGAAGAGCAGGGAGTATCACCAGTAAAAATAAGGTTGAATGGGTGAGTTCACTCTGCAGCTTCCACGACCTCTTCATTTCACTGATGCTGGACTATTTTGCTGAATGGGGTTGTCCCCTAAATATAGATTTCAAATTATGTACAAACACAACATACCTACTACTAACCTGCCATTAATGGGAAAGTTACTAAGATATGCATATCTCTCTTGCAAACCTCTCCTCGTTGAATTGATCAACTCCGGATGTTTCCCAGATCACATAATTTGTTTGGATATTGTTGAGTTAGCATTCTACATTTGGGTGTATGAAGACTTTCCTCCGCATCTAAGATTGTAATGTATTTTTATGGTTAAGAATGCTCTACTAAAAACAAAGAATACATGGAAAATCTGCAATCCTGACTGTGTTTAGCGTTTTTGTCCCCCAAGTTTAAAACCCAATGCTGGGTTCTGATTGATTCTAGCTAAATTGAAGTGTAACTTCTTCTCTGTCACCAGGCTGCTCTCTTCTCGGTCTAATCTTCATTAAAATAGTTATGTGAACACTAACTCATTCTTGAGCTATCCCTACTCCGTTCCCAACTGTTTGCAGACAATAATCAGCATCACTTAGAGCTGAACATCTCTCCAGCATCATATGCCTTTTCTAGATGGAGAGCCTGCTATACCAAATGGTCCCAAGACGGAGACTTTCCCACTCCCATGGCAATCTCCTCACCTCAATTCTTATGCCCCTCTGACCCAAGTCATAGAGTAAAGACCCATTGGGTCCTCTATGACTGTGACCATGCCTCGGTTTCATTAGTTGCTGCAACAGAGAAGGGTACAAAGTGCCAATAAAATTCAATCATCAAACAGAGTGACACAGTAGCTTACAATCTAAGGGGCATATTAACAAGGGCCATATCTCCGCTTTTTTGGCTTTAAAAGCCAAAAAAGCGGAGATAATAATATCGCCCTATTAACAATGCGGCGCTAACATGCATTAGCGCATGTTAGCAGCCGTATTCCACACGCCTTGCATTGCATCTCTAATGAGATGCAAAGTAGGCGTTCCCTGCCAAAACTAAAAGGAAAATATCCCTAACTGTCCTTCGCCGTATTTACAAGACGGTCCAGGACATACGTAGCGTTACAAAAGGCTGCGCTAACCGCGGTTATCGCCAGGAATTAACGTCTAAGAAAATCCTGACTTGTCTATATGTTACATGGGAGGTGGATTGTATGGCTCAATCCACATCTCCCTATTAACAAGGATTCCCCTTACGCTGCCGGTGTATCGCTGGATTCCCAGCGATAAACCCGTACTTCGCCGCTATCGCCGGATTTTTGATCGCCATGGAGATATGCGTTGATAATAACGCGATATCTCGGCGATTGAATCCAGCGATAGCCGGCGTTGTGCAAAATCGCGCTAAGCAGGAAATGCGATAATTATCGCATTTCCTTGTTAATATGCCCCTTAGAGTTTTCACATGACTGATACCGCTATTATTTTTGTAGATTTCTTTTAATGGATTTAAGTGAAGACAGAAGTTGTGCTGTTGATCCAGATTCAGACACCCGCCATCTTTGAAGCCCTCTGCCTCTTACCCAGCATCTAAGCCAGAAAGATGGTGTATTGAATCTGAATGATCTGCAAGTGACCCGTTTGAATCCTGGCAAGACCAATTCAGCATTCTGACCCTCTGATGCCAGCAAATAGAATATCATTAAATCAGGGAAAAGTAAGACGCCTTATTTTCACTGGAATTAGATGATGGGGTGGCACAAAATGCTGCAGAAAAAAAGAAGTAATTATTATCACCCACTTTTCAAAAGTTACTCCAGTGCCTGCCCTATAACAGAGCATGCATGTGTGCGAAGCTATCCCCAGTAAGATTGCTCATAGTAGATCACTGTTATCCAGTTTGTGTTCGCACTACTGGGGCGTACAGAAAGCCGTCATAGTGATCAAGAGATCTTTCACCTTCTCAGCATCAATGAGGATGTTGCCATCAAAAGAGGGCCCTGAGAGGGTCATGCCAAACATCCATTGAGTGGAGGTAGCTTGGCGCTAATCAAAGCATACAACCTGCCCCCATGTTCTGCAAGAAGGGATGAGGGTCCTTTAAAATGAAGCATCAGACCCCACTGCAAAGGCCGGCTTACCTTTAGTATACTCACCCTAATACAATGTGGAGAGAGACAACCCCTAGCAGAGGGTGTGCTTGCTGATCTGAAGTACATGCACACGCTAATACATGCAATAGGTGCAGAACAATATGGCCGATGCCTAATATCAAGACTTGATGGCACCTGTTTTGTAATGTGACCCTATATATATATATATATATATATATATATATATATATATATATATATATATATATATATATATATATATATATATATATATATATATATATATATATTCCAAATACACTGTGCTCCTTCTGTCTCCCCCGCCCGGGGCAGGTGGATCGCGCCGGACCTCAAATTTTCCAATAGTCCAATAAAGCGATCACTGAAGGGGTTGTACCACCACCAGTTGATTTATTTTCACGGAATATATATATATATATATATTCACTGAAAAAACCATAGGTTTCAGGCACGTTATAGTTAGAAATTAGCATTTAAAAAACCTTAGAAATTCACTGAAAAAACCATAGGTTTCAGGGACGTCATAGTTAGTTGGACATTTCACTCATACAAAACCATAGAAATTCCACCGTTATAGTTAGTTCAGCTAACTATAACTCGCGCCCCACAAGGCACTGCTGATGATGTCACATATTACATCATTCATGACATGTTCAGTGACATCACTGATGACATCACTGATGACATCACTGATGACATCATCCAGTGAATGTGGTTTTCTTTAAAATTTAAATATGTATTATATATATATACCAAGCTGTATTGAAGAATGAATGGATGTATAAGTGTCTGGATGGAGGATTTAGTAGATGTGTGACTGACTGTTTAAGTGAATGATTAAATGTATCTTACTGAATGCATGGGTTAGTGTCTAAAGTGTGTGAATGTCTGTATCACTCTGTCTGTTGTTGTGTAAGCTGCTGCATTGGTTGGTCAGTAGCTACATGAATGTCTATATGGGTTATTGATTAGTTGTCTGCGTATTTGTATAGGAGACTGAGTGTGTGTGTGGTTGGGTGGGGGGTGTGTGACTCTGTGCATAGATGTGTGAGTGGTTGATTGACAGGGTGTATGAGTTTAAGAGTGCATGTGGAAACAGTTGTATGGGTGGGTAAGTGTGTGTATGGGCGTCTTGGTGAGTGAATCGATGTCTCAGTGCACATGTCCAGCTAAGTACATATATGAAAGGCAGTGTATGTGAGAGTTGGTGTATAGAAATGACTATACGTGAGAGTCAGTGATTGTGAGAGTGGGTGTATGTATGAGTGTATACTTGTATTAGTGATTATATAAGAGACTAAGTATGCGTTACTATCTGTATGAATAAATGAGGTGGTGTGTGTATAACTGTGTAGGTGAGTAACTGGAACTGTGATTGATTCTTTGCATGAGTGACTAGGATGAGTACATAACTGACTAGGATGAGTGCTGGTGTGTCAATGTCTATATAGGTGTATGAGTGCATTTGATAGTGTTCTATTGATCAGTGACTGCATGTATGAGTGATTGTATGGGTGAATGGGTAGAAGTGTGTGTAGACCTAGGAATCACTGAGTGGGTATGTAGTAACTGGTATTAGTGTGTCAATGGTATCGAAAATGGTAGTCTGTATTTTACAGTGAGTGTATCAAAGGTTATATTAGTGTGTGAGGAGGTGCATCAGATTGTCACATGGATGATGTCATCAGTGATGTCATTTGAGATGTCATCAGTGATGTCATCAGTGATGTCACTGACCATGTCATGAATGATGTAATATGTGACGTCATCAGCAGTGCAATGCGGGGGCGCGAGTTATAGTTAGCTGAACTAACTATAACGGTGGAATTTCTATGGTTTTGTATGAGTGAAATGTCCAACTAACTTTAACGTCCCTGAAACCTATGGTTTTTTCAGTGAGTTTCTAAGGTTTTTTAAATGCTAATTTCTAACTATAACGTGCCTGAAACCTATGGTTTTTTCAGTGAATTTCAAAGGTTTTTTTAAATGCCAATTTCTAACAATAACGTGCCTGAAACCTATGGTTTTTTCAGTGAATTTCAAAGGTTTTTTAAATACTAATTTCTATCTATAACGTCCCTGAAACCTATGGTTTTTTCAGTGAATTTCAATGTTTTTTTAATGCTAACTTCTAATTATAATGTTCATTTAACCTATAGTTTTTTCCGACACCCAAGAAGGACACAATGCTTTAGGGTAGTACAGTGGTGTTTGTGTACTGTAGGGGGTTCGTGCTGGAGGTAGCGTTTTAGGGTTTAAGGTAGTGCAGTGGTGTTTGGGTAGTGTAAGAATTGTGCTGGAGGTAGTGTTTTAGAGTTTACGACAATGCAGTAATGTTTGGGTAGTGTAAGGGGTCATGCTGGGAGTACTGTTTTGGGGTTTAGGGTAGTGCAGTGGTGTGTGTGTAGTGAAGGGGGTCATGCTGGGAGTAGAGTTTTAGGGTTTATGGCAGTGCAGTGGTGTTTGGGTAGTGTAGGGGGTCATGCTGGGAGTAGTGTTTTAGGGTTTACGGCAGTGCAGTGGTGTTTGTGTAGTGTAGGGGGTCGTGCTGAGAGTAGTGTTTTAGGATTTAGGGTAGCACAGTGGTGTTTGTGTAGTGTGGGAAGTCATGCAGCGAGTACTGTTTTAGGATTTAGAGTAGTGCAGTGGTGTTTGTGTACTGTTTGGGGGTTCATGCTGGGGGTAGCGTTTTAGGGTTGAAGGTAGTGCAGTGGTGTTTGGGTAGTGTAAGAATCGTGCTGGAGGTAGTGTTTTAGAGTTTACGAAAATGCAGTGGTGTTTGGGTAGTGTAAGGGGTCATGCTGGGAGTAGTGTTTTAGGGTTTTGGGTAGTGCAGTGGTGTTTGTGTAGTGTAGGGGGTCGTCCTCGGAGTAGTGTTTATGGTACTGCAGTGGTGTTTGTGTACTGTAGGGGGTCGTGCTGGGGTAGTCTTTTAGGGTTTAGGGTAGAACAGTGGTGTTTGGGTAGTGTAGGGGGTCGTGCTGGCGGTAGTGTTTTAGGGTTTAGGGTAGTGCAGTGGTGTTTGTGTAGTGTAGGGGGTCATGTTGGGAGTAGTGTTTTAGGGTTTAGGGTAGTCTAGTGGTGTTTGGGTAGTGTAGGGGGTCGTGCTGGGGATAGTGTTTTAGGATTTAGGGTACTGCAGTGGTGTTTGCGTAGTGTAGGGGGTCCTGCTAGGGATAGTGTTTTAGGGTTTACGACAATGCAGTGGTGTTTGGGTAGTGTAGGGGGTTGTGCTGGGGTAGTATTTTAGGGTTTAGGGTAGTGCAGTGGTGTTTGGGTAGGGGGTCGTGCTGGGGGTAGATTTAGGGTTTAGGGTAGTGCAGTGGTGTTTGGGTAGTGTAGGGGATCGTGCTGGGGGTAGTGTTTTAGAGTTTACGACAGTGCAGTGGTGTTTGGGTAGTCTTTGGGTAGTGTAGGGGATCGTACCGACAGACTGAATCACAGAGCTCCGAGCCGACGGACGGGCTTCTAAAGGCATAGCCGCGACCTGGTGATATGAAGAGAGGCAGCGTGAAAGGCATATCTCACACAGACACAGATGCCAGTGTTGCCTTGCAGAGGTAAAACTACGAACCCGATGGCTTCTACACGGAGAGATGCGAGCTGACGGAGTAAATCACAAAATGGCTGCCAACACTTCCTGGTTTCAACCATTCACAGCCAATAAGCCGCAAGCTGGTGCTTGTAACCCCTCAGCCAATCACATGTCAGAATTCTCAAATAGCGATATCTGTAAAATTTGATATTTCTCAAAAACTACTGAACGGATTTACACCATTTAAACAAAAGCGTGCTTTCTGGACCATCACCTTTCTCCCTGCCAAATTTGGCGTAATTCCGTTCAGCAGTTTCACCTGTAGTGTTCTGTAAAGTTTCGTATGGAAATTGCATGGAGAAAACACGTTTTAGGACCCTCTTTTTTCTCAGCCCCTCCTACACCATTCACCCCCAAACTTTCAATATAAGAGCTAATCAAAAAACTTTTTGGATAATTTCATAAAGATCCGTCAAACGACGCCAAAGTTACAAGCACATAGAAGGCTCCAGAAGGGGGGCCGCGCAACCCCCCTCCCAACATGAGTGAAGCCCCGGGGCTGCGCGGACCCCAGCGCACCCCCGCAACCCCTGTGAGCCCCTGCTATTATTTTTTAAGAAATACCCCCGGAACCTAGCCCACCCAAGGGCCTCATTAAAATGAAACACGAGAACCCGCGACCCCAGCGCGAATTTTTGCCGATTTTTTTTTTTTTTTTTAAATTATTTTTTGGGTCCTGGGGGTCCTTCTGGGACCCCCTGAGCAGGCCTAGGGGGTCAGGGTTTTTCTACCCTGCCCCCTTCTCTTGTTCTATACCTTTGTTTCTCTGTTTTCGGGTGACTTGCTTCTACCGAGCCACAAGATGGCTGCCAACACTTCCTGGTTTGGACTACTAGCAGCCAATCACAGTGAAGCTCGCGCACGCGACTTAGGCTCCGCCGAGATATCGAAACTTTTATTTTTCTAATTTCTCAGCAACTACTGAACGGATTTAGACCATTTTTAAAAAGGTCGCTTTCTGACTCAAGCACTACCTTTCTGCCAAATTTGGAGTAATTCCGTTCAGTAGTTTCGGCTGTAGCCTTGCACAAAGTTTCCTATGGGAAATTGATTTTTTGACTCTTATTTTTTGAATTTCTCAAAAACTACTGAACGGATTTACACCATTTAAAAAAAGGTCGCTTTCTGAACCAAGCTCTACCTTTTTGCCAAATTTGGGGTAATTCCGTTCAGCAATAACTACGTCGCAAAATTTCCTATGGAGAAAACGAGTTTTGGTACCCCCCTTTTCTCAGCCCCTGCTTGACGAATCACCCCCAAACTTTCAGGATAGGAGCTAACCTGGATAGACTTTTTTTGGGAGAATTTCAGAAAAGTTAATAGCAAATCAAAAAATGCTTTTCCTATGGAAACTAGGTTCTAACTATAACTACCTACTGGCGACCGCCAGTAGGTAATATATATATATATATATATATATATATATATATATATATATATATATATATATATATATATATATATTACTGGCAACTCCGTTGACACACTGGATTTCTTCCTCCCAATAACGGAGCACGGACCACGAAGTAGTGCAGCAAGATGTTCTTTATTGCTCACAAAACACCTCTACAGCCATGACGCGTTTCAGCCCTACCACGGGCCTTGATCACATGACTACTAGCAGCCAATCACAGTGAAGCTCGTGCACGCGACTTAGGCTCCGCCGAGATATCGAAACTTTTATTTTTCTAATTTCTCAGCAACTACTGAACGGATTTAGACCATGTTTAAAAAGGTCGCTTTCTGACTCAAGCACTACCTTTCTGCCAAATTTGGAGTAATTCCGTTCAGTAGTTTCGGCTGTAGCCTTGCACAAAGTTTCCTATGGGAAATTGATTTTTTGACTCTTATTTTTTGAATTTCTCAAAAACTACTGAACGGATTTACACCATTTAAAAAAAGGTCGCTTTCTGAACCAAGCTCTACCTTTTTGCCAAATTTGGGGTAATTCCGTTCAGCAGTAGCTCGTCGCAAAATTTCCTATGGAGAAAACGAGTTTTGGTACCCCCCTTTTTTCTCAGCCCCTGCTTGACGAATCACCCCCAAACTTTCAGGATAGGAGCTAACCTGGATAGACTTTTTTTTGGGAGAATTTCAGAAAAGTTAATAGCAAATCAAAAAATGCTTTTCCTATGGAAACTAGGTTCTAACTATAACTACCTACTGGCGACCGCCAGTAGGTAATATATATATATATATGTTAACATAATCCCGGTAAGGCACAGGCTGTCTCACAGGGGCGGTCCAAGCACGGGTTACCGGCACCCCCAAAAATACAACAGTCCTCTTCCGCTGGTCACAGAAGAAAGCTCGGACACCCATGCATGGTGCAAAATGCAGTTTTAATGGCTCCAAAAACAACGCGTTTCAGCTTTTGCTTTGATCACGCATTCAGCAAGTGATTTACTTTACAGCCAATATAAATAGTGCAAGTAAGGAAAATGGAAAGAGGACTGTCAGCCAAAGTATATACATACAAATACACACCTATGGCAGCCATTTTAACAGGGTGTAATGCTCATATTTTTGTATATGGTACTGACAAGTAATCAATATCTAAATGTCAGTTATAAATTCATTACGACATAAATCAACAATTAATAATAGTAAATGGCATGTACAGATTTGAGATCCGTTCAATCCATGTAATCTATTCCAAATCTGATAGCACACTAAAACAGAGTACATACCCTATAACGTTGATCATATTAAATCCAGTTAGCATCCGTGTGCGATAAAAACAGCCCAAGTGGGCAAACAGGTCTTGTCAACTATAATGCGCGCACAATCATATCACGGATCCTGCCCAAGTGAGCGATATCATCACTGGTAACGTAGATTTGCTGTCGCTCAATAAAAACACCAAATTATAGCTGCCAGAAACACAACACAACAATCCTCTTCCCTAAAGAAAAATGAAATACAAAAGGTTAAAATCTGGAATTTGTCATAATAAAGGAATCAGTAATAGACATTATTGCAATCAGATCACACAATTAATTCTGCAAATGAACAGCCAATTCTTCACTAGAATTTAAACCAATCGGCATCATAGTTTCGAAATCAATGATATATTTAGACTCAAGTTTAAGCAGTGCGAGTTCTCGATTGCCACCCCTCACATTGTTGAACACCGCATCAAACACCACCATTTTGAGCTGTTTTTCATTTTGAAAATGGTGATCATAAAAATGTCGTGCTACCGGGTATTGCCTGTTGTTGTGCTGTATAGCTCGTACGTGTTCAAGGACTCTCTTTTTGGCACGATGGATTGTACTGCCTATATACAACTTATTGCATGGGCAAATCAGAGCATATACGCAGTACATCGTATTGCAGGTGAGTACTTTTTTAATCTCAAATTCTCTGTTGGAGCTAGCTACTAGAAGTTTGGTGCAATCACTACTATTGCTGCAGGCTTTACACTTTCTGCAACAGCGAAAACCTGGGCGACCCGCACCGACCTGTTTGCTAGCACTGGTAACCAGATTTTTACTCAATTAATCCCGCAGTGAGCAACTCTTTTTAAAAGTTATCTGTGGATAGTTTGTTAGACTTTTCCTCAGACACTCATCAGTTAAAAGGACATGCCAATGTTTGCTGAGTATCTGACGCACATCATGGGCTTGTCCTGAAAATGAAGTTATAAACCTCAATATATCTGACTCGGTATCTTGTCTCACTGGGTGTAGCAGCTCGTTTCTTGTGACCTCTTCTACTCTTCTACTTGCTTGTGATATGATGTTATGACTATACCCTCTTTCCCTGAAACGTTGGCACATTATTTCTTTTTCAGCTTTAAATTTGGCTTCCGTGCTACAATTGCGTTTAGCACGCAACAGTTCCCCATAAGGGATACTGTATACCAAAGTTCGAGGGTGAGAACTAGACGCACAAAAAATACTGTTCCCAGCAGTTTTCTTTCTGAACAGCTTAGTTTGTAGTGTATGTGAATATATATATGCAATAAAGATGCTCCATTTTATTGGGGCCCCCCGACTCTGCAGTGCGGGCTCGATAGCAGGAATGGAGAATCCTGTTGGCATTAGAACAAAGAAGCGAAGAGCCCACAACATCGACTTACTTCCCAGCTGACAATTTATTCGTCTTTTGCATGGCAGCATGACAACACTCATAAAACCCCTACGCGTTTTGGCGTTAGCCTTGCTCACAGGTGAGTGCACTTATTTATAGTCCAAGTAGTCCTGTGGCTCACAGTTCCGACCACAAATCCCAGAATGCACCAATATGCAAATTAAGCAGCATGACACGGCACGCTGTTCCATTCTGCTTCATAGCGTACTTACACAGCCAATGTCACATTAAATCACTGATGTTCTGCATGGTGCTTATATATATATATTTATTTTTTTTCCCCACCAGAACCTCTGTTCACACAAAGTTGTGGCGCACACTCGAGTTCATGATTTTCAAAGTTACTTTATTGTTCTTGCCCCGTAGCTGACATATATGGCCTGTGTATGAAATCAACTATACTACCTAGTTTTCATCACCAAGATATTATTGAGTAAAAACCACATTCACTAACATGGAAAAAAGCCAAGGTAACTGGCTTTTCTCACCAGCAGCCAATTCCGAATAAAGTCCTTCATTTAACAGTCTCATAGAAATGCAGTATTTTATTGCCATCGAGCACTTCGTGTCAGCATTTTCACTGCATTCTTTTCTGCAGGTCAACAAGCTGATGTTTCACGGGTAGATATGAATGTCTAAGAATCCCTCAGGTCAATGGATGGCGGATGGAGACATTTTAAGTGGCTGGAGATTTATCTCATTGGCCCATTTACTTCCCATCTGTTAAGTCTACATATTGATCTGGTACCTTTGGAAATATTAGACCTGAAGAATTGCAATGCTCCACTAATGTTAGCATGACACTGCCCAGAGAAATATGGGCAAATGGTGACTGATCAAAATCACTGCACGAGGCGGGTCAGCAGTGTTCCCACATCGCGCAATGAATACATTTATGGCGATCAATGAAGGGCCGTAAATTAGAGCTTTTTTCTTATCTCTGGAATGAGCATTCATAAAATAATATTATTGTCCAAGGAAGTTTGAAGAGTGTCAGGCCCAGTAAAGTAGCACAGAGGAGGAGGCAGCAACAAAAAATAGGAGGTCAAAACTGATGAGTTTCAAATTCTTGACACAAAGAACAAACATGCCACACACATAGTAACAGGGGAAATTGTCAAACCTAAAAACACGAGGAAATCTTATTTTGTATAAAAAGCGCTCTACAGTTTAATAAAAGTGATGAAAAATGTTCAGTGAGGAGGACTGCTGAGAGGGACAGGGACAGGTTATATATAGTGTTCTGCTAACTTTGTTGTTAAAGGTTTGAGTTAGACTCTTGCAATTGTTCATCAACGAATATCTGAGCAGATGGAAATGCGCCTGGGAGTGTTTGTTTTGCTGTTCAGTCCCCTTCTTTAATCATGCAACGAGATCAAATCTATGAAATGGAATGCTACCTGAAGAAATCCCTCTGGTTCTGATAAATTAAAACATCTCCATCTGTATTTTGTTTATTAATTTATTTAGTTATTAGAAAATTGCTAAACACAGCAATAACGTCGAGTGTAACCATTGCAGCATGCAAGTTAAGAGAGTAGATATTTACAAAGAGAAGCCCTGGCACCAACCTTGATGGCTATTCAGAAGATTGTATAGATATCATTTATTTGAGAGGTATTTTAAAGTGCCAAGCGTTGTACCTAGTCAGTTCAGCATAAGCTATTTTTCTTGTGCATTACGTTAGGTGCATATTTGTTGGATCCTGTGTGGGATTGATGCTAGGTCCGGGCAATTCTTTTGGTTTTCTACACAAGAGGGATCCTGCGTAATTCCAAATTGTTTACCATTGTTTGCTTGGTGTTTTTTTGTTTTTCTCCAGTTATGCTTTTCCGTGTGCTTTCTATCAGGATGAGTTTGAGCAGCAAAAACCTCACAGGAGCTGGGAAATTGATGATTGTGTCAGCCTCAAGACATTTTCTACATTCATCATCCCAGTCTCCCCGTTTGACCTTTACTCTTTCAGGGTCAGTTCCGATTCAAAGTTCCTTTATCTATGGCTTTTTATTTCTAGTTCCAGAGTCGACACTTTCTTCTCTACCCTCCGGAGATATTTTACCACCACTCAATTCAGTCGAGGATCTTCAGAATTAAAACACGCTACTGCTGCCTCTTTACATCACCAAATTCCTCGATCTTTGAATTTCCTTCTTAGAGTTGCCTGTCGGCCTGTCAGAGTGGCTTTACACAAACACAAGGCATGGGCAGTATCTTCAATCCCCTGCCCGCATTGCCTGCAGTTGTGCTTCCCTTTTATTCTTCTCCATGGAGGAGGCAAGCTTCAATAAGGACAGGATTTCCAACCTGTATTTAAAAAACGTTTATTTTATCAATGTATTACAAAGCTCTCCTAAGTATCACTGGGGCTTAAGCTTCGTATAGTTGTTAAGGGTTAGCCAACCGTGTCTATGCAAGGATGGAGCCGTTTTATCCTCCAGGGGCTTAATTTTGTGATTCTTATAAATTCGGCCCTGCTCAGTGCTAGATCTCATGATGAGCAGAGGCCCAACTTAGTTATGGCAGTATTTAAGTTGGATCGAGCACTCCCTTGAGTTTCAAGACAGAGGTGGTGACTTAAAATATCCTTACTTGCTGCTTTAAAATTAAGGCAATAGATCACAAAAGCTGCCTGCTGGGCCAGAGATTGCTTCACAAGGCCGAATCAGTGGCGTAACGAAAGTTTAAGGGCCCCCCCTGCAATGTACACAGAGGGGCCCCGCTCCGGATTTAATTCGGAGCGCTCAGGCCTCAGTATTGTGCTGAGGGGGCCCCCTGTAGCTCAGGGGCCCCCTGCACCGCAGGGGATGCGGGGGCCTGTGTTACGCCCCTGGGCCGAATTCCAATCTGATGTGGGCAGGGGGCATATATGTTGGTAGTTTAAAAATACCTAATGATTTTCGTTATTGTTTTCTCCAGAATGGTATTGTCCCGACCTCTCAGGGCCTCGCACTCAGAGGTTAAACTTGTAGTAATGGGGTTAGCGTTGTGCCCTTTAGTTTTGTATACAAGGCTCCAAGGTCTACTGGAAGGAAATGTCCCTTCCTTCTGATGTCTTCCATTTGATTGGTGAACCTTCCATTGGCATTGAAGAGCACTCCGAGGTACTTTTAGTCATTGATGGATTCTAGCTTGTCTCTCTTTATAGGTACCAGGTATGGTGTTTCAGCCCTTTTTTGTTAATAGTTAGGATTTTGGTCTTTTTCATATTTATTGTCAGCCCATTTCTCTCAGAGTAAGGTAGAGTTGCGTCCAAAAGCTGTTGTAAGCTCACTTTCACCCTTCTGGCTAACACTAGATTGTCAGTGTAGAACAAGCTGGAAAGGTGAATCCCTCCCAGTATTGGGGCGTGACTGTTGATCTTGATTAAAACTAGCAGGAGATCAGAGAGGAACAAATTGAAAAGGGTTGGAACAAGCACACATCCCTGCTTTAGGCCCTGCGTTGTTTCTATCACTCTCCACAAGTATGAGCCATCCTCCATCTTGACCCAGATCCATGTAATAGTGCAAAGCATCTGTAAGGCCTTTAGTAGGCCGTACGGGATGTTCCATTTAGCAAGTTTGTGCCATATTTTCTTGTGATCCACCCTGTCGAAAGCGGCTTGTAGTTTGCGAAGCAGAAATGAATTGATTGCTTGTACATCACTGCAAAATCAGACAGCAGGGAGAGGGCCATGATGTTAGTTATTGTTCCTATATCCTTGGTGAAGCTCGTTTGATTTAGCAGAATAGCATTGTCCCAGGTCTAAGATGAAAGTTTTTCCAATAGGGGCCCTGCTAAATATTTAGCCTCGTTGTCTTTTCAGGCCACCTGGCGGTAGTTTCCAGACCCACGTGTATCTCCTCCTTTAAATATTGATGTGATTTTTGACCCCTTCTATGATGCTTGGATGCTGTTACTACCTAAGATGTAATCAAAGTGTGGAGATAGTAGTTCTCTCCAGAAACTGGGCTTCCTTTGAAGATCACCGGGGAACCCCATTTGGCCCCGGGGCCCCTGCTTGTCAAGCCTTGGATATTTGTATTTGGATGGCTTCTGAGTTGCTGGATAGTTTCCAATTGCAGGAATGTTCCGTGCTGAGCAATGGATTTTGGGAAATGTTATTTCATTTGCCCCCCACAGGCTGATTTCCTGTAAGGTGGTCTTTGTCTTTAAGGATTTTTTTGCAGTCCTCATCCGGGGTTTTTAACTTCTTCTCTCCCCTAAGGGCTATCTTCCCTGCTGCAGTTTTTACTCTCCATATTAAACTGCTCCGATAGGTAGTGTACCCATTTGGTTTCTGGGACATTTTAATTTAATGCTCTGGGTAGAGAGCTATTAATATTATTTACTGTCCTCCAAAAAGTAGTTGAGTTCTTCCTCTTGAAAGCCCATAGCAACTTCGCCCAAAAGGAGTCATTACAATGTCTTGCCAATTCCCACTTTTGTGTTTTTGAAGCTGTTCTTTGTTTTCCGGAATTTGGCAATTATAGGTCAGTGGCTTTGGGCTCTCCTAGGTGATCTCCAGAGTTTTTTTCATTTGCTTTTTTAGTTCTTTAATAAGTATGCTACCAGGCCCGGTTACCTGCATAATTTCAGTACTACTGGTGTACTGCCTTTGATGATTTACTGATTTAGCATCTCTTCCTGTGAGTTGGCCAACAAAGCCTTCCCAATTACTCAAGGGATTTCGTCCCTCTTTGGCGACCTCCTGTACGGTTTTCTTGACATAGTTGGCTAGGACTTGGAAGGAAGCAGGCATGCATTTTATCCACATGTCATTGATGATATACATTGATATTGCATGCTTGGTGGAAATATCATGATCAATAGTCCTGACTGACAATTCTAGATCCTGGGGAAGATGGCTGCTGTCTGGCCTGTCTCCTAACCTAAATGAATGTACATGTTGCATTAGCGAAAGACTCAGCAGGGTATAATCGATCAGCGAGACTCCTGTCTCAGTATGGAATTAGAAAGCCGGTGGTTTATCTGGGCTGAAGCAAGTGCTCTAGATTTCCAAGCAGTGACAGACCTTTCTTGCTGAAACATTTTTTCCTGCTGCAGGATATTCCAACATTGTTCTTGGGCCAACAGTATGTCATTTTCTTCTGGTGTGCCCATTGGCCACAAATTAGTAGATCAGACCTGGCATTTTGAACTTTCATAATTTCATCTACCAGGCTTTCAGATAATTCAGTTCTTGCCTTCCTATTTGGGTGTATATAAATGTTCACTACAGTGATGGTGGAGAGTTCCGGTAGATCCAAGGCCAGTTTCATGACTTGAAGGCCTTCTTTAGTAACATTAACCTCTTTACTTTCCATTGCAAGGGCGAGTGAGATATAAATTGTGAGGCCTCCCCTTGCAGTGTCCGTATCTATGAGCTTTAGTCATGGGGACAAAATAGTTTGTGAAGCTCTGTAACAAAAGAAACCTCCGATCTTCCAACCTCGCACTGGTCGAAACCCTGCGCATCCACAGAGCCAGAGCAGGCGGAAGATCCTTCTCTCACATTGCAGCCAAGACCTGGAACGAGCTACCGGCAGACATAAGACACGCCGCTTCCCTGAACACCTTCAGGAAGACCCTCAAGACCTGGCACTTCGGCTAAACAGATCTGCGGACCCCCCTCAGCGCCTTGAGACCCTCACGGGTGAGTAGCGCGCTTACAATTCCCTGATTGATTGATTGATTGTATTGGCACAGAATCAACAGCCTATGTTTCCTGAAGTAGCACCACTTGGAAGGTTTGGAGGTACTTAAATGTCTCCTGGCCACCCTTTTTTTCAAAATAAACTGTTAATATTCCAGGAGCACACCCAGTGCATCTTATCCCCTGTGGGTCCTTTGTCAAAGTAAAAATAATCATTATTCAGATTTTTCAAACTCTATAAAAGTAGTAAAAACATGCAATATAAGCACATCTTGTTAAGAACTGCAGCATGTAGAAATAGATTACTGGTTAAAAATGTAATAACTATGTCTCTTTAAAATACATCATGAAAAAGATAAGACGGTGCAAGAAGTTAGTAGTGCAGAAAGGAACTTTGTGCAAAACATATACTAGTCAATGATACAGGAACAGCTTTGATTAAAAAGAAAGAGATATCAGTTATACAATAATACCAAAGATAAAGAGAAATACTGTGAGTCACTATTATAAGTCATGTTCAGCATTCAAATATCAATCACGGTGTTCAGTTAGCCATATTCATATCTCAAATTGTCCAGAAAGGTCAAAGAATTTCTTTGCTTAATCACACCTGTGAATAAAGTAGAGACAGTTTTACAGATTGCTTCATTCTCTAAATTGCATAAAAAGTTAAAAGCATCCTGATAAAACATAAATCTCTCAGGTAAAACTAGAGGGCGCAACAGACTCTTTCCAATGTCTCGATATAAGCCACAAAACAGCATGAGATAAATGGTTGACTTTGTGGCCATCCCATCACAAGGGCATTTTGGTAAATTGTTTGTCCAGGCATCCCCTTTTGGAAATGCTACAAGGTGATGGAAGATGCCTAGCCGCAATCTTGCTTAGTAAAAACTCTGCTGGGGATTCGTATCCATTTTCAGATACCACTGTGCACCCTGAGTAACGGGCCCAAGTATATATCTGGCCACAGAGTGTTTTTGAACTTCTTTAGCTTCCATGGCTGCCATTCTGTTGTTAGTAAACATGCATTTCATTTTGTTTTTGCTATAGCGTAGAATGTTAGTATGGGTGGTTACAGATACTTCGTCGTAGAGCTCCTGCAATAGACCATCAAGATTTGTTAACCATTATATCCTTTTGGAATGGTCAAGCATAAGGCAATCATATATGACCTCCCTAGAGAATTAAGACCCTGGTTTGTAACAAATGCTATGCAGTTTAATTCTTTACGGTAGGGCATGTCTAGTTCTCTATGGGTAACATAGGATGCTACAGATCTGGGCACAGCCAGGGGCCTACATAGAAATTGGTTTTCCAGGGTTTGTAAAATTCCGGTCTTACTTGACCCCATACTGCAGCTCCATATATGGCAGAGGGAACACATTTACTCCTGAGATAATTCCCTAATTAGTTTGTTACCAATTTTGTTAGAGACCGTAAACAAAGCCTCAATTGACCAGGCAGTTTTAAGTTTTGCACTGTTTAAATGAGGGTCCCAAGAACCAAGATTACAGAAAAGCACCCCTATGTAGAAACATTTGTTAACCCCCTCTAGTTTGTGTCCCATCAAACTTTGCCTTTTTTCCTAGATTTTCCCTTCCCACAAACCATAGTGAAAGTTTTTGCTAAATTAAGTTTCAGGTCTTTTTGCCTCATATATTCTGCAAATTCTTCCATTAATAATTTTATACCATTTGCGGTTCTAGAAATAAGGACCGTGTCATCAGCATATAGGACCACTGGGGTGGGTCCAGACCCAATCTTAGGTGCATCAGCAACTAGCTTCTACAACACTTTGTCCACCCCATTAATGTATAGCAAAACTTGGATTGGGGCAAGGACATAGCCTTGCCTAATGCTTCTGGAAACTCTAAAGCCTGGGGCACATTCACCACCCATCCCATATCTGATTTGTGCTGTCAAAAGGGCTTAAATTGGTTATAAGTGTAAGATTATGTCGACTTTGGCGCCCAACTCAATTATTGATTTCCATTGCTTTAAATGATTTACCATGTCAAAAGCTCTAGCTAGGTTGGCAAAACAGAGGTAAATATATCCCTATCTGGCTTCCATGTATTTGCCTATAATGAGATTAAGATTGATACACTGCTCATTGGTGCTGATGTCCCTTCTAAACTCATTCTGGGTATCAGTTAGTACCTGGTAATCCTGTACCCATACCTCCAGCCTTTCCAGTATTATTCTGCCCATAGTTTTTGCTAACAAGTCTAGGAGGGATATAGACCGGTAATACTTTGCCTCCCCCGTTCTCCTTTATGAAATGGGCACAATTATGCTCTTTGTCCAGGAGGCCCAAATAACTCCTTGTGCCACTGCAATGAAGACCTGGGTTAGTATCGGGACCCATCATTCTATATTGGACTTATAGACATCTACTAGGACCCCGCCAGGGCCAGAAACTTTCCTGTTGGCTGATTTTTCAATTGCATTTGTGACTTCCTCTAAACTAACCAAACCTAGGGGGATCACTTGTTGGAGTTTTCGATCTACCGGTAAAGTATCTCCTTTGTTTTCTGGATTAAAGATCCTGCCAAAATATCTAAGACAATCTGATTGGGAAACCATGGAATCAACTCTCGGATCACTATCGTCTTTCAGGAATGGAGAATTAGTAATCTGCCAAAAAATTGTCTGATCTCTACACTCTTCTGCATGAAGCAGTTTGGCCCTTGTCTGTTCCTGCAGCAACTTCTTTCTCTGGCCTAAAGTTTGTTTATAACAATGTCTTAATTTTATATTCTCCTTACAGTCCCTTGGTACTGTCTGTAGGGCTTTTTTTTAAATTCTGGTTGGCTCATGAACACAATGAGTCAAACCAGCCTGAGAACGTTTTCTAATTACTCTTAAAGATGACTTTTAGGTGTCTGCGATTGCCAGGGTAATTCTATTAAAAGCGCCCACGATTCTTTCTGGGGTGACCTCTGTTTCCCTACATACAATAAAATATTCTTTATTTTTAGTTATAACTTTACCCAGGATGGCTGGAGCATTAACACCGGACCATTTTGGGCTAATGCTGATTTTCTTGCTACCTTTATATTTGGGGCTAACATGACTGCTGCAGTTTGATTATATTTTACCTTTAAGATTAATGTTAGTTGAAAATGAGCACTAAGATTAGAGAAGTCCACACTAAAGGAGCTCAACATTTCTAAACCAGATTTAGAGAGCAGGATTTGGTCAATGCACAAACTGCACCCATTCCCATAAAAGGTATCCTGGAGAACACTTTCATTATCACCATTTTGTGCTAGTAGTTCTAGATTATACTTGTGAATTACTTTGTTTAAATTATCTCCATACCTATCATGAGTAAAGGATTCTGGGGATTCCCTAGTGTGTCATTATATCCACATACATTAGCTGTGGAGTATTTACACTTGCTTAAATTAAAGTCTCCTGCCCAATTAAGCACATACTCCTCCCTTATACCTTTAACAAAGGTTTCCAGCTCTCTGTCTAGTTCTTCCACAATTGTGTGCTTTAATCCACCAAAGACATTATTGTAGAAATTAATCAACACAAATGACTGGTTTGGGTCTATCTGAAAAAGGGCCAACTGGAAGAATGGAGATTTTAAGTAAGTTTTTTTTTTTTAGTTTCACCGGTACTGTTGTTGAAAATAGAATGGCCAGACCACCCTTGGCCTGCCCACGTGCTGATGGAATTGCAGGGGTTGTAATTGTCACAAATCCATCGGTTAAAATGCTTTGTGTAAGCCACGTTTCCTGTAGGTACACAAGGTGTGCCATACTGATGTGATTCTGCCACTCCCTGTGGTCTAATTTAGATTTAATCCCAGCAATGTTCCACGATCTGACCACTAGAGTATTAGGGGTCTCAGTCAGTTGCCCTGGGGGCCTGAACTAGAGTTATGTTCTCTACACTGTTTGGGTTATCTGGTATTTTCTCCTGTAGATCCTGTCCAACCAGTTTTCGTTTATGTGTGATTCCAACTTTCAGTATTATAACATATGGGGTAGCATCTGGAGGAAGATGTAAAGTGTCTGAGATGGATGTGGCACCACCCCGATTACCAGGTAGTTCTTGGATGCTAACTTTCCTTCCGTTATTAAGCTGGCTTGAGGTAGTTGGTTTAAGTCACGTGACCAAAAGTTCTAACTGAAAAACTTTCTCAGTGGATTCAAGAGTGACAATTATTGGAGTGCCAGAGGGAATAGTTTTGCTTTGTGTATTAGCTGTGGAAGTTATGCAAAAGTTCTCTAGTGAGACAAACTTTTCCTTAATTTTGCTGAGTTCAGAAATTACTTTTTTCTCGAGGTTGTCAAATTTCAAATGTAGTCGTTTGATCAGAGTCTCAATGTTAATACCATGTGGATACAGGCTTTTAGGGTCCCTTTATATGAATAATTTTTTGTGGGTCTTTTGTCTTGTCGTTTCACTTTGAATCATGCCACTTAGCTGTTGTATTCAGGGCTCAAGGTAGCCAACCCCATTCCTGTTCTGTGCCATTAAAATAGTGAGATTTGGAGGCATTCTCTCCAGTATTTTTGCTGTTAGTTCTTGGAGACTTGCTTCTGGCATGCATCAGGACAGAGTATGCTCTTTGTGGCTGGCTAGACTGTTCACAATTTTCCCTGGAGTCTAAGAGTGGAAGGGGATAATCTATGTTCTTCAGAACGTTGAGCAATATTTCTAATTTTGTGAAGATGTTTGCTTCTTTTAAGACTTTCAGAGCTAAATCGGCTGTGCCTCAGGAGACTTTGGTGGTTTAATTTTGAAGTCCTGGATCAGGATCAAGGAACTCTATCAAGTCTATATCCTTAGTTGTGACTCCAGCAGGAGAACGCATTAGACGTATGAGTTTCAATATATTACCCTTGTTCAGGATTTCAAAGGGTCCTTTGGATTTGTAATCTGGATGAAAAAGGGTGCAGCTCCCATCACTGGTGGTTGTTTCTTGCATCTCTAGGCTAATTCCCGTAGCAGCCATTTCTGGTGTCAAATTTATAGAAAGAGGTTTGCAAGTCACTGGGCTTGTGGTGTTTGGTTTTACTTTCAGCAGTGTTTCTTGAAATGTGAGTGTTTTGGGGGAGTTCTTTTGGTACTTTAAGCTGATGCTCCTGGCCTCGTTTGTGGCTCTGATGACTGTTAGCTCATTAGTTAGTCCAACAATTTGGATGTCCCCTAGGACTGTGGTGAGGAGTTTTTTTTATTGTTGTGATCGGTGCATCTAGATGCTCGGGTGATTCCATCCCCAGTCCTGCCCCCTTGGCTCACCCTTTTGCCGTGTTGAAGATAGGATATTCTGCCATCCAGTTAGCAATTTGGAGTTCTTTGTTGCATCCTTCTCTTTTCTTTCCTCCATTTGCTTTAGGAATTGCTTCAGGAGTTGCTTTAGAGTTTGCCCCTTCAGTACAGAACTCACTATTAGGGCCAACATGTGTTTCCTCCTTCTGCTTTTATGGACCTGAACCCATGTTTATTGTTACTTTTAAATTTATGTGTGATTGTGGGACCTCGCCATAGGCGTCACCTGTGATACTGCTCTCAGTCAGTTGCCCACCCTAAGTTTTCCAGGAGCCTACTTTGGTCAGTTCCATTTCCAGCCAAGTAGCCTTGGATACGACATGGGCTGAGAAGTGTTGGTTGACCAGAGGTTTCCTTTAACTCATTGAAGACAGGGTTAAGGCCTCTGGAAGGGTCACCAGCTTGTCCAGAGTTGGCAAACAGTTACATGTTTGCCAGATGCCGCATGCTTCTGATTGGGCTCATTTTATCAGGTTGTTCAGATTTACTGTTTTCTCATCATTCCCGGATATGTACATAGCCAAGGTGTTAAGAACGCTGATCTAAATATTCATTTTATTTGCTCGATAATTAATTGCATCCACTGATCGCTGGAGAGATTTAGGAAGGGTTAGCCAGTTTACCCCCATCCAGATTGCTCTGAGTAATGTTCTCGGGTGCATTGTCACTGCTGAGCGGTGGAGCATTTTTACCGCTCTCTTTCACATGTGTGGCCATCCTGTTTTCCCACTCTTGAGTGCTTAGTTATAAGAGGTTCCTTTGCCTGGTTGGGTGTATATTTAGCAAGCTCTGTGCCCCTTCTTGAGCTGCTTGCTTTGCTTGGCAGTCACTGAGTTTTCCCATTCCAGTCAGGCAATCTGTCTCTCCCACAAGGCTGCTGTTCCTACGTTTGCATTAGGGTAAGCAGAACGTCCCTACTTTGCTGGGTAACGCCTTAGTAATGCTTAATGTTTGTCGTGCGGCCTCCTCCTCCTTAATTGATTTATCAAACGCATCAGATCATCCATTCCCACTGAGGAGTTTTGGGAGCTTGATGGCGTTGCTTTGTCATCCCCACTTAGGCCCTTCGTTATTTTATTTTTTTCTGAGATGTAGCAGCACAGTTTGCATACATTGCAATTGATTGTCAAAATTCAAATCAAGCAATTCAGACCATGAATTCATTCAATCAACGACCTTAACATCATTGTACTCAATTAAGTTATATAAAAAGACAGCTTTCATATATATTACATAAATTAGTTTCAACTTAATTTTCCCAATTTTTCCATATTTTATTCACATTAATTGTGGACCCCGTTCTTTTTGCATAGGTGATTTCACAAGTATGAACTCTTTGCATCTTGAGAATCCACATATATACTGAGGGAACTATATTTGATTTCCATTTTGCCAGAATCAATGATCTTGCCACTAATGTGGAAATAAAAAACTAATTGGTGCTGCCCGATCGTCACTTCTGGAGGAGAAACCGTAATGCCAAATAGTGCAACGTACGCATCCAGAAAGACATTGAGGGCCTCATTTACAAGAGGCCTGCCCCTCCGGAGCGTCACTTTTTATAATGCTCTGGTGGCGCAAGCCTCTCAATCATATCTATAAGGAGGCACAAAGCCACCCTGCGTGGCTTTGCATGGCCTCATTGATATAGAGTAAGGCAAGGTAGCACAAAGCTCTGCGTTGTCTTACTCTACATGACTGACTGACTGACTAGTGTATTTAATAAAGCGCTCGATTGCCGCGGCGTCTTGGCGCTAAGATAGGTTCATACTGATCCAGATGCTTACCTATTTATGAGCACTTAGGAAACAGCCAGGTCTTAACCTGTTTCCTGAAGATGGTCCTGTTGGGCTGCAGTCTCAGCTGTGAAGGGAGGGAATTCCACAGCTTAGCGGCTTGATGGGAGAAGCTCTTACCACCCCATCTAGCCTTGTTTATTCTGGACACCAGTACCAGCCCTGTGTTGGCAGATCTCAGACTTCGCAGAGGATTATACCAGGAAAATAGTTTTCAGATGCCAATAGCACCGCCTCCGTATAGCGCCTTGTGTACTATGCAGAGGGCTTTGAATTTTACTCTTTCCGAGATGGTAAGCCAGTGGAGCTGTCTGATACTGGTAGACGTGGAATGATATTTGGGAAGAGCGAGCAGCACACGGGCGGCTGCATTCTGTAGGGATTGTAATTTGGCAATTTGACCTTTGTCTATACCTAAGTATAGCGCATTCCCATAATCGATTCGGGAAAGTACAAGGGCTCCAATTGCCGTTTTCCTCAGAGTAAATGGGATGAACGGCAGGATTTTGCGCAAAACTTTCAAAGTGAAAAAGCAAGCAGAGGTTACTTGATTGATTTGCTTCCCGAGCTTTAATTCACAGTCAAATATAAAGCCTAGGTTCTTTGCCTTGGTCACCGGGATTGGACAACTCCCAGCCTCCACAGGCCACCAAAGTTGGTTCCAAACTGAGGGGCCCTTCCCAAACTCAATAACCTCGGTCTTATCAGTATTGAGTCTGAGGAAGTTTGCGTTCATCCAAGCCATAACTGCAGTAAGACAGCTACGGAACTGGGCCGCTGTAATGTCCACCCTCTGCGAGACCGACACCACTATCTGGGTGTCGTCCGCGTATGACACCAGATTACATCCGTGCTGTTTGATCAATCTGGCAAGAGGGGTAACATAGATGTTGAAAAGCGTTGGCGACAGAGCCGACCCCTGTGGAACTCCACATGGAAGGCACAGGTTTGCAGACTTCAGTCCCTCCCAGTGGATCAGTTGTTCCCTGGATGCCAAGAAGGATGACAGGAGAGCTAGAGCCGTCCCTCTAATACCTACTGCCTTCAGCCGCTGCACCAACACCGTGTGATTCACGGTGTCGAATGCTGCCGATAGGTCAAGCAGGATGAGGATGGCTCTGCCCCCCTTGTCCACCACTTTACGGATTTCATCTGTCGCCATTATCAAGGCTGATTCGGTGGAATGACTTGCTCTAAAGCCATGTTGGGAGGAATCAAGAAGTAGGCTGTCATCCAAGTAATTCATAAGTTCTAAGTTGATTGCCTTTTCCAGAATTTTAGATGGTAGAGGGAGACAAGATATCGGGCGGTAATTCTTTACCTCTGCGGGATCCAGTGTGGCTTTCTTGATGATTGGCCTAATGCATGCCTTTTTCCATAGCTGAGGGTAAACACCAGAGCTAATTACCCCGTTCAGGAGAGGGGCAATGTGTTTGCTGATTTGGTCATGTACCAGGTGCAGAATTGATGGAGGACAAGGGTCCAAAGGCGAGCCTGATTTTGTCAAAAGTAGCAAGTCATTGACTTTCTCTGCCGCTAAAAAACAGAGAACTCTAACAGACTACTCTGAGGAGAGTTAACCGCCAGGGGATCATCGTTGTTTTTCCTAGCCGTTGGTACAGTCTTCTGTAGCTCGTCATAAATTACCTGTACTTTATTTTGAAAAAAGGAAGCAATTTTGCCCACGAAATTTTGGTCCGGTTTAAAATGGCTATCCTGTGGGCGTTTAGATAGAGCTGCAACTGTTTTAAAGAGCTCCTTCGAGGAGTTTTTGACTTCATGGATTTTAATTGTATAATATGCCGCTTTTGCACGTTTAATGGCTTCCTTATATTCCTCCAGGGCCAAGTTATAGACTTTTTTGTGTTTACCACTATAGTCCGTCCTCCAAAGCCGCTCAAGACGCCTACATTTGGCTTTCATGTATCTGAGCTCAGCCCCATACCAAGGTGCTGATACTCGGTTCTTTTTGGGCTGCTTGGTTATTTCAGGGGCAAGTTGGTCTATTGATGACCTGATCCAGTGATCAAAATTGTTTGCCGCAACATCAGGGTCAAGCCTAGTGTTAGGGGGATTATCTGCCAAGGCAATTGTTTTTTTTTAATATCTTTCCAACGGCGGAATTTGACCAAAGGTGGTCTGTTCCTCTGATCTCTACTAATTCGAGGTTAGAAATGTTAAAACGAATTACATGATGGTCTGACCAAGGTATGGGTAATACACTTGTCAGAGCTATATCCTGGTTATTTGTGAATATGCCATCCAAGGTGTGGCCAGCTGAGTGTGTGGGCCCCAGTACTATCTGTTTCAGCCCATATCCTGCAAGATTGTGCATCAATGTAGCTATTTCCGCATCATTGTTAGCTTCTAGATGGAAGTTGAAGTCCCCTAAGATTGTGAACGTCGGGGTATCAAGGCATGACTCAAGAAAAGGAGTTGTGCCATAGGTGTTGCTGTGGGTTTTCCCATGCAACACCCAAGGGTTGTGACACTTTCCCAGATTTACAAGGATCTGTAAACCTGGGAATGTGGCAAAACTGTGCGACTCCCCATGGAAGGCATAATGAGGAGAAATAACTTTATTTCTCCTTGTTCTTTCCTATTTCTATGAGTGCTGTATTCTTCAGCACACATAGAAAGAGGAAAATGCCTCCATTGATTGATGGAAAACAATCATGCCAACAAGGAAAACACCCTTGCACCATGGTGCAAGGGTGCCTGCATTGGTGCTAGGCACCAATTTGTGCGCTGGAATAGGACAGCGCTGCAAAAAGATTTAACAGCGCTACCCTACACCAAATCTTTGTAAATGAGGCCCTGAATTTCAATCTTTGACTCACTTCAGCCAAGATATCCTGCCAGAATTTTGTTAGATGAGTGCACATAAACACCATATGAAGCCAATCCCAGTTGATATGATTGCACCTGAAGCATCTAGATTCTGCGCCTTGGTACATTTTATGATTTTTGGCAGGGGTATAGTAAAGCATCCATTTGCTAAAAAAAGCAATTGTACCTAAATTGGCAGCTCGTACAGCCTTGTAGATAAATTGATAATAGAACTGCCACTGGGAGAATTCTATTCACTGTAGTAAATCTAAGATCAGTGCCTCACTTTTTTTTGGATGTAATAGTCTGTATCAGTTCCCCGTGCCCTGTATCTTATAAATAAATTAGGCTTTGCCGAGATTATCTGCTAGTGTTCCATCCCCTATTGCCAATCCTGAGCAAAAATGCTTAATTTGAAACAAAGCTAAAAAAAACATAGAAGCATTGAGGTTGGAATTCAGATTCACTAGCCTATGCCATTGCAAAAATTCGCCATTGTGGTAACAGTCTTGCACCCTCTGAAACCCCAAACTGGATCACTGATTACAGGTATGATTGGACAGACATAAAACCAGTGAAATACAGTCTAATAGTTTTGACTAGGGATGAAACTGAGGAATTTCGAATTCTTCCCAAATTCTATTAAAGCGATCTACAATAGTGCGAGAGGTCTTGTATCTAGACTTTTTGGATAACCTTGGAATTTTTAAGAAGGAGGAAAGACCTATTTACCATGTCCTTTAAATAAAAATTCAGTCACTCGAACTAGAAGAAGAGGACCTTACCAACCAGTTGAGAAATGACAACTGATAATAGATTTTTACGTCGAGCCTAAAGACAACACGCATGCGCTGCGAGACTTGTTGTTGTGGAGTAAGGAATAGAAGCCCCGCCCACTCTCCGCCCATATTTACCATTGGCTTGTGTCATTGTCGATCCTAAATTCTAGCTTCTGAGTCCTTAGTAGTCTTGTTAGTCCCTTCTTAGTACCGCCTTGTCTGCATATGTAACCTCCCATGGTGACTGGCCCTTTTACTTTGGTTGTTTCACAGTACGCCTTCTTTTTAGTCTGAGAGCACTACTTTCATTAATGAGTTTCTCTTCCTGCAGGCAGCACATGGGCGCCCGCTTCCACTTAAACACGGGCGCCCAGCATTCATTATCACAATCCCCCACCCACCCCCTCGCTGCTTAATGTAGCTCCGTTGCTCTCCGGTATGTTTCTCCCCCCAACCAGACCTAAAGCCCCGCCTCCTCAATGAAACCATCTACGTTGCCTCTATCCTTGCTTGTTTTCAGTGTTCCCGTGAAACCATTTCACTTCCTGTGTGTACAGCAATAGTGCAATAAATAGAACACAACCGAACGTGCGGACTGGCACACACAGTGGAAGGTGGCTGACTCGTATTAGCATTTAAATTACAGGTTGTGTCCTCTTCTTTATTGAATTTGTAATTGTCGTTGGGTTGTTTGCAAGATACTACTGATTGACCCACTACTCCGTATTCGTTGACTTCGTGTGGAACTTCAGAGTGAGTACTCGGTGCACACGCATTTATGAAGTAATCGCCATCCCCCCACCCCCCAAATGCGGCAACATGATCATTGTCTTTCTATTAAGTTGGGGAGAGGATGTGGTCTGACTGCTAGACTGCCGACTTTGGTGCTGGAAACCAAGGTTCGAGCCTCGGGGTCTCGTCCACATCCTGTGATTCTGGGCAAATCACTTAAACTGCCCGTGCGTACCAAAAAAAATAAAAAATGAATGTGGCCTTGTGTAACGTAACCGGTGCTCATGTAAAGCGCTCCAATACCTTCGGGTCGAGTTTGCGCTATATAAATCTGCATTGAATTTTTTTTTTTTTAAAGTTAGACAATTTGCGTTAGTTACAGTTAGAACTTGCCGGTGACTATTTTTCTTCAATTTGAGCGATGTTCAGAAGAGCGTCTTCAAAACACGGACAAAAATCCAGCCCTGCTTCAGTTGTCACTCGAATGTAAAAATGTACAACCTCGTGTACAACAAGAGGGGCATAAATTAAACGTCATTATTCTCTTTTAATTCTCCTGCCATTTTCCTTTCTTGTTTACTCCTTACCATTCCCAGATAGTCAAAAACAGAACTACTTACCGACGATTCCAGAAGACTGGCGTAGTTTTACTCTCCGTTTTTGTTTGAACAATCGGGAAGAGGCTCATTTGAACACTGTCCTAGTTAAAGTGGCTTTAATGTCACAGTAGCGGCCCGTGGTGGGAGTGCTGCCGGGCGGTGACGTGGGGCGGGGGGTAGTAAACTACGGAATTCGGCCGAATAGAGGTAAGTAAACATATAAATAACTAAAACGAATTTCGTTGCGCGCTCTGCATTGCCAAATGCGATGCAGAGCGCGCAATGAAATTCGTTTTATTTATTTATATGTCTTCTTACCTCTATTCGGCCGAATTCCGTAGTTTACTACCCCCATCCCCCACCCCACCCCACTTCACCGCCCGGCAGTACTCCCACCACGGCCCGCTACTGTTTAATGATCAGCATTTATAGCGTAATTAACCCCTCTCCTTGTTGAATTTGCCCCGCCCGGAAGAGACCCCATGGGAGAAGGAGTGTATGGGAGAGCTATTGACGCCTCTGCTTCCAAGAGCTGCTGGGCGAGCAGTTTGTTGAGTTACCTTTGTGGAAACTAGATGCCTTTCCTTCCGATAAGCGTCAAAGCTGAAATAATGTAATACTGTATTCAAGTACATTATCGTACAAAGAGCGGCGCATACCAAAGTGTGGCATTTACACCCTGAGCACTTATTTAAATAAAGTGTTTATTTTGATAGCTTTATATGTTGATACTGTGGTAATATAGTAATTCCGTGTTTAATGTGAGCTTGAATACCCAGAACAACTGGTCAGCTTGGTTTCTGACCAGTTGGTGGTTATGTGTTGGTGACAACCAGGAAACAAGCATTTGCAATGCAATAGGTCTTGCATTTACACTAGTTGGAGCTATTGGCATTGTAAATGACAATGCCTTTTATTTATGTTTTGGCTTTTAAAATATAAATAAAAGGCATTGTAATTTACAATGCCAATAGCTCAAACTTGTGTAAATGCGAGGCCTATTGCATTGCAAATGCTGGTTATATTGGGGAGCGCCAGACCTCCCTCAGGATCTGACTGAATAGCTTGAATTTTGATCCTGCATTTCTTTCCCTGCCAAACAAAGGGGCAGATTTACAAGCCCCTTGCGCCACTTTTGCGTCACTTTTCCCATGTTAAAAGTGACGCAAAAGTGGCGCAAGGGGCTTGTAAATAAGCCCCAAAGTTTCTAATTACGGTGTTTACCATATAAAAAAAGGACTGAGGAATTTTAATCATAAAGTTTGCAAACAAAAATAATAGTAACGGATGAATGCTCATTTTGACTTAGGCAACCTGACCCATGATTGTTATGGAATGATTTTGTCATTGATTTAGTAGTGTACGAGTCTTATTCAATGTAGCCTTACAATTTGGCGCAAATAGATCCTCTATTTTCAAGTTCACGTATATTCCTAAGTATCTTATCAGCGAGGTTGGAGAATAATGGGCCTGCATTGTTGATGGCAGTACATCTGAAGAGCAGTTAAAGAGTATAGCCTCTGTTATCTGGTTAAGGATTGCCTGAGGCTCCAGGCCCAATAACTGCTCATGAAGTGTATGGCCTAGCTTTTAAGTTGTTGTTAATGAGAGTTGCCCAGCTGTGGTCAGCTGCCTCACTGTGCTAACACACTCCTGTTTTACTGCTGATTCCAATGCCCTCGTGTTAGAGCTACAGTTCTCTAAGTTGGCCAATTCTGTTGCCCCTACAATGAATGGCTGACCCCTCTACGCCTTCCCTTGCTGATGTATAATCGTGATTGGGCTGCGCAGAGGGGGAGGCCAATGATGTTTTCAGGGCTTGAGAAAATTGCTGCTCCTTCATGCTACAAAAACTTTAACTTTGCTGTGATTTTGGGCTGTGAAGGACTGAATTCTAGATTGAAACTTGATTTTTCTGGAATATCCACTATGCTAGGTTGTTGTAAGTGTTTTGTTATGTCGGGTGATAATGATGTCAGATTCCTTTTCATTAGCAGCACTTTTTTCCTCCTGCGATTCAAGTCCACCACAGGACCCCTAATCTTCATAGAGTGCATGTTGCCATTCGTATGAGCCACCCAGCCAGCTAGCTAGGATGCCTGCTGCTGTTTCTACGCCACATTTGCTTTTAAGGGTTTTTCAAAGTTTACAAGGTTTTAAGACTTGTTTCCTGAGGGTAAGTATACCAAATGTTCAGGTGTGGTTGTCCTGGTCAAAAATACTTGCCCTGCTCAACCGGTATCCCTTTCCTTTAACACAAGGCTGGCTAGGCACTAGTTAATAGGTGTGGAGCAGACAAGCCAACCATCAGGTCACCACCAGACAAGCAGACAAAGTAGGAGAATGGGGGGCACATCCCTCCAAGGATGGGCAACAGGGAGGGCAACACAGACCCATGCAGCATGCGCCAATCAGGTAAGTCCCCCAGGTGTACAGGCATAAGAAAAGACAGGTGTGTATTAGTCTCACACTAGCACTGAAGATGGTGCTGGGGCGGGCAAGCTCACTTGGGCGGCGGGGCAAAGCATGGCTTAAGGGCAGGCTTGGTTGGGCCAGGCAAACGGGTGCATGTGCGACATGCAGACTATCTTTGAGGGGCACAAGCTGCACCAACCTAACGCCGACCGCCTCTGCACCACCCAGGGAGCCCATGGCCTAACACCTTAACAGCACACTGCCCCTCTGCTCCAGCTCACTCGCTCTGCTTTACCTGTGGCACCCTGCTGCACTCCAAGGTGACAGATAGAGCTGGGTGAGGCTAGGAGTGGCTCCCGAGTCACCAAATCACCAAGTTGCTGGGTGCAGGCCTGGGTGCCTGCTGAGCCATGAGCCGCCGAACCTGCTGCACTAGCTCCTGTATGCCAAGCCCTGCATCAGCTTGATCATCTGTTGGCTCCCGCTTCTGCGCTGGCTTCCGTAATTCTGTGTGCCTCACAGCATCTGCATTTTTATGGTTTTCAGCCTGCTTTGAACAGCTCTGCAGGTCTCTTTATGGTATTTCTTATGATTGTAGTTAACTTAGCTGGTTACTGCACTGGGGTTGTTCAATCTGATATTTTGTCTATAGTTGTGGTGTCATGTGCCCAACTTAAGCCTGGTAGGAAACAGCGCCATTTTACATGTACACAGTCCTTTCCTAAAGTTGCCTCCACTTTGTCACATCGACTTTTGACACATTTGAAATTTGTGACACTTGGGTTAGTTTCTTGGAAACACCGACCTTGTTAAGACGGAGAACTTCACGATAGCATTGGGTGCAAGTCCTCATGTGCGTAATACATATGTGTTTATTATTAAGTCCATATGGCGACACAGCTATCTGTGTAATACAAACAATGGCAGCTGGATCACAATCTTATTTTTTTTTTTTTATTGTTTTTTTTTTTTGCATTTTCCAACAAAAATACAAACCAGTGGCATTTGTTACACAGTAATATAATACAGCGTGGTCCATCATCTTAACAATAACAGGAATAAATAGCAGCGGTCGTGACATATTTGTGAGCAGTTCCTCATGAAGGTGACCATACGTGACGTAGTTTGTGAGTATTAGACAGTGCGGTAATACTATATACATTTGGTTCTGTAGCGTATCCAGGCAAATTGGACAGGGGATAACCAACTTATGGGACCTTCACCCATATGTCCCGCCCCACTGACTGTCTCTTGTAGCCCAGACCTCTTCTCACAGTTTGATCCCTTAACGCCGTGGCCCCATCTATACTTCCGCTATATCCACAGTTCCCAACCAGCTCACAAATGGCTCCCATATGTCTCTGGGACGGGAGCGCGTCAGCATTAGCTCCCAGTACTCCGCTAGCTGGGTCTTACAATAAGCCACTTCTCTGACCCATTCCTTCGTTGTCGGGGGGTGTGTAGCCCCCCAATGTATCGCCACCTGTCTCCTTGCCATCAGCAGCAGGATGGCCGGCAGTTTCCTTACCTTTGGTGGTATGTGAGGGACTATCCCCAGGAGTGCCACCTGAGGCGAGCATGTCAAAGTTAACCCCGTTATGCTACCTATGTATTGTATGACTTGAGCCCAAAAACGTACTATCGGCCTGCAGTGCCATGCTAAGTGTATAAATGTTGCTTGTGGCGCTCATCATTTCCAACAGTGGTCGTCTGGTCGTAGCCTCATACGTCGTAATTTTATGGGGGTCCTGTAGAATCTATGTAGGTATTTAAATTGTATTAACCCGAGCCGATAGTTTGGGGTTAACTGCTCTAGCTGTCTACAGCTGAAGGCCCACTGCTCGTCCGTGAGGCTACCCCCCAAGTCCTCGTCCCATGTGGCACGGGCTATCGGCACTAAAACCGGGTGCTCCCTTTGTGTGATAGTGTATAGTCGTGTGATCAGCCTGCGGCTTGATTCGACAGTGAGAATATTTTCTAACGCCGCAAGTATGGGAGGGGGTGCCGGAAACGTGTCAAATCTCCGTCTGCAGGTTGCCCGCAGCTGATAGTAAAGTAGCATGTCTGCCGCTGAGGGGGCTGTAGGCCCACACACTTGTTGCAGTGTTAAAAAGGTATCTCCAGGATACAGGTCCTGACCCGTCTGAACCTTGTGTATCCGGGCCCGCGAATGCGCGTGTCTCTCCATCAGTGGTGGTAGTAACGGATTGTCTGCCAGGGTCATAGATGGCGCGTATAGAACATCCAGGTGGGCTCTTCTGCGAAGCCCCTCCCACGCCCATCGCAGCGCCTCCACCGAATCTACTTCATTGCGTGGGCGCTTAAAGGGTTGGTAGATAGAAATCTTAAGTGGCAGGGGGGCTGCTCGGTCCAGCTCAACGGCCACGTGTGGCTGGAACGGGGTGGGGTGCACCCAGTAGTGGAGAAACTGTGCCTGCGCGCAATACGCATATAGGGAAAAGTCCGGTGCCGCCAGTCCACCCTGTGCCTGTGGGAGTGTGAGTGTTTCCCAAGATACCCTGGGTTGTCTTCCCGCCCAGACCAGTTCGATCATCAAGGATCGGAGTTTGCTAAAAAAATGTGCAGTGAGGGGTATGGGTACTGTAGGAAGGTGGAATCTGACTATATGGTTGCCCCCACTTTTTTTATGGTGTTTTGCTGGTTTATGACTTAGTTGGACTGGGATCCTGCTATTCAGGGCCCCAGTCTATCTGCTTTCTCTGTAAAAAGGTTTCCATGTGCCTTAGGCACATCTCTGATTGGAATCTGGAGTGCCCTTATAAGTCCCTAGTATATGGTATACTATGTACCAAGGGCATAGGTACCTCAGAGGCCTGCCAGGGGCTGCAGCATGTATTATGCCACCCCTGGAAGGCCATCCAAACTGACACCACAGGTCTGCTACTGCAGCCTGGGTAAGGTGGTGCAGGCACTCCTTACTGTGATATAGGTTACCTATATCACTAAATACATACACACATATAAACCTATAAGTCACTCCTAAGGCAGGCCTTATCAATCCTAAAGGCAGAGTGCATGGTTCCTATGTGAGAGGGTGCCCCTGCATGAGCAGGGCCCCTCTGCAGCGTTCGGAGACCATCTCTGATGCTATTTGTAGTGCAGCCTGACCATATACTCTTAAGTGCATTATATCCTCGCCATAAAATGCTAACTTTGGAATGGCTGCCCCTAAACATGTCGTGTTTGATGTCAAACATCTTGGAATACTACCCCCCCGCCAATCCTGGCGGCGGGGGTAGCATTCCACCCTTCTAGAGGGAAAGACATGTTAACTCTGACTAGTCCGGTAACTTCTTTCCAGAGCCCTGGCATCACAAAATGGATGCTGCTGCCACAGACACGAGTCTGGCCTCCTGCTGCTGGATGAAACTCCGGCAGGGGAGGCCTGGACAATAGGTTTCCTGTCCCAGGGAGGTGTGACCACCTCCCCAGACAGGATAATGTGTATTGGGGCTGGGCGGGAGCACTTTCGGGTGCTTTGAAGTCCTGCACTGGGGGCACATTTGGTGTCCCTGTGCATACCCCAGTTCAAACCGGATCAGGGGCTTGCAGCCCCTGCTTTGGCGCGAACTGGACAAAGGGAAAGGGGTGTAGCCACCCCTCTGCCCTGACCCACCCATAGGTGGGGCCACAGAGTAGTCCAACCCCTATCTTTAGTATAAAGATAGGAACCCAGTCCTTAGGACTTTAGATTATCCCTGGACGAAACTCTGAAACTGAATCCTGGACCTTCGACGCTCTACTCACGATTAGAGGACAGAAGAATCTCCCTTGGGGTCAAGGAGTGACTCCCCTGCTTGGCAGGCACCAAAGAAGCATCTGTCCGGTTCGCATTTCTGAAGCTCCCGTCGGACGCCGAAGTCATCGCATCACCAGAGGTGGATTCTCAGACTTTCCCAAGGCTACCCTGAGTCCCCAGCAAAGCTGAGGCCCGTGGCTATCTTGGGTGACTTGAGACCATGACCCCTGGACACCGAGCACATTTGCAAGTGCATCCTCTTCTGGGTCTCCCAAGAAGTCGTGCTTTGGGCTCCGAGTAGCCCTAGCCTCCAGCACCTCCTGCACCAAAGATCACTGGCCCCCACTCCACGAGTGTCCTGTAAGCCAGATCCACGTGCAGCGTCACTAGGCTCCTTTGCGGTCGCTAGCCCGTTGGCTAGTAGCCCTTAACAAAAGCCAATCCTTTTATAACTTGGCATCCTCGTTGCTCCAGGCCTGCCCTCACTTACCCTCGCTGGGTGAGTTCCACAGACCTTGCTGGTCTGCACCATCGACGATCTACATCTTCACCGAGACTTGCCGTTGCCAAGGCTTGTTGGGTCCAATCTGGTCGCCGACACCTCAGCACTCGACAGACATCATGTACCAGCCCGAATCCTGCTCCTGGTTGCCGACAACGCCTCCTGGACCTCGTGGCTGAAGAGTCAAGACGACAGTCAACGCACCTGAAGCACTCGACATCGGTGGGCATCTGTCCATCGCCTTCCTGGTCACTGGCTAGTGACCCAGACTCTGTCCCCTCTGCTTTCAGGTTCTTCAGAACTCCGATCCACTCTTGGATCCACCCGGACACTTTTCTCTTGGTCGCCAGCAGCACTTTGCAGCAGATCGCCATTCGAATCAACGACGAAACCCGACCCCGAAAGGCACCTATGCACCCGGCTTCCCTGGGTGAGGTAACACGAGTACTCCGGTGCTCCCGTGGGTAGAGACTCTTCAAAGTCCTAGATCTCAAAGGGTTTGGTCCAAGTCCTCTTTTAAGTGTCCCTTTTCTCTAATTTCCCGATCACGACTTTCTCCATAGAAGTCAACGGCGTATCGCGGTTGTGTATTTACACTGCACGCGTCTCCCGTGGGTCCCCTGTGTCACTACCTTGGGTGGTTCCTTGTGGTCCAAGCACTTCTAGAGGCTCTAGGCCTAGTGTCTAGTTCAGTCGTGGTTCGCATACCACTTTATTGGTATATGGTTTGGTACGCCCCTAGGGCCCAAACGTGTATTTGTGCTATTACTGTGTTTAAATAACTTCTAACTTATGTATTTCGAACTCTAGCCTCATAAAGAGACTAGAGGGGTGTGTTTAGCAATAAATACATATATTTTGAATATATACCTGGTGTGGTGCTCTTTCATTTGATGACTCAAGAGATTATAGACTGGTAAAACAAGCTGCTTTACATTCCTTCAAGACTTAGCCTGAAGGCTGCTCTCCATAGCTACCACTAGGATAGCTTTCAATAAGGTTGTCTTTAACCTATCTCCAATAAGGGGTTGTTTGGACTGGTGCAAGGTGCCCACTATAATTAGTGGACAGCATATACCAGGCCAACTTCTCACATTGGTGTGCAGCGTGTGGGATTCCAGCTTGCTATTGTTTTTCCAGATAATCTCAATTGAATTGATCAACTGAAAACCACTAAAGGTACCTAAGGTACATATAATTTAAGCTTAGAATACAGTAAGTTCTACTGAACTTAGAGTTGTGTGTTAAGGGATAGCACAACCCTTTCTACAACTCAAGAGAGTTTAGTAGGCCACACTAGAGTAGGTAGTGCAAACACCACACCACACTAGTAATGTCTTTAAGGGCAGGATCCAAAGAATCCTTGCAGGAAGCCATTGAGCTTCCACCCTCCAAGTATGATACACTCCCATTCTTGGAATTGAGAGCTTTATGCAACTTGAGAAAAATAAGGACAGGCCAAAGCCCCACCACCCAACACCTCAAGGAGTTGTTGGTGGCTTATGACCTTAGTAAGCCCTTGGGGACTGAAGGGGTAGGAGCTGAGGGTGGGGCAGAAGATGAGGTTGGGAACAGGGGTATCAGTACCCCCAGCCCCCCCTCTGAAACTGGCCAGGAGGGCGACAATGGCCCTGACCTGGATAATCCAACCCCTCCTGAGGAAGATGAAGAGGAGGATCAGAATGAGGCCCCCTTTGTCCCCCCAGGAAGGATTGTGAGTGTGCCCAGAAGGTCTAGATCTTCTTCTCAGGAGTCTAACCACTCTGGCACCTCAATAGGGAGCTCTGTCTCATCTCATAGGAGGGAATCCTCTCATGAGAGAAGAAAGAGGCTGATTCAATATGAGGAAGCTCAGCTTGAACTCAGAAGGAAGCAAGTAGCCTTAGACAGGGAGTCCCTAGATCTCTTTAGAGAGAAAAGAAAGTTGGGACTAGAGTCCCATGGTGGCAGCAATATCCCTAGAGATAGGGAAAGGTCTTATGACCATAGAAACCTAAACAAGATTGTCCCTCCCTACCAGAGTGGGGATGACATCCACAAATGGATAACTGCACTGGAGAGGGCCTGTAAAGTTCAGAAGGTCCCCCAGAGGCAGTGGGCAGCAATCTTGTGGCTCTCCTTTGCAGACAAAGGTAGAGACAAGCTCCTCACTGTAAGAGAAGAGGATGCTGACAATTACACAGTCTTGAAGAGTGCTCTGATAGATGGGTTTGGCCTAACCACTGAACAGTATAGGTTGAAGTTCAGAGACACCCAAAAGCTCAGACTCAAGACTGGGTTGATTTTGTAGATTGTGCTACAAAGGCTCTGGAAGGTTGGATACATGGCAACAAAGTGCATGACTTTTTAGGATTGTACAATTTGATTATGAGGGAGCAGATCCTTAATAATTGTCAAAACCAGCTTTTGCACCAATATCTGGTGGACTCTGATCTGACCTCTCCCCAAGAATTGGGAAAGAAGGCAGACAAATGGGTCAGAACCAGAGTAAAAACTAGAAATCAGGGAGGTGACCAGAAGAAAGATTCTACTAAGTCCCAAGAGAAAGGTGGGGATAAATCTAAGGATAAGTCCCCTACAGGGCCCCAAAATTCCTCTTCTGGGGGTGGGTCCCAAACTCCTTCCTCTCCTGAAAAGAAACCATATTGCCATGTCTGTAAAAAGCCTGGGCACTGGAAAACTGATCCCAGTTGCCCCAGGATTGGCAATAAAGAAAATGTTCCTCCCACAACTACTACCACCCCTCCTGGTACTACCAGTAGTAATCCTCCAGTTGGGAGTAGTGCACCCAAAAAGTTAGGTGCTTTTGCAAGAGGAACAGAGGTGGGCCCTAGTTTAGACAGGGACCCCTCAACAGACTCCTCTGACTCTGATGGTGGTATAGGATTTGCCACCTTTACCATGGGTCCCATAGCATTGGGAAGGTACAGACTGGAGCCAATGATTAATGGTCAGAAAGCTGTGGCATTTAGGGACACAGGGGCTAGTGTCACCATGGTGGCAGGGAAACTAGTCCCCCCTCACCAGCTTTTACCTGAGTTTAAATACCAGGGGACCAACATTGATGGTGTCAGAACAGATCACCCCATGGCCATAGTCAATCTCAACTGGGAGGGGGTCACAGGCCCAAAGAGAGTGGCAGTGTCCCCCACCTTACCTGTAGATTGCCTAATGGGCAATGATCTGGAGATTTCAGCCTGGGCTGAAGTTGAACACCAAACCCACCTTAGGATGTTGGGCGTCCCTGTAAAGGTTAGTGGGGCTGTAATGGCCACAGCACCAGCCCAAGAATTTGGAGAGATGGAGCCTGAAAGAATGGCCCACTCTCCCCCAAAAGAGAGCACAAGGGTTGAAGAAAAGTCTTCTTCCCTCCAGACAGTAGGTAAGGGTCAGCCTCCTCAGGGAACTGACTCTACCCCTAGTGAAGGAACTGCCCCAGAGGTAGTCAGGCCTGGCCTGGCCACCCCCTGATGGCAGAGGACCCTTCCAAGGTGGTACCCAGTCTGGAGCAGGTAACCTGCCCCTCTCTACCCTGCCTCAGCCAGCCCAGGGCTGCAGAGGTCAGAGAGGTCAGTGGACCCCCCAGGGCCCCCTGTCCAGAGGAACCCCCCATCAGCAGATTAGGGGCACCCAGTCTAGTAGCCCTAGCCAGGTGAAAACTCCTCTACACACTGAGGGATCCCTCATGCCTTTATGTAGGGACCTCCCCAGAAGGACTCTGGTAGGCAAGGGCAAACCTGGGACCTGAAGGTTCCAAACCTGCCATGTCCCTCCAGTAGTCCATCCAAAGGGACCCAACCCCCAGCTGTAGGCAGCCAAAGGTTGACCCTTAGAGCAAAGTACAACTCAGTCATGGAAAGACAGGCATACATGGTGACCAGTGATCTGAGGAAGCTGAGGCCAACCTTCCTAGGGCCTCACTTCCCTACCCAGACACCTCACCAGCCTTGTACTTTACCAAAGCACACCACAGGTAGTGATTCCCCATGGTGAAGACCCTCTCATACCCTTAGGGTGAGGGATTGCTTAGTGGACCATAAGACAGGGGGCAACCATGCTAGTGCAGGTGCTTCCTTAGATGACCACTTAGTCAATGAAGGCTCAACTGGCCAAGGTTAGCCTTATCTCCTTTCGTTTGGGGGGTTATGTAGGAAGGTGGAATCTGACTATATGGTTGCCCCCACTTTTTTTATGGTGTTTTGCTGGTTTATGACTTAGTTGGACTGGGATCCTGCTATTCAGGGCCCCAGTCTATCTGCTTTCTCTGTAAAAGGTTTCCATGTGCCTTAGGCACATCTCTGATTGGAATCTGGAGTGCCCTTATAAGTCCCTAGTATATGGTATACTATGTACCAAGGGCATAGGTACCTCAGAGGCCTGCCAGGGGCTGCAGCATGTATTATGCCACCCCTGGAAGGCCATCCAAACTGACACCACAGGTCTGCTACTGCAGCCTGGGTAAGGTGGTGCATGCACCTCTTACTGTGATATAGGTTACCTATATCACTAAATACATACACACATATAAACCTATAAGTCACTCCTAAGGCAGGCCTTATCAATCCTAAAGGCAGAGTGCATGGTTCCTATGTGAGAGGGTGCCCCTGCATGAGCAGGGCCCCTCTGCAGCGTTCGGAGACCATCTCTGATGCTGTTTGTAGTGCAGCCTGACCATATACTCTTAAGCGCATTATATCCTCGGGGTAAAATGCTAACTTTGGAATGGCTGCCCCTAAACATGTCGTGTTTGGTGTCAAACATCTTGGAATACTACCCCCCCGCCAATCCTGGCAGCGGGGGTAGCATTCCACCCTTCTAGAGGGAAAGACATGTTAACTCTGACTAGTCCGGTAACTTCTTTCCAGAGCCCTGGCATCACAAAATGGATGCTGCTGCCACAGACACGAGTCTGGCCTCCTGCTGCTGGACGAAACTCCGGCAGGGGAGGCCTGGACAATAGGTTTCCTGTCCCAGGGAGGTGTGACCACCTCCCCAGACAGGATAATGTGTATTGGGGCTGGGCGGGAGCACTTTCGGGTGCTTTGAAGTCCTGCACTGGGGGCACATTTGGTGTCCCTAGTGCATACCCCAGTTCAAACCGGATCAGGGGCTTGCAGCCCCTGCTTTGGTGCGAACTGGACAAAGGGAAAGGGGTGTAGCCACCCCTCTGCCCTGACCCACCCATAGGTGGGGCCACAGAGTAGTCCAACCCCTATCTTTAGTATAAAGATAGGAACCCAGTCCTTAGGACTTTAGATTATCCCTGGACGAAACTCTGAAACTGAATCCTGGACCTTCGACGCTCTACTCACGATTAGAGGACAGAAGAATCTCCCTTGGGGTCAAGGAGTGACTCCCCTGCTTGGCAGGCACCAAAGAAGCATCTGTCCGGTTCGCATTTCTGAAGCTCCCGTCGGACGCCGAAGTCATCGCATCACCAGAGGTGGATTCTCAGACTTCCCCGAGGCTACCCTGAGTCCCCAGCAAAGCTGAGGCCCGTGGCTATCGTGGGTGACTTGAGACTGTGACCCCTGGACACCAAGCACATTTGCAAGTGCATCCTCTTCTGGGTCTTCCAAGAAGTCGTGTTTTGGGCTCCGAGTATCCCTAGCCGCCAGCACCACCTGCACCGAAGATCACTGGCCCCCACTCCATGAGTGTCCTGTAAGCCAGATCCACGTGCGGCGTCACGAGGCTCCTTTGCGGTCGCTAGCCCGTTGGCTAGTAGCCCTTAACGAAGGCCAATCCTTTTCTAACTTGGCATCCTGGTTGCTCCAGTCCTGCCCTCACTTACCCTCGCTGGGTGAGTTCCACAGACCTTGCTGGTCTGCACCATCGACGATCTACATCTTCACCGAGACTTACCGTTGCCAAGGCTTGTTGGGTCCAATCCGGTCGCCGATACCTCAGCACTCGACAAACATTGTGTACCAGCCCGAATCCTGCTCCTGGTCACCGACAACGCCTCCTGGATCTCGTGGCTGAAGAGTCAAGATGACCATCAACGCACCTGAAGCACTCGACATCGGTGGGCATCTGTCCATCGCCTTCCTGGTCACTGGCTAGTGACCCAGACTCTGTCCCCTCTGCTTTCAGGTTCTTCAGAACTCCGATCCACTCTTGGATCCACCCGGACACTTTTCTCTTGGTCGCCAGCAGCACTTTGCAGCAGATCGCCATTCGAATCGACGACGAAACCCGACCCCGAAAGGCACCTATGCTCCCGGCTTCCCTGGGTGAGGTAACACGAGTACTCCGGTGCTCCCGTGGGTAGAGACTCTTCAAAGTCCTAGATCTCAAAGGGTTTGGTCCAAGTCCTCTTTTAAGTGTCCCTTTTCGCTAATTTCCCGATCACGACTTTCTCCATAGAAGTCAACGGCGTATCGCGGTTGTGTATTTACACTGCACGTGTCTCCCGTGGGTCCCCTGTGTCACTACCTTGGGTGGTTCCTTGTGGTCCAAGCACTTCTAGAGGCTCTAGGCCTAGTGTCTAGTTCAGTCGTGGTTCGCATACCACTTTATTGGTATATGGTTTGGTACGCCCCTAGGGCCCAAACGTGTATTTGTGCTATTACTGTGTTTAAATAACTTCTAACTTATGTACTTCGAACTCTAGCCTCATAAAGAGACTAGAGGGGTGTGTTTAGCAATAAATACATATATTTTGAATATATACCTGGTGTGGTGCTCTTTCATTTGATCACTCAAGAGATTATAGACTGGTAAAACAAGCTGCTTTACATTCCTTCAAGACTTAGCCTGAAGGCTGCTCTCCATAGCTACCACTAGGATAGCTTTCAATAAGGTTGTCTTTAACCTATCTCCAATAAGGGGTTGTTTGGACTGGTGCAAGGTGCCCACTATAATTAGTGGACAGCATATACCAGGCCAACTTCTCACAGGTACATTTACAAATAGATTTAGTAATTTGGGCAAGATGACCATTTTGGCAACCGCGATGCGGCCTATCAGGGACAGAGGTAAAGTCTTCCACCGTCGTACTCTGTCTGTTATCCAGTCCATCACTCTACCATAGTTGTGTGTTCAGAGCTCCTGGTTGTCATTGCTAATCCACACACCCAGGTATCGTGTTGGTTCAGTCGCCCATTTTTATAGGGTATTCCGTATCAAATGCCTTAGTGCCAGGTGTCAGCAGGAATGTTATCAACTTGCTCCAGTTTATGTCTACCCCCGATAGCCCCCCATATCGCAATAGCTCTCGCGTCATGGGAGAGAAGTTGTCCTCCGGGTTCACCATATACAGAGTGATATCATCCGCATACATGGACACGTTGAGCCCCCGTGTCGTGAAGCCGATGCTCCTGTTTGTGTGGTGTTGCCGAATCCGAGCCGCCAGCGGCTCAGTGGCTATAGTAAATAATAATGGTGACAAGGGGCGCGTGCCTCTTGTGATAGTTATTGGGCGGGAGACCGTTAACTCGTAGGCGAGCCGTAGGTCCGGTATAAAGGAGTCTAATTTGATTTATAAATAAAGGGCTCATGCCTAATCTATGCAAGAGCGGGAACAAAAATCCCCACTCTAGAGAATCAAAGGCCTTGGTGGCATCCAACAATGCCGCCACCGCAGGCACATGGGGAGCGAGGTGATGCATGAGAGCAAATAGTGTTCTCAGATTGTGTGAGGTAGATCTCCCGGGTATAAAGCCCGACTGGTCCGGTTGGACTATCAGGGGCACTAATGGTTGTAACCGAGTGGCCAATCATTTCGGAAAAAAATCTTGGCGTCAAGATTAATTAGTGAGAGTGGCCGGTAAGAGTCACATTGTGTTGGTTCTTTGTCAGGTTTCAGTAGAGTTATTATTATAGCCTCGCGCATGGACGCCGGTAGAGTACCTGTCTCAGCAGCCTCCTGGTAGACCGCCAGAAGTCGTGGCACCAGAATGTCGGAGTATTCTTTATAAAATTTGGCCGTCAGTCCGTCGGCTCCAGGCGCCTTGTTGGCCTTTGGGCTGCCTATTGCCTGCGGGACATCCTCCACTGTGAAGGGGAAGTCCATATACTCCCGGTGTGCTCTACCGAACTACAATAGTTCTATTGTGTCAAAATATTCTTGCAGGGCTTCTGTCGTTGGGTTGTGTCTCGTTGTGTATAAGTTTTCATAAAAGTCTGCCATAGTGTCGAGTATGTCGGGAGGTGAGCGCACTATAATGTCCGCGGGGGTCCGGAGTTCAGTAATGAATGTGGAACCTCGAGGGTTACGGAGTAGATTCGCAAGTGTTCTCCCGGGCCTGTCCCCTTCCCCATACTGACGCACTTTTGCGTGTTTGTGTAAAAATGTAGTTTCCCGGTTGGCTTCGTCTTGATATTCTGTCAACTTGGCTCTTAGGTCTGCCATGATCTCCGAGGTGGGCGCTAAGTAATACTGGTATTCCAGCGCCCGTAACTCTGCCTCCAGTCTGCTCAAGCATCCTCTAATATCTCGTAACACTCCCGACTGTCCCGCTATACAGTGGCCGCATATCACCACTTTAAATGCATCCCACAAGGTCCCCTTCGTGTCCACGGAACCCGTGTTCTGTTCAAAATAATCAGTGATGTGTGTTCTGAGTGTTTCCTTAAATGCCGGGTCCGAGAGGGCGTGTGCGGGGAGTCGCTACGTGAATGGCTGTTTGTAGGGTTGCGGGACTGTCAATGTCAACGAAACAGGAGAGTGGTCTGATAGCGTGCGGGCCTTAGGTTGCGTGTCCTCAACCCATGTGTGCATGTCCCTTGACGCCAACCAGAAGTCCAATCTGGACCATGCTTTTTGGTGGTGAGTGGCACAGGTGCCCTCTCGGGCCAAGGGGTATAGCATACGCCACGAATCCACCAGTCCGTGGTCTTGTATAATCCCTCTTAGCACTGCAGTGGCTCGTGCGTGATGTGTGCGGGATGCCCCCTCTCTGTCCACCTCAAGTGATAGAACAATGTTAAAATCTCCCCCCCCCATAGCAGTGCGGCATTTCCCAGTGTCTGTATCTTGTACCATACCTGTTGGAAAAAGACAGGGTCGTCTACGTTAGGTCCATAGGTATTCGCTATGATCACTGGCTGATTGTATAACGATCCTTTAAGTATCAAGTATCTACCCTCTGTGTCGCTGATTGTCGTGTGTGTCTGCCAGGGCACTCCCTTCCTTATCAGTATGGCCACCCTGTGGGAGTAGCTTGAGTAGCTAGAGGTATATACTTCCCTCATGTGTTGGTGGATAGTCTCTTTTTCGCGTTATCTTTCAGATGGGTCTCTTGTAAGAGACATACATCCGTGTTGTGCCTGGCAAGGTACGTCTGGACCAACCGCACCTTTCGGTGATCATTAAGGCCGCGAATGTTCCATGTAATACAATTTAACTTAGACAGGTATTGTCTGTGCGTCTGCGTGTTTCTCTTGGCTTGTGGCCTTGCTGTGAAGTACTTGCTCACCTGACCTCTTACTGTGACTGTGGTCGTGTGCCTGATTTGGAAATGCTGCCTTGTGATCCCTCGTTCGCATTGTGCTGCACATCTCTGCTAGTCTAATCGACCTAGCTGCAATGTAGTGTATTTGCCAACTTAAAACTTGAACGTCCCCTACCCACCCCCCACCCACACCAACCCCCCAATCAGGTTGTGCATCGCTCGTGACCCCACCCGCTGCAAAAGTCAACCCGCATAACATTTAGATAGTGGGAATTATCCCGTGGGGGCATGGCTTTGCCGGCATACCTCCCCGTCATCATTTCGACAGGGTGGCCGAGCGGTGGGTTTGCTTAACTAAACAGTTCTGAACAACAGTGAATAACAATGTTAAAGTGTGTACTTGTGCGGCACATATATCTCAGTACTACCAGTGCACATCCTTACTAGTTCTCAGTCATTGTCACTCAGTTGGCTATTCTGAGAGTCTGCTGTTTCCGTGTTCCTGCGTTGTTGCTGTCTGGCCTGTTGTTTTGCGTGCTTCAGCGCCGCTGCAGCTTCCGTGAAAATCAGTGGTTTGCCACCCGTTTGTATTCGCTGCTTCGCCGGGTACAGCATTGCATACTTTGCGCCAACTTTTTGGAATAGTTTCTTGGCAGGAAGGAATTCGCGCCGCACTGCCTGTACCGCTTGGGTGAAGTCGGGGTAAAAAGCAACACTGTTCCCTTGATGTTGTAGGTTTCCTTTTTCTCTGGCCAGACTGAGGATTGTGTCTCTGTCTCTGTAGTTGAGCAGGCGTGCCAAAATTGTTCTTGGTTGGGCGCCAGGAGATGGTCTCGGTCCTAGCGTGAGATGTGCTCTCTCCACCAAGAACATCGGCGACAGATCCTGCCCAAAGAGATCTCTCAACAGGTCTTCCACAAATTTTTCCATATTGTTAATATTGGTAGATTCTGGTATTCCCGTCAGGCAGATGTTGTTTCTCTGGGATCTCGCTTCTAGGTCTTCATTGCGAGCTTTTATGACGTCCAGCACTTTGTCCATCCGGAGGAGATGTTCCTGTGTGTCCACCTGTCTGTCGTCCGAGTCTGAGATCCTGGTTTCCAGGGTGTCGATTCTGACCTCATGGTCATTCACTTTGTACGTTACGTTATCCAACCTCTGTACTAGGGAATCCAATTTTGCGCATATGGCCCTAAGGCTGGATCTCACTTCACGGAGCATGTTTTGACGTCATCTTCCTGTTCCGGCTCCATCTGTGTTTCTGGCACCACTGTAAGTGGCGTTGAGTTGATTTCCTGTAGCCTGGAGGAGCGTTTATCAAAGTTGATCTTTGCTTGTTTATTGTCCGGTTTCCCCATTGCCTCTTTCCGGCTGTAGCGTCTGTTTGTTGTCTGGATCTTCACGCAGCCCAACCCCTCCAGTGCTGCGGGCCTCGCTCTTCTCCCCGGTGCTCGCGATTCTACCCAGTTGATATGTTCTATGTGTGCAGGGTTCTCCTTACTTTCTCAGGGATAGAACTCTCCAGCCCTTTGATTGGACTCCTTTCCACTATTGTGTCTTGCTGGTGTGTATGAGTTTCCAATGACTGTGCTACCATTCAGCTCCTGGAACTCCCCCGGCCATATGGGAGTGTGCGCTAGTGCTGCAGGGCTTGCCTGTGCGGCCGTTCCCCTCCCGCCGGAGGCGCCTTATGCCTGGTGCGTTGTTCCAGCAGGGTTCATGTGTTGTAGCGCACCATAGTGTGGAGTGCTTGGCCAAGCGTTACTCCTCTATGTCGTGCTCTGCCTTACTTGTGTCTCAGCGGCTGTGGCTCTGGTCTTAAGTTCGGGGGTCTGGCAATTCAGGGAGGTGTGTTCAGGAGTTTGTGGCGAATCCCCTCTCACTGTGTCCCTGAGCGCGGCTTAGTTGCAGGCTCCCGGTCTCCCACTTTGAATTGCTCACTCGTCAGTCCGTGCACTGCCCGCACCCGTGCTCCCTCTCTGCCTCGACTGCGCACTGTAGTGATCTCAAGGGGGGGGGCGCCTGATGGCTTTGCAGTCTCTGCGCCCGGTGTATTATACTTTTCGGACTGGTCTTGACGGTTCACCACCCGCTGGGTCAGCCATTATCCACTCCCTGCAGTTCGCGCCAATGTCAGCACCTAACAGCGCAGTGTTTTAGGCCCCCACGGTATCCGAAAATGCAACCACTGCCGCTGTGTGCCGCCAATCGCTCCTGGCTCCCAGTACGGCCGGGGGTGTGGGCTCGTCGCTACCGATCCCCCTCGCTCACCGCCGCCCCTTCTGTGTAGTCCGGAATCACCCTGACACGTCTCCCCTCAGGCGGGTCTCTTACCGGCTCGTCGCGTTTTTCCCTGCCGTGGGCAGCTCTCCTGTCACCGCCTTCCAGCGCTATTTGGTGGTGTCCAGGCTTCCCACACGTCTTCTTTGGCGCCCGGGTGTAGCCGGCTATTCCCTCAGGCTCCTCTCGCTGGTGTGGTCGTCCTCTGCGCAGCCGGCGCCATTTTGTCTTTTGCGGCCCGGAGTCCGTCTGGCCGCATAGCGTCGGAATTCTCCCACTATGATGTCTCGAACGGCGTTTAATTTATATTGATCGGGGTACCGCAGTTTCCGCCGCCGCTGGTCTGCTTTTTGGGTTTGTTTGGTTCAGTTAATCACCGGATTCTTGTCGGATAATGCGCTCGGCCGGCGGAGCCTCTCTAGCAAGCGGCCATCTCGCAGCTCAGCTCGGCCACGCCCCCAGCTGGATCACAATCTTGGCCCAAGGCAAGGATGCCTTTTTCTAAATATAACCTTTTGCTTCTAAGTATAATCAGAGGGGACACTTCTGCTGACTTCGAGGTGTCCCTGCATGCTGAAGCTTTTGCTCAGCAGCTGACTGAAATTTCTGTGAGGGGTTTCCAGTTCATGACCAAGACGGGTCCTACACTCTTACCCACCAGGTAATGGGGTTAGATCATTCAGAAGGGGGTTTCTTGGCAGTACATAGATTGACACCCCAGACACATAGGTTAGGGTTTGCATCATGGAATACGCTAGATTGTTATAATATTGTAGATGCCTGCATTTATTAAATTGTCTCAGCAAGATGGTTGAACTCTTCATTTTATTCACTGTCTTGACACTTATTATAACTTTCATCTGCTTCTGTCTATTGATCATTGTAGCACATGTTTTATTTACAAGAATCGCTTTGGTTCAATAAATATTGAAAACGTCCCTTTGTTTGTTCTTTGTATATTTCTGTAAGCGAAAGAGAGCACGAGCGACTGAGTGAAAGGTCCTAGGTCTGTCACCACTGTTCCTGAGGTACAGTGTTGTCATGTTCAGTAGTTGCCAAAACTGTTCGCTCTTTGTCTATGTTGGGGAGTATTATGGTGGCAATGTGAGCTAGCTGGTCCAAGGGACAACATACCCTGTGGGGGTGTATGGAATCAGTTTGGCACCATACTAAGTTCATGTCGTCCACAAACACACAGTTCCTACTGATTAGTGGAAACTACATGACAGTGGTTCTGAGCTGGCAAAGTTGGAAAGTGAAAGAAGTGAAGGAATCTGTAGGGATGGACATTGTTATTACATCCCAGATTTGAGTGTCAATGTGAGATGTAAAGGAGAGGGTAGAGTGTAAAATATTTAGGGCCTGCAGTGGTGGACTACGTTAAACTCCTCTGATTTGTCCAGCTGTGTGACAGATCTCTTCAGTGATTCCATGTCTGGTTATTTAGCAATGCCTGCTTTTTGGCTGTACAGTGTTGGTGATGGACAATTTCAACTTGATAATGACCGCTTCGTATTACGGTTGTAGTATTATTATTATTATATATAGTAGTATTAGTATTATTAGTATTAGTATTGTGGGCCATAACTGTAATATATGCAAGTATATTACTAAATAATGCCAGGGCGAACAATAGGTCAGGGTTTCTTAGCTTACCTGAATATTGAAAGGAGTTTTCTGGTTTGGTTGTTTCCAGTCTGAGGATTGCACTTGAGGGTGCAACTTATTTTCTGTGGTCTGTTGCCAAGATGTGGGGTGGTGCAGTTGTCTAGGAAATAGTCATCGTTTTCAACTGTCTTAGGAGGTGTAAATGCTCCTGGGTGCTTCTGATGCTTGCTGGTAGTGATTTTAGGAGCTTGACAACTTCTTCTGTGCCACCAGGGACCATAACCGATACACCTTTTGCAATGGCCACCCAGAAAAGCCTGTTAAAGAAACAGGGCAAATGTATCTCAAGGCTACAGGACCTCGAACGAATCAGCTACATCCCTGGCGTTGAGGGCCTTGTCCACTCATATGAAACCGCAGCAAGTCAACCTTATTTGAAAGCAGGGCTGGGGAGGACAGCCCTACAGAACATACTGAAAACTAGGCTCCTCACATTGCCAATTTGGGACCACTGGATCCACTGGAAACACAGAGTGTCTGGGAACAAGGGATGCTGCCTGTGTCAATATCATACAGAATGAGCAGAGCACATCATTTGCTGCTGCCCAGTGCTGCTGGGACAAAGGCGACTATATCTAAGAACTCTGCTCTTGCAAAATGGCATGAGAACATTCAAAGAGGCCCTACAGCTTATTATCACCATCAAGGAGCCGACGGCCCTCGCACGAATCAGCAAGTTCCACGCAGAAAGCAGCAAGGATCTTAAGAACTACCCAAGCAACGGAGACAAAAGCCCGTAACTTATAAGCTGCTGCCCACTAAGAGCCATAGTAAACCAATTGGAGGAGCACCCCACGCGAACTGGTTTCGACGATCTTAGTCACGCACAATGCACTTCTGATTCCTAAGGCGCACACTGGCTTGCATGAAGGTTTGATTATTCTAAGGGCCCGCATACGGTTCTGAATTTCCATCAAGCTCCTCACATAATCTTTGGCGAGGCCCTTTTTTACCAAATAGAACAACACCCTACAGAGCATGCATTTTGATGAGTTTAATATCAGGCACACACTTGCACGGATGAAGGTCGTACCACTTTAGGGGCCCGCACACGGTCTTTTTTTCCATCCAGCACCCCTCATAATCTCTTGGCGGGGCCCTCTGCACATTCATGAACCAAATAAACCGATACTTTACAGAGCATGTAATTGGCAATTTTAACATCAGATTTTTACTGACTCGGGCAGAGTACCGCTTTCTATTTGTTACACTAACCGTTGACACCTGCCCCGTATAACATAACCCTATGCATGCCTGCACGCCACAACATTGCATGCCCGGGCACCTCTTAGTCTTGGCTTTGCGTAAGTGTCGTCTCACCCCACACTCGGTATACAAACCACCTTGGACCGCACACCTAGGGTGGGTGTTAATTTTGCCTGGCGACAAACGCTACAACATTTTTAAATTTTTTATATCACATCATTTTATGGCACAACTTATGCTGTCTTTTAAATTTTTATATTTACTGTCCTTTTTATGCTATTGCTTTTGCATAAGATTTTCAGTAATCATACAATAAAGATTCATTCTTCTGTGAAAGCAGTGCCTCCTATGGATTTCTTATTGTTCGGTGGTATAATGATAAGTGGTGCAAGCCTGGAGCACAGTGTTCTGTTTGGTTTGTATTGCTTGAATTTAATTTGTAGGTATAGCGGTCTTTTTCCGTTGGAGGCTCTATGGACAATGCAGAGTATCTTGAAAATTACTCTTCTATCTATAAGTAGCCAGTAAAGCAATTGCAGGTCTGGAGACGTGTTCTCTTGGGTGAAGGTGGAGAAGAATCTTGTGCAGCATTTTGGGTAAGTTGTATTTTGCATATGATGAATGCAGATGCGACTAAGGTATAGGTTGTTGGCATACCGAAACTTGGAAACTACAAGTGTGAGGATTACTTTTAGGTTATATTAGTATACGAGGTATGGGAAGATGCAACAGTGGTGCTGATTACGATGTTGGTTGGACTTCCGTCCATCCGACACCACTGCAGACTGGAACTGCCCGACCATGGGTTGGCGGTTCCGACCTGAAAATTTGGATGCGACTGCCCTATGGGCGGTCAAAAACATACATTTTTCAATGGCAGCTTGTGCGGCGGACGGAAAAGGCCCGCAGCACAAGCTGCCATTGAAAAATGAATGTCTGCTTGCTGCACGGGGCAGGGATGTTTAGGGGGGCACAGGCCCCATAGCGTAGGGCCATGGGGGAATGGGCCCCCAAAGTCACTTTCCCACAGCCTTTCCATGTCGGAAAGGCCAACATGGAAAGGCTGTGTGAAAGTAACATAATAATCCCGATGGCGGAGCCAAGGCTGGCTCTGCTGTCATTATGGGATTATGATGCCTTCGATGCTCCGACTGGCTCCTTGAGCCCGTCAGAAGCGCAGTGGAATCCAACCGCGAGTTTCCCTCCGACCACCATCATTGTAATACGGTGGTCGGAGGGAGACCATTGATGTCTGGCGTGAAGCCTCTGACAAGCTGTCGGGTGGAAAGCCACCCGACATCGTAATCTGGCCCATAGTGTTTTCATTGTGTAGAAGGCGCTTTTTGTGGCACTTTTAACGCACAGTATTACGGATATGTTTGAATCCATTGTTACTCATAGGTTTCTCATTTCTCTTGATATTGTTATAGGGGCTTCAACTTTCTTAGGCCATGTGGTGGTAGGCTGGTATTTTTGCCATTGTCCACAGGTCATAATCTTTGTATTTACTATATTGAGCTTTATATGGCTATTCATCACCCATGTGTTTACATCATGAAGTCAGTCTTTAAGGTTTTAATTATTGAGGTCTTTGGGGCTATCGATTTTTAAAATGTCATCTGCATAGTTGTAACAGATAAGGTTTAATGATGTAGTCATCTTTGTTAAGGGGGTGAGGAAGATGTTGAATAATAGAGGGGACTCCTGAGCAACAACTCGATGTTGTATGTGAGGAGGTGATGTGAAAGGTGGTAGGTAGACTACACTTTGGGGCCGATTCCGATCTCGGCCGGTAGGGCTCCGAATCGGATTCGGCTTTACCGGATCCGATTCGGAGCCCTGTTTCCCGACCGAACCGTACGCGGGTCCGGCCGAGCGAGTACGATGCGAATTCGCTGACCGACTCGTCCGGGCGTCCCGACCGCTCCGACCGACTCGCTCGGACTCGAACCGCTCCGACCGACTCGCTCGGACTCGACTCGCACCGTGCAATGGAGACGTTCCCCGACCGGGTAAGTACGATGCGCGCCGCGAGCAGTCCGACCGAGCCGCGCACTCCGGCTCGAAAGAGCTGTCGGAGCCGTACTTTGGGGGTCCGTGTCGGACCCCCTGTTCGCGTAGCCGCGCGAGTCGCACACAGAGGGGACCCATGGGTCCCCCCTACCTGTGCGTGTACGGCGCGAATCGCTCGCCGCGTACCCGCTGTAGGGGCGCACTTGTCCGACTCGCACCCATTGAGTCAATGGGAGCCCGCGTACGCGTTGTACGACCCGGCTCCCATTGACTTCAATGGGAGTCCGACCGGCTCGAGTCCGATAACATACGGACGCATCGTACTCGTTCGGTCGGACTGCACGGGTCCGATTCGGTCGGAAATCTCTCCGGGTCCGGCTCGGTCGGAGAAATTTCCGGTCTGAATCGGAATCGACCCCTTTGTCTGTGAGATGGGAAGCAATCAATTTTAGAGCATTTTCATGGATTCTGAGGTTGTTGAGTCATTGTAGTAGCGTGTGTTGGTGGACAGTGTCAAATGCAGCAGCAACAAAACAGCTGCTCCATTCTTGTCCACTCTGAGATTAGATCATCCCAGATAGATATGATGGCTGACTTTGTGCCTCTGCCTAGCCTGAAGCTAGACTGTTGAGGTGACATTAAGTCATTATGTTTTGTAAAGTTAGAGAGTTAAGTTAACACATGCTCTCTCAAACATTTTTCTTAAGAATGGTCCTTTTGATATGGGCTTGTAATTTACTGAGTTGGATGGGTTGAAGTTTTTCTTTTGAGGAGTGGTCTAATTTAGAATGTTTTTTACTCTGGTGGGAATGCACATTGTTCAGGGACTTGAGTAGGAATCTGGCTACCGCCCCAACACAGGTTGAGTGAAGGATATCTTTAATGATTTTTGACTGTGCTGGGTTTGAAGGTGATCCTGGTGGTCTGGGTGCAAATATAATATTGAAGGAAATCTTTTTGTGACAGGGTATTGAACGTTCGCATTGATTGGTGATTATGTTGTCTTTTTCTATATTGGTTAGGTCATTTGTTGTGGTAATTTTCAATCTTATTAATGTTTTAGCTCAATTAATTGGAGATGTGGTCACACAAGTCTTGTGATCATGGTAATTCTGTATTTTGGCAATCTGGTTTGCTGAATTTTGTTTGAATTTTATGAAGTTCTTTGAATAGTGATAATCTGTAACTCACACATTCAGGATGTGCCCCCATTAACTGGTTGAACTAACAGGAAAGGGGGAAGGGGAAAGAGTGAGATCAGACATAACGTCAAAAAGATGTGCACATGGAGGAGCATCAGACACAAGGTGCAGAGATAAGAAAAAACAGTGGCATTGAAAAAACAGTGGCATGGAAGTAAGGAGCCTAAATTACTTTAGCCTGAATTTGTGAGTAATAATGCAAACAAGGAGAAACCAAAGCTATGGCTGTGAGAAGGCAGGAGAGCCGGTGATGTACTGTGGACACTCTGTTGGGGATGGGGTATGGAAAGTCCTGGAACACAGGAATCAATGGCAATATGTGGGATGAAAATTTAGAAGTAATCTTGAAATTACAGGGACATGGATGTCAGGAGTGGGCGGTCAGGGAGACAACGGGAATGCAATGGTGTATAATGAGAGTGGGATGATACTATTAAGTGGATGTATGATGTAGAAGAGAGATCTACCATTGAGTAGTGGTACAATAAGTACACAAAACTGTGATGGATGGAATGCATGAATTAATCTCAGTCACTGGTAATCACTAGGACTGCATCCCAATCCATCATTATTTTGAACACCATGCCACCTCAGTTTGGACCCAGCTATATGCAAATCGGTCCTGACCCCGCTCCAATAGGAGCAGTCCAGCCCAAACTGAAAAGCCAGGCCCTCCCTGAACTGGACACAAGCAACCCAGGAACAGTTTTGCCCTAGTTATCGGCTCATCAGCCTGGTACAGCTTGGTTGCAGTGACTCAGTGTGCACAGGACCCACATCTGGGCATACCAGTCCCACTTAGGGCGACACAATAGGTATACAAAACTGTGATAGATGGAATGCTTGAATCAATCTCAGCCACTGGTAATCACTCATGGCCGGATTCCTATCCATCCTTATTTTGCACACCATGCCACCTCAGTTTGGACCCAGTTATATGCAAATCAGTCGTGACCCTGCTCCAATAGGAACAGTCCAGCCTGAACTGCCAAGCCAGGTCCTCCCTGAACGAAACCAGCTTGGTCCAAACTGAGGTGACCTTAAAGAGTCAGATGACCCTAAGGGATTTTCTGATACAATATCAATGTAAACAATATCGTTTGACAAAAATATTGTGTCAAGAATATCATTTACAAAAATATTGTGTCCCTATACAATAAAATATAAATAAAATTAAAAACCAAAAAGTACATTTACAAAAAATATTCTAAAAATTAAGAAAGCATTAAAAATACAAACAAATAATATAAAATGTAAAAAATAAATAAACAGATAATAATAAAAGATATATTTAACCAATCTTAGGAAAAGTATTAGAGTGCAGGAATAATAGATACATTATTCCCACTCCAGTTTATGCAAAAGTAGGGAAATTGTAGGGCTTAGGAGGGGTTACATTTACTATTCCCACTCCAAACAGTGCAATATTAGGGAAAGTGTTGGATTTCAGAGGAGTAAGATTTAGTATTCTGACTCCAGTGTGTGCAATAGTAGGGAAAGTGTTGGACTTCGGAGGGGTAGCATTATATTCCGACTCTAGTCTATGCAACGTTGGACTTTGAAAGGGTGAGATTTACTAATCCCACTCCGGTCCGTGCAACAGTAGGGAAAGTGTTGGCCTTTGGAGGAGTAAGGTTTACCATTCACATTCCAGTCTGCGAAACAGTAGGGAAAGCTTAGGACTTCAGAGGGGTAAGATTCACTATTCCCACAACAGTCAGCACAGCAGTGGGGAAAGTCGTGTCGGTCAGAACCGCATCGTACACTTCTATGGACAGAGTGTCCGACCACGCGATTACTGTGCCGATTTCCAACAGCCTTTCCGAGTCGACCAGTCCGACACAGAAAGGCTGTGAAAAAGTGACTTTGGAGACCCCTAGCAGGCCCCCCTTCACTCTACGGCCTCCAGTTGTGGGCCGAGGGGGTACCTAAGGGACCCCCCCCTGTAAAGCCCTGCACTGTGTGGCTGGCACAATGGGGTGCCCGTGACAGGGTGCAGGGTTTTCCGCACACCCCCCATTTCCCCATAGGAGCCTGTGTTACGTCCAGTTGTCGGGCAGAACACGGGCTCTCATAGAAAATAATGGGAATCCGACCGAACAGTGTTCAGTCGCATCGTCATCGGTCAGGCGAAACCGCATACTGGAAGTCAGTCGATCCCGAATCCGAGACGGTGTTGGGCAGAAAGTTTCCGCACAACATCGTAATCGGCCCCAAAATAACGCAGGCAAGCACTTCAAATAGAACCTCATAGGCAATAATGTTAAAATACAGAATTCATTTTGACTTTTTCAAAATATATGTACATTTAATTTAGTGTTTAAAAATTATATATAAAGAAAAAAGATTTTTTTTTCCAGATTATTTTAATAACCTTCAATTAATTTTTTAAAAAGGTAACTTTCTTTTTTTATGTAATTACATTAATTTGAATGAATCTTACATATAACGTTTAGTAACTTTTAATACATAACAGTTCTGCATTCCCAATCACTTAAATATTGCAAATATTAAATTTTGTGTTTCGCTTTGATATTCAACCTTGCTACTATATTTCATTCTGTTAATCTGTTGGAAATTTGCTTCTGGAACTTAACCTCTGTTTACTATTCCTGCGAATATATTATAAGGATTTAGTAAAATAGTGTTCCTTTTATTAAAACAAGAACTCTGACAATAATTCATCTTTATCGCTACTGTGATAACTCCACTACACTGCATCTCAACTCAAACTTCTTACCACCTAGGCTTTGACTGCTAAAACAAGTTGCCAGATGAGACAGGGGGATATTTACAAGGCCCCTGCGCCACCTGAGCATCCCTTTTTTGATGCTCCAATGGCCCACAAGGTTGAGCTATATTTACAAGGCCATGCAAAGCCACCATGAGTGGCTTTTCATAGCCTTGTAAATGTGGCCCCCTTTCATGCATTACTCTGTGTGAAAGAGGCGTTCCCTGGGTGTTGCTGTGGGTGTTCCCACACTCATGGATTCTGATGCATTCTCAGATTTACAAGGTTTCGTAAACTTGGGAATGTGCCAAATTCGCACTCCTCCCTAGGGGAGGCATTAAAGTTGCGCAACAAGATGAAATACCTTGGACCCATGGACTTTGAAGCTGTCCCAGATTTACAATATCTCATAAACATGGAGCAGCGCCAAAAACTTGTGCCTCCCTAGAGCAGGAGTAACGAGTAGAAATGTTTATATGTTCACACATGGAACAGGGAAAATGCCCCTTGTGATTGTTTTTGTGCAGGAAGGTGTCCCTGCACAAAAACTATCCTGCCAACAACACAGGTTCAAGGTTGTCTGCATTGGCGCACAGCTGCAAATTGTGCGCCAGCCCAGGTAGGAAGGACAGGAATGCACTGTATCTTGTACATACGGTGCATTCCTTTCCCTTTAAATTGGCGTAGGGCAGCGCAGCAAAATGACTTGTGGCTCTGCCCTACGCCAATTCTTTGTAAAGATGCCCCTGAGTACGCAGTGTCCATCTGAGCTGGTAAGACATGCAGTATACACTTTAGCCTGTCTCTGTGGCTTCAGAGTTGAAGGCGAAGAGGCTGTTAGTTACCCATTGACTAAATCTGAACTAGTGGTGTGTCATAGAATGGTGAAATATTTTGTATTGGACTTACTTGTCATGGGATGGTAAAATCTTTTTTTATTTTTTTATTCCATTTTACATCTTATCTTTCAGCAGGATTTAGTTAATACAGCGCTGGTCTAACTAGAAGTAATTTAGACCTTACCTTTATGGTTTGAATGTTTTGCATTGTGAATTTTGATTGATGCATCTGAACTGAATTGTAGCAGATTAATTTAAAATCTTGGCCTGAATTACCAACAAGTGTTCCAAGGGTATTCAAAGGACGCTTTTCGCTTGCCTCCGCTTGTTATATGCTAGTCCTGGTGTTGTGTGAGTTCAGCTGCAACATGCTTAGTCACATTTCCAACACTACTCTTAGCTAGTTCCCCACAGACCATCATACATACCTGACCTCCTGTCCTTCTTTACAATGTCTTCGTCCTCTGCTTCTTCCCCAAGACACTTGCTCGAAAGCCAAACCTGACAATTTGGTTCAGTACAAGTTGAAATCTTAGCATAACAAGGATTCAATTGTTCATACATTATTATGGCCCTCCTATCTGCACATGCTATTGTGCCTGTTTTCTCCATTAGATTATCACTATCCCAACCTTGACCCTGCGATTGCAATGCCACCATAGGCACCTGTACGTGTGCAGACTACACCATGATCTGTCACAGAATCACCTTAAGCACAGTTGTGAATTTCAGTATGCAATAAGTTGCAGTGCTGCATGTAAAATCTCTGTATCACTGACACAATATACAAGAAAACAATATTGCTTGACACAAATATTGTGTCAAAAGTATCGTTCACCAAAATATCTTGTTTCAATGCTAATGATAATAAGTGCAAAAATATCGGAAGAAATCGTTTAACACTAATATCATCCAAAAACATACAAAAATATTGTTTTGTAAATATATATATAGTTTCAAATAGTAAATCTTAAAGATTTTAGTGTATAACGTTAATATACTGTAAATTATATAAATTCCACTAAAACCTAATACTATATATAAATATATACTTATAAAAACAAACTTCAATATTTGTACATGTATTTGTGGTTATATATATGTATTTATATATAGTATATCACAATTATTAATATATATATATATATATATTTTTTTTACATCATATTAAATGTATTCATTTAAAGTTTTTTAATTTACTACTATGAAAAGCATGTATGAATAAATATATACATATATATAGATATACATATAAATATATATTTATTTAATTACAACTTAGAAAATATTAACAATTCAATCACAAAATATTAAACAAATTTCCAAATAAATAAAATATTTAAAAAGTGTTGGAGTCTGGGAATATTAGATATACTATTCCCACTTCAGTTTATGCAACAGCATGGAAGTGTAGGACTTCAGAAGGGTTACATTTAATATCCCCACTCCAAACTACACAACAGGAGGCAAAGTGTTGGACTTCGGGGGGAAAGATTAACTATTCCCATTCCAAACAACACAAAAGTAGGGAAAGTGTTAGACTTCAGAGGGGTTAAATTTACTATTTCTACTCCACTCAACATGGTAGTAGGGAAAGCGTAGGACTTTGGACGGGTTAGATTTACTATTCATACTTCAGTCTGCACTACAGTAGGGAAAGTGTTGGACTTCGGAGGAGTTACATTTATTATTCCCATTCCAGTCTAAGCAACATCAGGGAAAGCGTTAAACTTTGGAGGGGTTACATTTACTATTCCTACTCCAGTCACACTAAGGTATGGAAAGTGTTGGACTTCGGAGAGGTTACTCTTACTATACCCATTCCATTCTAAGCAACAGTAGGGAAAGCAGTAGATTTTGGAGGGGTTACATTTGCTATGCCCACTCCAGTAACCGTAACAGTATGGAAAGTGTTGGACTTCTGAGGAGTTACATTTATTTGTTCTACTTCAGTCAGGACAACAGTAGGGAAAGTGTTGGCCTTCGGAAGTGTTAAATGTACTATTCCCACTCCAGCCTAAACAGCAGTTGGGAAAGCGCTTGACTTTGGACGGGTTACATTTACTATTCCTACTCCAGTCAGCGCAACAGTGGGGAAACTGTTGGACTTTGGCGGGGTTACATTTATTATTCACACTTAAAACAGTGCAACAGTAGGGAAAGTATTGGACTTTGGAGGGGTTAGACTTACTATTCCCACTCCAGTCTAAGCAACAGTAGGAAAACTGCTGATTTTGAAGGGATTACATTTACTATTTCCACGCCAGTCAGCATAAGATGAGGGAAAGTGTTGGACTTCGGAGGGGTTACTTTTACAATTTCCACTCCAAACAGCGCAATAGTAGGGTAAGATTTAGTATTCCTACTCCAGTCTGTGCAACAGTAGGAAAATGGTTGGACTTCGGAGGGGTGATATTTGCTATTCCCGTTCCAGTCTAATGAACAGTAGCGATTTTATTTCACTTCCAACACATTACATTTTTTAATAACCCTGTTAATTTAGAAAAAATATTGAACTCTTAATATAAACATTGTAAATTAACATTAAAACATATGTGTATATATATATCATGTGAACAAGGGCTTTTGGAGCCCGAAACGCGTCATCGTTCGTGAGGAGAAGGTCTAAATAAAACATCTTGCCTGACACTGTGGGGTCTGTTTCTCCTTCATCGCCGCCTGGAGGTTGCGGGAGTTCGAGTCCTTTGGATATATATATATATATATATATATATATATATATATATATATATATATATATATATAAATATATATTTCCCACACGATTCAAAATGAAAACGCGCTCTCAGAGATATCAGGAAAAGTGTCGCGTTTTAATACTCAGTAGTTACGCGTTTCGACAAACAGTCTTGATCACACCTATATATATATATATATATTATCTACTGGCGGTCGCCAGTAGATAGTTATAGTTACAACCTATTATCCATAGGAAATCCGCGACATTCTATTTGAAATAACTCTCTTGCCGGTTGACGTATCTTCGCAAAATTTTCAAACTTTATGGCCCGCTCCGGTCCGCTCCTACCCTGAAAGTCTCGGGGGATTTGTCAAGCGGGGGCCGAGAAAAAGGGGGTCCCAAAACGCGTTTTCCCCATGCAATTTTCCATAGGAAACTTTAGACACGGCTACAGCCCGAACTGCTGAACGGAATTACACCAAATTTGGCAAAGAGGTAGTTCTTGGTTCAGAAAGAACCCTTTTTGTTAAATGGTGTAAATCCGTTCAGTAGTTGCTGAGAAAATCAAAAGTAAAAAGATAGTGATATCTATGGCCGAGTAGGGTCCGCGTACCCTCCCGATCACGAGCTGCATGTTAATTGGCTGTCAGCTGGCTGTCAACATTCCGATTCAGGAAATGTTGGCAGCCATTTTGTCCCTCGGTAGAACCGAGGGACAGAAACAAGTGCGCAAAGCGCACAAAGGGGGCAGGGTAGAAACACCCTGACCCCTAGGTTTGCTCAGGGGGTCCCACAAGGACCCCTGGGCAAAGAAAAAAATTTTTTTTAAAAATCGGCAGGATGCGCTCAGGGTGCGCGAATCCTGCCGAACAAATCGAGCGCGGTCTCCCGCGCTTCGATTGTATTTTGCCCCGGGTGGCCCAAGTCCTGGGGGCATGGTGGGGGGATAATTTAATGTGTGGGGGGCCTCAAAGGGCCCCCAAGCCCGAGGACCGCCACCCCCGGGGCTTTTTTAAAATGGTGCGGGAGGGCTCTGAGCCCTCCCGCAGCCCCGAGGACCACCACCTCCCCGGGGCTTTTTTTATAATTGAAAAACCTGTGTGGGGGGCTCCAGCCCCCACCACGCCCGAGACCGCCACCTCCCCGGGGCACTAAACATTTAAATATGGGGGTCCGTTACGGACCCCAGAGCCCGGGGACCACCACCTCCCGGGGCTGTGAACTGAATGGGAGGGGGCCGCGCGGCCCCCTCCTGGAGCCCTTGATGCCCCTGGGGACCACCACCCCCAGGGCCGGCTCCTGCAGTGTCCCGGGGTGCCTACCCCGGGACACTGTAGTTTGCTATGGCAGGACGGGAGCCTCGCGGCTCCTGTCCTGCCATAGCAAACTGCTGGATATTGGAAGAGAGCAGGGAAACCTGCTCTCTTTCCAATAACAAAGCACATTGCTTTCCACATGGGGAGCTGCATCTTAGCAGCTCCCCATGTGGAAAAGCAATGCCGCGCCAAGGGACGCGGGGAGCCGGCGGGACTGTGGGGGATTGGGGACCCCCACAGTCCCCAACGGAAGGGCCAGCCCCGGGGGTGGGGTCCCCGGGGCAAGTAGTGGCCCGGGAGGGGGCCACGCGGCCCCCCTCCCCAAATAATAAAAAAAAAAATTAAAAAAAAAAGGAAAGGCCGGCCCCGGGGATGGGGTCCCCGGGGCCTTAGATGGCCTGAGGAGGGGGCGACGCAGCCCCCTCCAAAGAAAAACAAAAAATCGAGGCCATGCCCCGGGGATGGGGTCCCCGGGGCCAATACAGGCCCAGGGAAGGGGGCCACGCGGCCCCCTTCCCGTTTTTAAATAATATTTAATTTAAAAAAAGGGGTAAGGCCCTGGGGGATGGGGTCCCCAGGGCATAAAAACTGGAAAAAGGAAGGGGCCACACAGCCCCCTTCAGGAGACAAAAAAATAAATTAAAAAAACGATTGGGCCCGCAGGCCCCGCCCCCTTCCTTCACCACTCTGCAAACGCGCCCCTGGCGCGTTTGCAGAGAGGAACGAATTCCCCTTGAATATTGGGGGTCCCTGGGGGCCAACTAGCCCACCAGGAACCTCCAGTATGCGCCAGGGGCTGCCTTGCAGAGAGGTGTACAGAGGCCACGCCCCTTTTACACCTCTCTGCAACGCAGCTCTGTGGCGCTTTTGGAGGTATATGGTGGGCTAGTTGGACTCCGGGGACCCTCAGGATTCAAGGGGACTTAATCCCCAACTTAAAACATGCCACGGGCGCGTTTGCACAGTGGTGAAGGAGCGGGCGGGGCTTCAGGTGACATGTGTGCAAACAGGCCCCGTGGCGCGTTTTAAGATGGGGAATTAAATCCCCTTCAATCCTGAGGGTCCCTGGGGGCCAACTAGCCCAACAGGTACATCCAGAAAGCGCCACAGAGCTGCGTTGCAGAGAGGTGTAAAAGGGCGTGGCCTCTCTACACGTCTCTGCAACGCAGCCCCTGGCGCATATTGGAGGTTCCTGGTGGGCTAGTTGGCCCCTAGGGACCCTCAGGATTCAAGGGGACTTAATCCCCCAACTTAAAACGCACCACGGGGCGCGTTTGCACAGATGTCACCTCAGGCCCCGCCCCCTCCCTTCACCATTGTGCAAATATTCTTCTAAAATCATCCGAAATACGAATTCCGATTTACTCACCTGTTATAAGGAGAGACCTCAGTGCTGCATCTTTGAGCCCAGTACTGGTCCTGAAAAGTAATTTTAACCGTACTTACCAGTAACTTGAATTTCCTTCCATAGGATATCATTGCCTGCTTTTTGCTGAAAAAGTTTCTAAGTGTTGATTTTTGAAACATACAAATATTCCTCTAAAATCAGCTGAAATACGAATTCCGATTTACTCACCTGTTATAAGGAGAGACCTCAGTGCTGTATCTTTCAGCCCAGTACTGGTCCTGAAAAGTAATTTTAACCGTACTTACCAGTAACTTGAATTTCCTTCCATAGGCTAACATTGACTGGTTTCACTTGGAAATTCTTCTAAGTGTGGAGTTTTGGAACTTTAAAATATTCCTCTAAAATCAGCCGAAATACGAATTCCGATTTACTCACCTGTTATCAGGAGAGACCTCAGTGCTGCATCTTTCAGCCCAGTACTAATCCTGAAAAGTAATTTTAACCGTACTTACCAGTAACTTGAATTTCCTTCCATAGGATATCATTGCCTGCTTTTTGTTGAAAAAGTTTCTAAGTGTTGATTTTTGAAACATACAAATATTCCTCTAAAATCAGCCGAAATACGAATTCCGATTTACTCACCTGTTATAAGGAGAGACCTCAGTGCTGTATTTTTCAGCCCAGTACTGGTCCTGAAAAGTAATTTTAACCGTACTTACCAGTAACTTGAATTTCCTTCCATAGGCTAACATTGACTGGTTTCACTTGGAAATTCTTCTAAGTGTGGAGTTTTGGAACTTTAAAATATTCCTCTAAAATCAGCCGAAATACGAATTCCGATTTACTCACCTGTTATCAGGAGAGACCTCAGTGCTGCATCTTTCAGCCCAGTACTGATCCTCAAAAGTAATTTTAACCGTACTTACCAGTAACTTGAATTTCCTTCCATAGGATATCATTGCCTGCTTTTTGCTGAAAAAGTTTCTAAGTGTTGATTTTTGAAACATACAAATATTCCTCTAAAATCAGCCGAAATCCAAATTCTGATTTACTCACCTGTTATCAGGAGAGACCTCAGTGCTGCATCTTTCAGCCCAGTACTGGTCCTGAAAAGTAATTTTAACCGTACTTACCGGTAACTTGAATTTCCTTCATAGGCTAACATTGACTGGTTTCACTTGGAAATTCTTCTAAGTGTGGAGTTTTTAGAACTTTATAATATTCCTCTAAAATCAACCAAAGTACGAATTCCAATTTACTCACCTGTTATCAGGAGAGAACCCAGTGCTGCATCTTTTAGCCCAGCACTGACCCTGAAAAGTAATTTTAACCGTACTTACCAGTAACTTATATTTTCTTCCATAGGAATCCATTGTCTGGTTTTCAGCAGAAAAGTTTCAAAGTGTCGATTTTCACAAACTACAAATATTCCTAAAAAATCGCCTGTATGACTTAAACGCATTCTTTCAACTGTTTACAGGAGATGCACCAGTGCTGGATCCAGGATCCAACACTGAGTGAGAAAAAGTCACGATAACACTACTTACCTGCTAAGTGAATTTCCTCCCATAGGATAACATTGGTGATTCTATGTGAAAAAGTTTCTAAGTGTCAACTTTTAAAGTACAATAATATTCCTTAAAAATCACGACTGTAACCAAAACGCTTTTACTCAACTGTTTACAGGAGATGTCCCAGGACTGAATCTAGGATCCAGTCCTGTGGTTAGAAAAAGTAATCCATAAAGTAACTAATTGCATTTAACTAGAAATTCACATTGAGCTGAATGTTGCATTGTGTTTGAAAATGTGTTGCCCATTGCAACAACTGTAACTACTGTACTTAAAAGTCTATTGCCTATGTGCAAAGTATTTAAACTAAAGTAATTCATTCTGAGAAAGTATTTTTGTAATGTAATGTATAATGTAATTACAATGTAATTTAAAAAATAAAATATGTAAAAAAAAATTGTTTCTAAAAATGTAGTAAATCAGTATGAAAAAAATGTATATAACAATTAATACATTTAAAAATTGTCATTTACAAAACCTTTGAAATTTACTGAAAAAACCGAAGGTTTCAGACATGTTATAGTTACAAATTAGCATTTAAAAAACCTTTGAAATTCACTGAAAAAACCATAGGTTTCAGGGACGTTATAGTTACAAATTAGCATTTAAAAAACCTTTGAAATTCACTGAAAAAACCATAGGTTTTAGGGACAGTTATAGTTAGTTGGACATTGCACTCGTACAAAACCCGTGAAATTCCCCCGTTATAGTTAGTCCAGCTAACTATAACTCGCGCCCCGCAATGCACTGCTGATGACGTCACATATTACATCACTCATGACATGGTCAGTGACATCACTGATGACATCACTGATGACATCTCAAATGACATCACTGATGACATCACTGATGACATCATCCATGTGATAATTTCATGCATCTTCTCACACCCTAATATAACCTTTGATACACCCACTCTAAATTACAGACTGCCATTCGCAAAACCATAGACACTCCAACACCAATAACTACATACCCACTCACTGATTCTTAGGTCTACGCACACATCCACTCACTCACCCATACAGTCACTCATACTTACGGTCACTCAGTACAGGACTATCATATGCACTCATACTCCTATATAGACACTCAAACACCGCCACTCATCCATAGAGGTACTCACACACCTAGTCAGTCATGCAAATAATTAAACACACTACCATTTACTCACCTATACAGTTATACACACACCAGCTCACTTACTCATACAAATACTAGCACATTCTTACGCTCTTATACAATCACTGATACAAGCACACACTCATCCATACAGCCACTATCACAATCACTCACTCTCAGCTTATAGCTATTTATATACTCCAACACACATATATACTGCCTTTCACATATGTAGTTACTCACACATGTACCACTGGGACATACATTCACTCACTAACACACTCTTACACACACTTACCCACCCATACAGTCTATCACAGATGCACTCTTGAAACCATCCACCCAGTGAATCACCCACTCACACATCTATGCACAGAGTTGCACACACCCCTCCCACACAAACACTCAGGCACCCATACAGATACTCACACAAGCATTCAATAACTCATATAGACACTCATGTAGCTATTCACAAACACATGCAGCCACTTACACAGCAACAGACAGACGGATACAGACATTCACCCAGTTTAGTCACTAACCCATGCATTCAGTAAGATACGTTAAATCACTCACTTATACAGTCAGTCACGCACCTACTAAATCATCCATACAGACACTTACACACCCACTCATTCTTCAATACGTCTTTTCCTATATATATTAAAAATATTTAAACTTTACAGAAACACACAGTCACTGGATGATGTCATCAGTGATGTCATTTGAGATGTCATCAGTGATGTCATCAGTGATGTCACTGACCATGTCATGAGTGATGTAATATGTGACGTCATCAGCAGTGCATTGCGGGGCGCGAGTTATAGTTAGCTGGACTAACTATAACGGGGAATTTCACGGGTTTTGTACGAGTGCAATGTCCAACTAACTATAACTGTCCCTAAAACCTATGGTTTTTTCAGTGAATTTCAAAGGTTTTTTAAATGCTAATTTGTAACTATAACGTCCCTGAAACCTATGGTTTTTTCAGTGAATTTATTTAAAAAATAAAAACAATTAAACACTTAACATAATAGTCAATAAAAATTGTTATTGAATTATATCTTAATAAACTTCCCACCACGTGTGCTTACAAATCTAGCAGCCCACACCTTCAATAAAACTGAAATAAATAAGTTGTAGCTCAAATTACATAATTGATCATCAATTAAATAATTAAAATTGCAAATAATAATTAATTGCTAAATAGTAATTACTTTATTAACTTCATACCCTATACACCTACAAACCCAGCAACACACACCTAAAATATAATTAAAATATACAAGTATTAAACAATTTACACAATTAATAATCAATGAATTAATGAATGAACAATTAATTATTAATAGTTAAATTATTATTACTTAATTAACTCCCCACCCTGTACCCCTACAAACCTAGCACCCGCATCTAAAATATAACTGAAATATATAAGTATTACACAATTTACATAATTAATAATAAATTGAATAATTAATTCTAAATTAATAATTACTTTTCAATTAATTATTACTTGTTTAAATTCCCACCCTATACCCCTGCAGAAATAGCAAACCTGCACCTAAAATATAACTAGAATTTATAAGTATTACACAATTTACATAATGATAAATCAATTTAATAATTATTTCTAAATTAATAATTAATGCTAAATAATTATTACTTAATTACCTTCCCATCCTATACCCCTACAAACGTAGCAACCAGCACCTAAAATATAACTAAAATGATTCAATATTGCATAATTTACATAATTAATATCTATGACATAATGAGGTAAAAATTATTAATTAAGTATTAATTAATTATTACTTAATTGACTTCCCACACTATCCTCCTACAAACCCAACAACCCACTACAACACCATACAGTATTAACAACAATTAAATAAAAAATCCCAAATAACTTAAGATTGCAAAATATATTTAACAAAATGAATAACAATTATATAAATAATAGCAACATAAACTTAATAATGAACTAAAACACATTCTCATAATTAAGAAACAATATTTTTTACAACTATATTACTGAAAACAATATTAAAAACAACAATATTCTTACACGTAAGAGCAGGCATCCAAGTTTCAAAATTCTAAAGCTGCTGTATCATTAAAGATCTGTTTTCATTCAGAATGGATTGTTGAAGGTGGATTCAAAATATCTGAATGAACATGAAGTTAATATTATCTGTTTGTCATAGTTATACATAGTTTGATATATAGAGGCTACGTAAAGGGTAATCGCGTAATATGGCCCACTATTGCCATCAAGGGGTTCTGGTGATATCATAACTCAAGAAGCCAAAGGTTGAATGATTTGTAAATGTCATCAATATACGGAGATGACGTCCAGGGGATTTATGTGATTCTGTGCCTGCGGCCTTTACTACTTCATCATGGATGAGGTAGCACAAAAATTCATTCCCATTTGTAGGGGTGCATTATAATCACACATGTAGAACACATCCACATAAAGGGGTCGATTACAATGTCGTGCGGAAACTTTCCGCCCAACACCGTCTCGGATTCGGAAACCAACCGACTTGCGGTTGGTGGTTTTGCCCGACCGTATACGATGCGACCGAACACTGCTCGGTCGGAGTCCCATTGATTCCTATGGGATCCCGTGTTTCGCCCGACAACAGGCCGCAACAGAGGCTCCTATGGGGAAATGGGGTGTTTGCAGAAAACCCTGCACCCTGTTGCAGGCACCCCAGGGTAACTGCCACACATTGCAGGGTTTTACAGGGGGTCCCATAGGTACCCCCTCGGCCCCCAACCGAAGGCCGCAGGATGAATGGGGCCTTTCTAGGAGGCCCCAAATTCACTTTCCAACAGTCTTTTCCTGTCGAACAGGCCGACTTGGAAAGGCTGTTGGAAACGGTCATCGTAATCGCTTGGTCGGAAACGTTGTCTGTAGAGCTGTACGATGCGGTTCCGACTGACATGAATTCTACGAGAGCCAGTCGGAACCGATGCAGAAAGACCGTGCAGTTTACAATTTGACCGCGAACATCGTAATGGGTCGGTCAAATTGGTAACCGACCGAGTCGGTCAGAAGGGCTCCGACACGGTCTAGGGGAATCCGACTGTCGGTCGGAGCCTTTCCGCATGACATCATAATCAGCCCCATAATCTTTTGTCCTGTTAACCTAAGTGTTAGGATCTTGTAAAGTAAAAACATAAACATGATGTGTTTAGGCCAATGTGTAGAATATGCAAAGAATTAATGTGGAAAATCAGCAGAAAACACTAACAGAAGCACTCGTGTTATGCAACTGACAACCATTTATTATTGAGTATGTTTATTAATCGTGTCATTTTATATGTAGGTAGGACTAATAACTGAATGTGCTTTATATTCTATGTAATTTTGTAAAACTCATGCTCCATTTCTCTTATGTTAGCTGAATCTTGTAGGACTGAAACACAGTTCCCTCGAAGCTCTCGCGATAGAATTATTAGTTTGAATTTCATGTGCACGTTGGATTCTCACATTTGTGTTGCAGGTGGAAGAAGCGCCCATGTTAGTTAGAATAATTGCCTTTGTTTTACGAGTTAGGCAAGGAGAGAAGAGGATACATTGGGAGTTATTGCGGATAAGAGAAGGCCTGGGAATCAAGGTTATCTTGTCGCTGTTCGGGAACATCGCCGTCCTGTGGAAAAGTACCTTTGAGAAAGTGGTCTGATTGGATGGCGTGACCCGAAAGGAATCCTGGGAAGACACCTGTGATATTGGAACGTTGCAAGGAGGGAAAGAGCCACACTTCTTCTCTGCCTTTGGAGTGAGGGCATCTTAGGATGAGCTCTGTCTCAGTAGCTTCATGCTACCTGACCCATTGACAAGCAGAGACTTGTAAAGGAAGACTCCACGTCACCTTTACCTATCTTGCTCCGAAGAATGCTGAAATAGGGATGTCACGTTAGTGTTAGAGTAGAGATAGATTAATGCTTTATTGCCATCAACCCTCGATGCAGAGGAACATGGACTCGTTCTTTTTAATACTCTGCATCCTATTTCTTGAATTAATTGTCTAGTGCATGCTACACCTACTCAACTTTATTTGCAGATTTGGCTTTATCTTGGTTCCAATGTATTTCTAGACCCTCGTCTTGAGGTGTCTGTATGTTCAGTTATTTTGGCTTTGTAATAAATCAACTAAACTTATTTAGTGGTCTGTGGTTACTATGGGTCTAGAGAAACTGTTATTGAATGGATTGACACTGTTAACAACTTCTTTACCCTTCACTCTTTCATGCTGCGAAAATCAACAGTTCGACCTAAGACAGGGAACTTTGTGTGAATGGGACATATGGGAATCGTTTGGTGAACCTTGTTTACAGAGGTGAACTATACTGATTCGGGTAACCATTGCAGGTCGAGGGTTGCCATGTGTGAATGTTCTTGAATGACTGAATTCTATCGATCTTGTAGATGGGAGACAATTACGGGTAAAAGATGATTGTGTGAGTGAATGTTTACGGAGAAATTGTGAAGGAGGGTGAGCCGCTGTGAGGAGTAAAGGTGACGACAGAGTGCGCTGTGCTGCGATAGGTCGGTTGGTGTGACGCCACACTGGGATTGGTTGGTAGTCATCAGGAAGTTGTGGTTAAGAAAATCATGTTCGTCGAAAATTTTTAATAACTTGTGATTGGATCATGTGATGTTTTAGGGTATTGTGAGATTTGTTCAGGGGTGATCAGGGAGTCGTTACTCGAGAGGGCGAAGAAGCCCCACCAGAGGTTTCTCCAGCACATTATATGGGGACAAAAATAGGACTCCATACTATATTTTGGCTTCAAAATTGGAACAAAATCACTGAGAAAGAGGGGGAATTGGCATTTACAAGCTATGGTTCATTTTGATTTGACGTGCTGCACCAGTTGAGAGGAGTGATGCGACCTTTGCCTAGACCAACACAGTTTCAGGCACTAGATGCATGGATGTGGGCAGCACATGCAAATAATAGAGAAAGATACTAAGGAAAGATGAAGAAAGTCTTGAGGGCATGTCAAGAAGCATGATGGGACGCATAGCTTAAGAGATGGAGAGTAGACACCACTGAAGGAGAAAGATTGTATCCAATGCTGGTAAGAGAGGGTGATTCTCAAAATAGGCACAGAGGGGAAAGTGGAAATGATGGGAGTGATACGGATGACAGCTTGTTGGATAGGTTGTTATCACAATCCACACTCAGAGGAGGTAAGGCAAGAGTTGGCGAATACAGGGAACATGGACAGTGTGTCAGCATCTCAGACAGGTCCTAGTGCAGGAGTTTTAGGAAGGATTTCCGCAGGATTAGGGGGGACAGGAGTGTCTGCCATGGGAGGTGCAGAACCAAGTGGAGTAAACCCTGTTTCACGGTTACCGGAAGCTCTTACAGTACCAGTCACTGTTGATCCTGTTGTCTGTGTGTGCGATCCAAGCTCATTGGGAAACCTTAGTCAGCAACAGCCGGTACTTGCAGAGGGAATTGGATTGGGAGGAACAGGGAGCACGAGCGGAAATGGTCTGTCCCTAGTGCCTGTAGAATCTAGTAGACCTTTACCAGCTACTACTGATCCTTCGAGAATACACATTGTGTCCAGTACTATACGATCTATACCCATGGTGAACACCAGCTCAGACTTAAGGATGTGGGAAACTCCAGTGAGGGGACCAGTATGTGTGACATCAGAAACAAGTCCAAGTCAGAGAACCACCGGAAACCAACATGTTTAAATGCTACAAATTTAGAGACTTGTCTGAGCGATCGCAATAACAGTAAGGAAGGACAGAACAGTACATTGAGTCAGGGAACAATCAAGGCAGCAGTAAAGGTGAAACTAGTGGATGTGGTCAGATTGAAGGCTGAGGTAGATGAGATTATCAGTTGGAATTTGCCTTTAGAAAGAATAGAGACCTATGAGCCAGATGAACGGTTATTTATAGTGAAGGATGTCACCCGCAAAGTGAGATGAGCACTTGAGAAGTTGTCAGAGTTGGCTCAGAGATATGATGTAGACCTGTCTTGAATGAAAATGCTGCAGGGAAATCATAGGCTTCATTACAGTGACCAGGTGCTAGAGGAGAAGAGGGTGACAGGATTGAAAACGGTAACTGATTATAGGAATAGGAGCTTGGAGTATGCTTGATAAGTGGGAGGAAAGGTGGTCTAAGAAGAAAAGAGTTAAAAGAGTCACAGGGGAAATGCCACCTCCTGGAGGGGGTTTACTGGGAGCTGAGGCGTATCCATTGTGAGAAGTGCCTAAAGGAGGGTATGTGCATGTTCCTTGGAGTAGAGGTGATTTAGCTGCATTCACGAATCACTTCCCTAGGTTGACGGAGGAGCCTGCTGAATGGTACAAGCAAGTTGATCGCTTTGTTTAAATCTTGAAGGTGCTGTGGATTGACCTGAATACACTATTTGAAATTGTGGTTCCTAGTGATCTATGGTCTGCATGTAAAATCGCTATTGATTGGCCTGCTACTGAGCCGGAGAGGGATCCTGTAACTAATGGTCCTTTGCCCTTGGTCATGAAAAAGTACAATCAGGTGATCGCATGGTTGCAGTCCAAAATAGCCCCACAAGACATTGATTGGGTTAAGGTAGATCGAACGACCCAGGAGCCTAAACAGTCAGTCAGTACATGCCTATTACGAGAGGCTCCTGCAAGCCTTCAAGCAATACAGTGGGTTAGATACGCTCGACCCCAAAGACATGGAACAATGTGTTTCAAAATTTGTAACAGGATTGAGACCGGAGATTATCCTCATGCTCCAGCAACATTTGATCTGCTGGCAAAATAAGTCAGTGGACAACATTCTACGGTATGCAACGTATTGCGGTGATGAAGTGGATTCTAACCATAGAAGGATAAAGGACAAGTTAATGCTGGTTCAAATGCGGAACGCACAAAGGATAGATCAGGTACAGGCAAATGGAGGAACAGTAGGTCAAAATTAGGGGAATGCTCAAGGAGGTGTTCAGAACACTCTGGGTGATGCTGGACAGGGAAGAGGGAAAGGTGTCCCTATAGATCCTAAAACAGGAACAGATATTGCCACCCTGAGAAAGACAATCGCTTGTCATTTTTGTCATACAATCAGACATTGGAAGCATGAGTGTCGCTTTCACTCCTGCGAACCAGGTGCAGTAGGGAGACCTCGTGCAAGTGCCAGATGTGGTAAATACCGTGTCAAAGCCAAAATCCTATAATGGGGGAATCAAACTCCTTTAGTGCAAATGCCACAACCTCTGAGAATCTCACAGAATAATCAAACATACCATCAGATGCCTTTTATGGAAGCGCTAGATGGATTTGATCAGGACCCATCCCAATGACAGTGCCTGAGGGGGGAGGAAGACTGTACTCTTGGAGCAGTCTTAGAGGTAGACCAGAGTGGACCATATGTGGAGGCAGACATAGGAGGTCATCCTATTAAATTCTAGATTGATACTGGTGCTACCCTTTCTACTGAGAGATCTGCAGTAGTCTCAAACCTACTCCTCTCGGGAAATTCAATCCAAGTCATAGGAGTTGGCAACAAAAGAATGACAAAACCAGGATCATCACCAGTTCGTGGTATGTGATTCGAGTCCAGTCTGTTTACTAGGGCGTGATCTTTTGTGCAAAGTTAATTGTACCATCTAGTGTACACCAAAGGGAATTGTGTTGCAGACTAATAAGGATGACATGGCTTTCAAGCTAGCAAATCAGAATCATGTTTCCTTTACTGACAGTGGAGGGCACGCCACTGGACTTGAGGGACACAGTCTCTCCACTGGTGTTGAACTTCACAGGGGAAGAGATAGGACTGATTCGAGGAGTCGAGCCAGTCCGCATACAGATCAAGCCTAATGCAGAGTTTCCGAGAACACCCCAGTATAACTTGACCCCAGAAACGGTGGCAGGAATTACACCTATGATTGAGTCCATGATTGCGCAGGGCATACTTAGGGAGATCATAAGAAGTTGGTGGAATTCGCCCATCATGGGATTGCAGAAGCCAAGCGGAATGTACCGCATAGTTCAGGATCTTAGGAAAATCAATACCAGTGTGATTCCATGTTGTCCTGTGGTACAGAATCCGTCTGTGATCCTATTTCAGATTCCTTGTAAAACTGTTTGGTTCACTGTAATTGATCTGTGTCAAGCATTCTTCTCCATCCCATTGCATGAGGAAAGCCTTTTTGCTTTCCATCAGGAGAATCATGTCTTAACGTAGTGTTGCATCTCTCAAGGGTATACTGAAAGACCATCCATCTTTAATGAAGTCTTGAAGAAGAACCTCAAGAGCTTGATTTTGCTCCGGAACTCAGTGTTAGTCCAGTATATCGATGACCTCCTAATTGAATCCGAGACACAAGAGGCTTGCAGGGATGATACTATTGCCTTGCTGAATCACCTGGCTGACAATGGGCACAAGGTGTCACTGAATAAACTTCAGTACTGTCTGACCGAAGTTCAGTGCTTGGGTCATCATATTGAGAAAGGCAAGAGGAAGGTGTCACCAGAGCCAGTGGAAGCGATCATGAAAATGAATATGCCTACTACACAGAAAGAGGTCAGGATGTTTTTGGGAATGGTTGGCTGCTGCCTACAATAGATCCCAAACCTCTCCTTGATGGCGAAGCCTTTACAGATGTTGACCCACAAAGATGTGAGCAGTCCAGTACATTGGAATAATGACTGCCTAATTGCCTTCTTGGAGCTGAGAGAATACCTTTGTCGCGCTCCGGCTTTAGGAATGCCTGACTACAACAACACATTTTCGCTGCTTATTATGAGAGGGAATGTTGTGCTCTTTCTGTACTCACCCAGACACATGGGGGTGCCCGTAGACCAGTGCCCAATTTCTCAGCCACATTAAGTCCTGTATCTTCAGTGTTCCCCAAATGTCTCAAATCCGTTGCTGCAACAGGTGTCAGCATTGAAAGTGGGATTATATTGTGATGGGTCATCCACTTACTGTATATGTTCCACACTCAGTTGAACTCCTAATGACGAGAACCAAAACACAGCATTTGACTAATAACAGGTTGATAACGTATGAGCAGTTTCTGCTTGCAGCAGAAAATGTGACCTTAAAGCAATGTTCCATGTTAAATCCAGCTACCTTGTTAGCTCTTCCAAATGTTAATGGGGAAGAATGTGAAGACCATGACTGTCTGGATGTCACTGAACTTTGTATGAAACCGAGACCTGACATTGTCGAAGACCATTGTCTGATCCTGTTCAAGTCCTGTTTGTTGATGGTTCATGTTTAAGGGACAATGAAGGTAATCTGAAAGCAGCATTTGCTATCTGTACCATTTCTGGAGTTGTGGAAGCTACTTGTTTACAGGGAGTATACTCCACACAAGTGGATGAGATCATTGCCTTGACTCGTGTATGCCTCGTCTCTGAGCAGATCTGACTCACCATCTATACCGATAGCCAGTATGGCTTTGGTGTGGTTCATGACTTCAGACAGCTATGGTCACAGAGAGGGTTCTTAACGTCATCAGGATCTCTCATAAGGAATGGGGAATATGTGAGACATTTGTTGGAAGCCTTGCAAATAGCCAAAGGAAGTGGCAGTCGTAGAGTGCGCTGCTGATGGAAGGGGGGACAACTTTGTCACTGTGGGAAACCGATACGTGGGCGAAATTTCTTGTTTGTGTGCCATACATGCAAGAATCTTTCACGGGAATATGTTGGCGAGAGCACAGAGAAGACCGAACTCAGCATGATGCTAGCTTTTGCAGATACTTGGGATGAAGTTAGGGGGTTACAATTGGAAGCAACAGATCAGGAACAAGCAAGTTGGATCAGAGCAGGTTTTGAAAAGGGAAAAGATGACATTTGGGTTTCAACTGATGGTAGAGCAGTGCCACTGGATTGTCCCATGGCAAGATGATTCATGGAGCAGCTCATATAGGAAGAGACGCAATGGTGAGATTGTTCAGGCAGAAGCAGACTTGGTTCAACCCGAGATTCTGTGTGATTTCTGATGCAGTGTGCCATTGGCGTGTCACGTGTCAACAAATGAATGCTGGAAAGAAAACTGTGGTTGCCTTGAGCCACATTGGTAGATTGGGGGGTCCTTTCAATCGGATTCAGTTGGACTTTGTTGAAATGCCTGTGTGTAATAGACTGAGAAACATTCTGGTTCTTGTGCATTTTTGCACTGTGGGTGGAAACTTATCTTACTAGAAGACGTGATAGCCTCACAGTAGCAAAGTTTTTGTTGAGGGAGCTTATCCCGTGCTTCGGATTTCCAACTACATTGGAGTCGGATAGAGGAAAACTCTGTCACAGCGAGCTCATGAAGCTGTTGTGTACTGCCTTTAAGGTGGATCAGAGACTGTGTAGGAAAGTAGGATCTGCTTCTTATGGTTACCCCCACTTTTTGCTGGATGTAATGCTGTTTTTGACTAGACTGACTGGAATCCTGTTGAACAGGACCCCAGTCTATCTGCTTTCTCCCTAAACTGTGATGCATGTACTTAGGTACACCCCAGATTGGATACTAGGGTACCCTTGTCAGTCCCTAGTATATGGTACACATGTGCCCAGGGCAAAGGTACCCCAGAGGTCTCCAATGGGCTGCAGCATGTATTATGCCACCCATGAGAGACCATTCAAAATGAAGCTACAGGCCTGCCACCGCAGCCTGTGTAAGTCGGTGCATGAACCACTTACTTAAGATATCGGGTTACTATATCTAAGGGTCACTGCACTTAAAACCTATAAGTCACCCCTATAGCAGGCCTTTACAATCCTGAGAGCAGGGTGCTTGGTCCTAAGGGAGAGGGTGCCCCTGCATGACCAGGACACCCCTGCAGCTTACGGAGTCCATTCTCCCGGGTTGTCAGTGAAGCAGCCATATACTAATATAGAGAAGCATTACACGACTGCGTGATGACCATCTCGAAAACGGCTGTAACCAACCCTATCGTGTTTGGTGTCAAACATGTTGGAATCATACCCCCACACCATTACCGGTGTGGGAGGTATGATTCCACACACCGGGAGAGCCTTCCGTTAGGCTCTCGTTGTTCCCAGTACCAGCCTTCTAGTCCAGGACAGCACAAAATGGTTGCTGCCGACCAGAGACACATTTCTGCCCTCCTACTGCTGAGCCAAGCTCGAGCAGGGGAAGGCAGGACAATAGGTATCCTGTCACAGGGAGGTGTGACTACCTCCCAGACAGGATTTAGTGTATTAGGGCTGGGTGGGTGTGCTTGCCAGTGCCTGAAAGTCTGCATGAGGGGTGCATTTGTTGTCCATGTGCATAGTCCAGTTCAAATCAGTCCTGGGAGCTGTTGGCTCCCGCTCTGGCGTGAAACTGGACAAAGGACATGGGAGTAACCTCCCCCCGTCCAGACCCTCCTCTGGGAGGGTCCCCTGAATCTTCCCAACCCTTTCCTTAGGGTACTTAAGGGCTTACCTGGGTGTAGGTCCCTAGATTTATTGTGGACAAGATTCAGAACTGAAACCACTGCCCTTCGACCGTCTGGGCACTCTGGACTTCGCTGGACTTCATTTGGGCCTGACTTCGTCTCCCTCTCAGTCTGCTGCATTGTCTGTGCCTATGCACCGTACAGGATCCGTGTAGGACCTGTAGAGCATCCAAGACACCTGAAGATAATCTTCCTTGGAGTGAAGGAGTCACTCCCCTGCATTCGCAGGCACCGCAACACTGCTGACCGGTCTGCTGATCCTGAGCGCCTACCGACCCCGAAAGGCTCAGCAACACAGGAGTTGGGTTTCTATGTCCCTCGAGATCTGAGCTGCCCTCTCACTGAGTTTGAGGCCAGTATCCCTTGTGGGGGCTGCAATACCCGAACCCCTGTGCACCGCGTACTTTTGCAAGTGCATGTGCTTGTTGGCAATCCTGTGACAAGTGCATTGGGCTTCAAGTAGCCCCAACCTCTGGCAACTTTTCCTACAAGGATCTTCAACCACCCCACACCGTGTTCTCCGTGGCCTGTTATTTTGTGAAACTGCTCGAGGTCCTCTCGCCACTCCTGTGCCTCCGGCCTGTGGGCCCAATTGAGGGTCATCTTTATTTCCTTGGGCTCCCCTGATTGCTCTGGGCTTGCCCTGACTCCCCTGCTTGTGGTCAGTCACCTGGACCTTGCTGGTCCGAACCGTATGCTTCCTTGATTTCCTGCATGGGTTGCTTTTACCAAGGCTTGTTGGTGCTCCCGCCAGACACAGACCCCTCAGCACTCGACATCCTTCGTGGGACAGCACACATCCGGCTCCTGGTTGTCCTCGATGTCGCCTGGTCCCCGCAGCTGCAGAGTCAAGGTCACCGTTAACTATCCTGAAGCACCTGACATCGGTGGGAATTCATCTACTGAGCCCCTGATCACTCTCAAGTGACCCAGACTCTGTCCCCTCTGCTTTCAGGTACTTCTCAACAAGAATCCATGTTTGGATTCCAACGGACACTTTCTCCTCTTCCAGCAGCGGCACTTTCCTGAAGTCCTCCATTGGGTTCGACTGCGGTTTCTGGTGCCACTTCACACCTATGCACCCGGCTTCCCTGAGATAGGTAACTTGGGTACTATGGTATCCATGGGTGGAGTGGCTCTCCAACCTTCTGTCTTCCATGGGGTTTCTCCAGGGTCCACTGGGAAGGGTCCTTAATCTTTAAAATTCCAACTGCGACATGCACATAGACTTGTACGGAGCACGCAGTCGTGTTCACACACTGCACACGCACTCCGTGGGGTCCCTATCTACTCACCTTGGGTGGTTCCTTGGGGTTCCAGCAATTCTACGTCCTCTCGACATTGTCCTGACTCGAGTCATGGTTCTTATACCACTTTCTTAGTATATGGTTTGGTCCCCCCCTGGGAACCGCTGTGTATTAGTGCTATTTACTGTGATTCCTTTGCTAAAGTATTGTGTGCTTTGTGTCTATCTCTGTGTGGGAGATACTGTAACATACTAGATAGTATTATTTAATAAATACATATTTTTTATAACTACTGTGTAGTTCTCTTTTCATTTAATCTATACTATAAGATTACATTCTGGTAAAACAAGCTGCTTTACACTCCTTCAAGACTAAGCCTGAAGGCTGCTCTCCAAAGTTACCACTTGGATAGCTTTCTAAGGTTGTCTGAGACCTCTTAAATCACCATAAGGCGTGTCTGGACTGGTGCAAGGTGCCCACTTACATTAGTGGACATCATATACCAGGCCAGCCTCTCACAGACTGCATTGTAGATACAGGCCAGATGCATCAGGCATTGTTGAGCAGATTAATGGGACGCCAAAGGAGAGGCTGGCAAAAGTGTGCGCTTCGACATCTTCAAAATGGCATGATGAGTTGCCTTTGGTTCTAATGAGTTTGCGCAGCATTCCAGATAGAAGAACTGGGCTATCCCCACATAAAATTCTCATGGGCAGAGCAGTGCACTTACCTGCAGTGATGTCCAGAGCATTCATAAACATCACAGATGATTTGGCCCTTTATTACTGCAAAGGATTGGCTGATGTGATTTGTTCTGTGTCTCACCAGGTTGAAACTGCCACTGCACCGACATCGAAAGACGTCTGTCACAACCTAATCCCCGGAGACTGGGTGCTAGTCTTAAAGCACGTCAGAAAGAATTGTCTTGACTTACGGTGGCATGGACTCTATCAGGTGATATAGGTGACGAATACTGCTGTGAAGTGTGGAGGCTTGCTGAAACAGATACATGCCTCAGACACCCAACGAGTCTCAGGGCCCTTGAAAGAAACAGCTCCTCTCCCAGAAGTAGTTCCAGCTGTGATCGCAAGGTCACTGAAGAGGGCAAGCCAATCTGTGGGGGTTTCTGAGGAGGCTGGATACCCACCAGGTCGAGCTGAGGGGGGTCAAGCTACACAAGGCTCAGGTATAGACTCTGAGGGAGATGGTAACGTTGCAAGTGGTATAGAGTCTGACTCAGCAGATGAGACTGGTGTGGAGGTTGGTCATGCACAGTCAAGGAAGACAGAGGTCGCACATGAATCATGGCCTGTGAGACAGAAAAGCCAAAACTTGAGACTTACAATAAGTGAATCATCTGAATCTGATCAGAATGAGTCTGAACAAGCTCAAGGGAGAGTGAGGAGATCAAGGAGAACAATAGTGCCTTGTCAGAGATACTCCTCTCCCAAGTGGACTAATCTAGCTACAAATGCCGGGAAGAGTGAGGTCCGAGAATTCGATACTGTTTCTCGAGATCCTGCTGAGAGTTCCTGGAAAAGATGCTATTGCAATCTTGTCAGTGACTGTGCCTTATCCACCAAGATTAAGTGGTTTACGTACTCTGATTTTGGAAGACATTGAATTCCTGAGCTTTAGAAATCAACCACCTCCTCAGGAGATTGCCGCATTCCGAGCTGAACTGTTACAGTGAGTCATCGACGAGATTGGCTCTGAACTCATAAGGGATTTAAATTGAACTTTGAGCTGTAAATCAAAATTTGCTTGAAAGAAGATAACCTAGGCCAGAGGGAAAGAAGAATAAAAATAGGGATTTTTCCTCTAGAAGAAGAAAGAGGGCTAGGGAAGTCTTCCAAGCAATGAAAATACTGTACCAAAGACTGTTAACAAACTTTCCAAGATCCCAAAGAAAGCTGCTCAAAGGACTTTGTTCAACAGAATTAAGAGGCGAGGAAAAGACTTTGTGCTGATCCTCTTACAGCTACAATCCGAGCCACCTTGAAAATAGAGTCTGGAGATTTAAATCGTAGTAACAAATGTATTATAGGTACACTTATTGTAGGAGTAATTGCAGTGAGAGCTGTAGTCATGACTGAGTCTATTATAAGCACATAAAAGCTGGGGTACAGGGAATGGGGGTATATGGGACATTCACACCTACCACTACTGCGTCAAAAGAGGGCACATTAGGATCTGATAAAGGCTTAATAGAACAAACTAGTTGCTTACTGCATGTAGATTTGTCTAAAGGTGATTACACGCTGAATGCTTATGCAAAATTTCTGTATGAGTACGCGAATACTATGGACGTGAGGGACTGTTATGTGTGTATGCAATTGCCTGCTTCAGTCGAGGAGGGTATTATGTATCATCACCTGCCCTTGACGTATGGCATTAGTTGCAGTTTGCTTCTTAATATGTTTTATGGAATGGATCACTATGACTACTATTTCTCGAATTACGATTTGGTACTTTCAGAAGTTCCAGTCTACAAACATCTGAACAAATATGATTATTACAAGCAAGAGGACAGAATGGGAAAGTACTTTGTACCTAAAGTCACACTAGATACTGCTTATGTGCATAGACACAATTTAACTTACAAATTAACAGACATAGAGAAGAAATTTGCAGATCAAGTATAAGATAGACATTGGGGTTTAACAGTTAAGCTTAATAGTAGGGAAGAAACCTTTGAGTGGACCAAGGAGGAATTAGCTCACAAGGCTAAGGGGAGTTATGGTCCTATAGCTCTAGATTGGGAATAATGAGGCAAGCTTTGCTTTCAACAGGTACAGACACGTTATGACACCATTTTTTTGGGACAGAGTGTGTGCGACCATACATTTATAATTGATTCTTCATCGAAGAAATTCTTGCAGGAAGCTGTTCAAGTGGTGCCAAGTGTGTACTTTGTGTGTGGGAAAAATGCATATGTTCGGCTTCCGAACAAATGGTATGCTACATGTTTCGTGGCTGTTGTGTTCCCAGAGATACTCCATGTGGAAGATTTGGAGAGTTTGGAAGGAAAGTCAGCCAATAGAGAGAAACGTGGAGCGAGTGCTGGTGAAAGCATGGGGGATATATTTGGAGCAATGATACCTAGTATGGGAGTGGTATTGAATGACATCACAATTAAAAGGTTGCCTACTATTGTAGGTAAGTTGTTGGTTAATACAGCTCAGTCACTGTTGCTCGTAGATGGAGATATGGTTTCAATAAGGGCTATGGTGACAGAGATCCGTCTTGCTTTAGATGTGTTACTAGCAAAAGAGGGCAGAGTCTGTAAGATGCTGAAGGTCCAACAGTGTTGCACTTACATACCAGACAACAGGAAGGACCTGAGAAAATATATGAGTAACATCACTGAGATACATGAGATACATGATTTGGCAACTGAGGAAATTTGGGATAAGATTGGAAAAGGATTTGGAAAAGTTTGAAGTTGGTTTGCAAATCTCGGAAACTAATTCTTGCATATGTCTTGAAGCTGATAGTAATTGTTGTGGTCTGCATTATCATCTTGTTGGGCATGGTAAGGGCATACAACTTTCACAAGTCGAGGCAATTCGAGAATTCCATTAGAGAGAGAGAAAGGAAAATGGAAAGACTGCAGGACATCATTATGAGAATCTTAAGCGATTGGAGGAGTTAAGATAGAGGAGATTAGCTACGACATCAGTTTAGATCGATCTACTCTACAAGGAGCCAGAGTATTGCGATGACACAGGTCATCAGGTGGGGGGACTGATGTAGCACAAAATTCATTCTCATTTGTAGGGGTGCATTATAATCACACATGTAGAACGTTTCCGCATATAATCTTTAGCCGTGTTAACCTAAGTGTTAGTATCTTGTAACGGGATAACATAAACGTGATGTGATTAGGCCAATGTGTAGAATATGCGAAGAGTTAATGTGGGAAATCACATGTAAGCAGCAGAAAACACTAACAGAAGCACTCGTGTTATGCAACTGACAACCATTTATTATTGAGTGTGTTTATTAATCATGTCATTTTATGTGTAGGTAGGAATATTAACTGAATGTGCTTTATATTGTATGTAATTTTGTAAAACTCATGCTCCATTTCTCTTATGTTAGCTGAATCGTGTAGGCCTGAAATACATTTCCCTGAAAGCTCTTGCGTTAGAATTATTAGTTTGAATTTCATGTGCATGTTGGATTCTGTTCTTTCTCACGTTAGTGTTGCAGGTGGAAGAAGCGCCCATGTTAGTTAGAATAATTGCCTTTGTTTTAGGAGCTAGGCGAGAGAGAAGTGGATTCATTGGAAGTTAGTGCTGATAATAGAACTGTTGTTTTTTCTCACTGGAGAAGGCCTGGGAATCAGGGTCATCTTGTCACTGTTCGGGAACATCGCCATACTGTGGAAAAGTACCTATGAGAAAGTGGTCTGGTCGGATGGTGTGACCCGAAAGGAATCCTGGGAAGACACCAGTGATATTGGAACTTTGCAACTAGGGAAAGAGCCTCACTTCTTCTATGCCTTTAGAGAGAGAGCATCTTAGAACAAGCTCTGTCTCAGTAGCTTCATGCTGCCTGACCCATTGAAGTGGAGAGACTTCTAAAGGAAGACTCCACACACTGACACCTTTAGCTATCCTGCTCCGAAGAATGCTGAAGTAGGGATGTCAAGTTAGTGTTAGTGTAGGGATAGATTAGTCCTTTATTTCCATCAACCCTCAATGCAGGGGAACTTGGACTTGTGCTTTTCGATTCTCTGCATCCTATGTCTTGAATTAATTAACTTGTGCACGCTGCACCGACTCAACTTTATTCGCAGATATGGCTTTATGTTGGTTCTAATGTATTTCTACACCCTGGTCTTGAAGTGTCTGTATGTTCAGTTATTTTTGGCTTTGTAATAAATCAACTAACCTTATTTAGTGGGCTGTGGTTAATATGGGTCTAGGGAAACTGTGATTGAGTCGATTGACATTGTTAACGACTTCTCTCCCCTCCACGCTTTCATGCTGAGAAAAAGTACCATCGACTTGTGGTTCTTGAACAGCTCTAGAACATACAGGCCCAGCCCCTTCATGGACTTTTACCATATAATTTGGAGACTTCACAAAAAATGTTGAGCCAGATTTATCAAGGGTTTGCGTCGCCCTTGAGCCATGTAAGGGGGTGCATGGGCGACACAAAGTGATATTTACCAAGCCACGCAAGGCCACCTTGTGTGGCTGCATGGCTTGATAAATCTAGAGTATCGCAAGGCAGCGCACATTGCTGGGTGGAGCATGGGTGCTCCCCAACATCCACCCATGAATTCTGGCACATTCCCAGATTTACCATTAGTTGTACACCTGGGAATGCGTCAACATGCTACACCTCCCCAGGAGAGACGTAATGAATGGAAATATCTTTATTTCTCCTCGTATTTTCCTTTTTCTATGTGTGCTGCATTCTGCAGCACACATAGAAAGAGAAAAATACCTCACAGGATAGTTTTTGTGCAGGAAGGTGTCCCTATCTCCACAAAAACATTCCTGCTTACAACGTATGCACCCTTGCATATGACGCAAGGGGACATGTGTTGGCGCTAAGTAGCCAAAAGTGTGGCAGCGCTAGGAAGGGACATGAATGTGCTGTAGAAACTAAAATACGACCCATTCCTGCCCTTTCCCTTTGACGCAGTGCAGCGCAACATGGTGGCTTGCTGCGTTGCACTGCAGGAAAGATTGGTAAATCAGCCCTTTTGGTTCTATCTCCCACGCATGAAAATAAAACCCGAGAATTTGCAGCATAATTTGACTTTTTGCCAAATGAAACAGATTATTTGGTGCAAAATGTTGATTGCCTTATCTCATAATCCTAATTGCCGTGACAACGGTAGAGATCTGCAGAGTGGTTTGTGGGCTGTCATATTTATGATGAAATCCATATTTCAGAGCAGACTGTGAAATATTTCCTAGATTTAACGGTTCTCTGTGAAATATGTTTGTTTTACCGATGCATTTTGTGCAATAAAAACACCCAAATATGCAATATATCATTGTCATAAACAGTATAATGTATAAAGAATCATAGTTTTATTTTTAAAATTGCGGTATATACATGTTATTGATCGTGTGACGAGTGATATCCTCGTTTATGATGTAATGCGTGGCAACAGCGTAGCTTTCTATAGTAGGACAGTTGCGTTGCATCGGCACACAGGAGTATTTTTGTTAATCGATAAAGCTTGTGTTCATAGTCATGCAAAGGTTGATTGCCATCATGAGTATTGATTCCATTATTGTGCAATAGAGCAGTTGGTTTCAGTAGCGGTCGGTGGTGGGAGTGCCGACGGGGCGCTGCAGCATCTTGCGTTGCATTTGGCGATGCAGCGCGAGAAACGAAATTCGTTTTATTTATTTATATGTGTACTTACCTGTAATAGGCCGTAATCCGTAGTTTACTACCCCCCACCCTGCCCCTCCCCGCCCCACGTCAGCGCCCGTCGTGCACTCCCACCACCGACTGCTACTGGTTGGTTTGCTTTCTTTTGTGCGTTGACTGGGGATTGTCAGACGCCTGATGTGCTGTAATGTTATGTTCAACTGCAATACTTTTGTCATGAAGAATACATTTCCCATGCCCTATTTGTTGGTCATTGGTCACACGATCCTTCTTGGCCTTGTCCTTCATGGTCATTAATTTTATCAAGTACACACACCTCTGGGTTTAAATACATAAATAAAATGCACACACACAGCATTTGCACCCTTTATGCCACTAGAAGAAGCTAAACGTAGGGTGCGTTTACTTCGATTTCTGCCTACTCGCTTATCGCTTATATTATCTGATGGAGACAGCTGAAAGAAGAAAAAAACTGGGCTGTAATGCACGTAAACTGGGTGCAAGCTTAATTTTGTCTCACTAATGTGCTAATCAGGTGCAAAAATACACCTGCTACCATACCCAGATGTAATTAATGTTAGGGTAATTTGGCATTGGCCAAAATTACCCTACTCTCCCTTGCTAAATGGGATTTGTGAGGGCTACCCCTACAGGCTAATTTGAAGACTGGTCCTAAATTTGCCACTTCTAAATTCATAGATTCAAAAACTGTTTTTGTGAGAAAAAAAAATATCTTGACCCTTCATGAAAAAATAGAAATATCCATCACAGCGAATGTGATAGGATAGCCCCTATAAAATGGTGAGTAAATCACAATGTGCTTAAAACATATTCCACATTTTGAAAACAGGTATAACGACTTCTAGTGATCAAGAAAGGATTTAAGATGTACCTGAAAACTGTGCAGGCATGCATCCTCATGTGACACTGTTAAATACAAAGTTATGTGCTGCAGTAGAAGATTTAAGGGTGCCGTTAAACCATGGCCAGTAATAGCTCCGGGCCAAATATTCTACGCAAGGAGATTGGCTAAAACCATAAAGTGGGAGATGACATCTGAATCCAGGCCAAATAGGAAGAGAATAAGGCATTAGTCATTTCTATTGCATCAATTACAAGGGCTGGTGGCTGTGATGAATTTAAAAGTGGGCCATGTCTGCTCTAAAGCAGGAAACATCACACCAACAGGAAAATACGCTTCTAAAGTACCATCAGGCAGCAGGCTGCCAACAGCTTGCTTCTCTAAAAAAGGAACAAACATGGATATACTATAGAATTTTTCGTAATACACGTCTAGTTTTCTCCGGAAACAATCACCCAACAGATTTTACATTTTTCTCCGAGTCAAAATTTACAAACTGAAGAATAGTTTTTGCAAAAGCTGTGTTTTTTTTACCAGCCATATGCACAAAGAAATCTAGGACTATTGTCTGAAAAGAAATGAGTATCTGCGGTGTTATTTAGTTAATTGGTATTTTATTCAAAACATACATCGGCGAGGGTATTTCTTCTGCAGTCCAAGATTTTTGCTATAAATGTTGACCTCGCTGGAGACCCGTGAAACTGTTGCAAAATAATTTCTCTTGTGCGGCAATGTGGAAGCTTAGAGCTATGTGTGGTGTTAAACATCACTTTAAATGTAATTGGTGAGTCGATGCTGCATGCTTTACATTTATGCACAAGTTAATGCATTCGTTTCTTGTGTGCTAGCAGAATGTATATATCCCTGTTGGAAAAAGGATTTCTCAGTGTCCCTATTGCTTTTTCACACCTCTTAACTGTGCAGGGGTGAAAGTAAAATAGCCTGGGGCAGATTTACAAGCCTCTTGCGCCACTTTTGCGTCATTTTTCTCATGTTAAAAATTACGCAAAAGTGGCGCAAGGGGCTTGTAAATCTGCCCCCCTGTGTTTTCGTCAGCCACAGAAAGGAGATCATTGTGCAGCGACACTGATAACGGCAAATGAGCACTACCATTGGTCCTTGGACTGCCGAGAATATGGGGTCTGAGCTTTGAGCTCATATCGTAGGCGGAAGGTACACTGGTTCTTTGGAATACATTTCTCATTAGGACAGACTCTAAAGTGAGATTTCTGACTTATTTTCCACAATGTTATAAATGTATATTTATGTTTAGCTTCTTTTGATAATTTTATAATGTTCAAAATATTCATTACTGTGTAATCGCTACGGATTTACTTTATACTAGATTAGTGCATACCTAACACATGAATATGACAGAGGCCTAGGTTACTTGCTGACGTCATGGAGCCTGTCAAGGGGACCCATATGCAATTCTCTGCTGAATATCTGGCAGGTCTGTTGCAATCCCCATGCTGGCCTACTACGTGTCCCAGCCTCTGAAGGGCCAGTGAGATAAGCTGTCTGTTTTCTCTGCTTCATGAGCAAATGGGGACTATTTTAGGGCTTGGGGTTCAAGAAAAATCTTCTTGGTCGACAGACATCTTACTTTTGGTATGCGACACGATCAAATCCGGTTTAGACTGTAACTGTAGGATTCTTTTCACCAACTTGTAGACTTTATATATTGCCAGTTGATCAAGAATGCAGCGAAGTTAAGGACCACCCAACCTTACTTGTCTAGGGAAGGCCTGGCCATTGAATGGCTGATGTACCTCAAAAAAATGTAACTGACAGCATTGCATTCCAAAGCTGTCCACTGTAACGCGTGGACACAAGCCCCCTGACCTGAAGGGAGTATAATTATGAGACTTGGTAGAGAGACGTTATTTTGCTCTAAAAGTAACAGTGGCGTCAAGTCAGCAGCACTTCTGTTGCCAAGGCTTGCAGGTGAGTCATGTCAATTGCCTGGCAAATGGGCATGAAAATGTAGCAGTTCCTTTGAGACATTTTTGGAATAACTATTTTGCCATCTCCTGTGCCAAAATGAGTGTGGTATATGACAAGGTGAGCCACAATTGGGAATTTCATTGCTGGAAGTTTCCATCAGTTAGTACATGAGACGCTTGGTCTCCCCAGTATTTTTGCTTTTATGGATTTGGGATTTGACTTTGAGCACTGTAAGACGGATAGCTAGTTCCCAGAGCATGTACTCTGGTCCTTAAACATGAAAAGTCCCAGCTGGCATATTTTCTTTTCAAGTGATGCCACAGTAATAGGAACATTGAGTGCACTTGTGATATGCATTTCACATGTAGGCTGCAGTGTGGATTTACTCCACTCACAGGAGAGACTTTAAAAGCATAATTTGATACTTGCCAGTGCAGATCTGTTCTGCTGTGAGCAATGCTGCAGCAAGCAAATGTCAAGAGAAAGCTTTTAGACAGTCAGAAAAGCCTACATTTGTTAAGTCACATTTAAGTAGTACCTTTAAGTCTGATGTTATGGTTTACAGAAATTCAGGATCGGGGAACCTAATACAATGGAGATATGATCCCTCCAAAAAGGGTTTCTGTTGGACCTGGCCATTTTTGCAGGGTTATCCCCAAAGGTTTTGCCTTCCTCCTGTATTTGTTCTGACCTGTCCTTGTTGGTTTTATGACTCTGGGCACTTTACCACTCTGAATCAGTGCTAAAGTGCACGTGCTCTCTCTTGTAAACATGATATAATTGGCTTACACCTATTTGGCATCTTTCATTTACATGTAAGTCCCTTGTACAGTGGTATCCCACATACCCAGGGCCTCTAAATTAATACTACTAGTGGGCCTGCAGCACTGCTTGCGCCACCCACAGAAGTAGCCTTTCAAACCTGTTTCAGGCCTCTGCCACTGCAGGACCTGCCTGCGCAATTTACTGTCGCAGTGACGTGGCATTTAAAATGGTTGCCACGTCTCAAACGCACCTTTTACTACATATAAGTCACCCCTAAGCAGTTGCGGCTCGCAGAGGTAATGCTGTGGGGCGGTGGGGCGGGCGGGGCAGGGTGGGGGGGTAGTAGAGTCCGACATACGATGGCAAGGAGTAAAGTAAGTAAATAAATAAATAAAACTGCTTACCTTGCGCTCGCTGCATCGCCGAGTCGGCAATGCAGCGAGCGCAAGGTAAGTAGTTTTATTTATTTATTTACTTACTTTACTCCTTGCAGTCATATGTCGGACTCCACTACCCCCCACCCTGCCCCGCCCCTGCCCCACAGCATTTCCTCTGCGAGCTGCCACTGCCCCTAAGGTAGGCCCTAGCTAGCCCTATGGGCAGGGTGCTGTGTAGGTAAAAGGTAGGACATGTGCCTTTGTTGTGTGGCATGTCCTGGTAGTGACAACCAGCCTATTTGGTTTCTCACTGCTGTGAGGCCTGCTCCTCTCATAGGTTTGCATTAGGAATTCCCTGATATATCTTTAAGTGGTATTTTCTGATTTGAAAGGAGTAGCGCTGCCATGTTTGGTATGTTTGGAATGGTAGTGAAATATTATGCTTACTGGTGTTGGTGGATTTTTCATTACTATTTTAGAAATGCCACTTTTAGAAAGTGTAATAGCAACAAGGGGTTTGGCCCTAGGCGGCTGGACGGGCCGTATTGAACTAAGAAAAAATAGGGGGGGTTGTCCTAGCCGTCACATTCAAATGCTGCTAAACCAATTTAACAGACTAAAGGCCATCAATTCAATTGATATGGGCTTGAAGCATTTATTTGCTACTTAGTTCTGTACACTTTACTCCACATTCAATCATGGGTCAGGTAAGTGCGGATACGTTAGAGAAAATTATACATATTACGGCAACAAATAAAACAAAGACATACAGACTTTGTGATGAAGTAATGTGATGTAACAAACAATACATGAAACGTGATACATAACAACAATTATCTAAACATTATATCACCAGTCTTAGTTCACAAACGGAGCAGCAACTAGGACAACCTTTAGCATCCACATTGTGTAACAAATTCAAGAAGCTGCTACCCATGGGGAAAAGAGACCTTAAGCCCAGTAGTGTGACAATTCAAATAACATTTCTACTGGGGGAAACCTAATTAAAGGCGAAAGTCCCCGCTTTGTGTAATGCCAACGCGTTTTGATTCCCAAGGTGGTTTGTGGGATTCTCTTCAGGGCGTGGACTGGTTTATCTAAGAAACAAAAGGGGGGCATAAATTATACACGAGGAGGGACTCTAAACTTCCCAATCACTCAAGTTATGTGGTGATTTCTCAAAAGTACCTGATTGAATAGAGAAATAAATTTGCATGTTGCAGGCGAGAAGAGGCAGGTTAAAATGTGGATGGCACGATCTAAAATGAGAACGGATCCACCATCAGTCATGCACATGGTTTGGTAAATGGACATTTTTTTTAACTGGAGGAACAAGAAAAGGCACTTACTTGCGCCAGACGGGCGGTGCTTTTACAAAAGGTATAAGAATGCTTGCTGCCGGTTAAATGGAAACCTAGTTGTACTTTGGTTTGACGACCTATAAACAGAAATTAGTGCTACATCAATAGAGTATCTAAATAGATACATTGTAGCTTTGTGGGCTAAAGGCAACACTTACTTTCGCCATGCCGGTGATGTTTTCTTTGATGCTTCCTTTCAGCTCTCAGTCGGTTCAATAGCTGAACATATAGCTTAAACAGCGCCGCTCAGCTGCAAGTTTCACAAAGCGGTAAAAAGAGTTGCTTCCTTTAAAGTTCGCACAGAAACGGACTGCATCGTGTCTCTCTGTGTAAACAGAAAAGGACGTGTCAGCGTGTGTCTTAATCTATAAAAAGAATTTAGCGCGCCCGTGTAGTAAAAGTTTGCATAGTCTTACTTGCAATTAGCTGTGAAGGTCATCTAATGGTGTCTCATTCCCAGTTTCTCTCTCGAGAATGCTTCCAGGTCACAGGAAGTTAAAGAGTGATCTGATCCCATTGCATTATGGTTAAGTGAGTTTGTGAAGCTATTGAAAATGAGCTGTGCTCTAAGTAAACCATAATCTAAGGGAAAGATAGAACATATATATCTTTTTAAAGGTTTGTGTGTACATTGGTATTAAAAAATATACATGGTTCCAAAGATTATTTGATTCATGGTACAAGCTGGAAATGCAAAACCTGGACTGGAACTGTTTTAGCATTTACCCATTTCTGACATTTCATTCAGTCCTCTGGTGAGGCTATTGAAGCAAGCTATCATGTAGGCTTCTTTTCTTAACAATGAAGCCTCAGTGTCACCCCTTCTTGGTGATGATTTAATGACTGATAGCACAGTCCATTTAAACTCAAGTTCGTGGTGATTGGAGTCAATGAAGTGGTTCATCACTATAGGTGCTGATACAACTTTATTTTTTATCCTTGACCGGTGCTGCGCTACGCGTTAACGTTAGAAAGTGGGCATTTCTCTGTGCTCATAACTCTTCTGTGCTTTGCAGCCTGACTCCAATCCACGTCTAGGGCAGAGTGACAGCTCAGCTTGTGCATACTTTCCAGACAGCCATCACACAGGGAGGGCTGGGTGTAAAAACGTTGCATCTGCATTTTGAATGGTCTTCCTGGGCTGGGAGAGAGAGAGGCGTTAACAATTAACATTTGTTTAGGCTGTGTCCTGCCCTCACACAAAGGGCTTGTTTACCCCCTACTGATGTCTGGAGCCAGTGCAAGGGTGGAGGGAAACTCCTGGGCCTGACCAGATCTTGCTGGAACCTTCTCCCAACTTCTAGAAGCCAGGCCTCAGAATATAAATACAGGGGATCTGGCCCCACACTTTTGAGCACTTTTGGAGTACACTAAGGGACCTGGAAGAAGCTCTGCTGGAGTAAAGGCTGCTGCGCTGAAAGGACTGCCCATCTTGCTGTGCTGCTGCCCTTCTTTGTTGTGCTGCCCTAATGCCTGCTGACCTTTGCCCTGCCAAGAAGGGCTCCAGATTACACCCAGAGTGACTCAGAGCTGGGTGGCCTGCCCTACTTATTGGAAAATATAGCGCATGGTGAGCGCTTTAGTTTTTCACCCCTAGGTCAGGACAACTTGCCGTGTCCTGCCCCAAAAGAGCATGCTGAGCGCTTCAATTATTCATTTTGGACTTGTGCCCCTGAACTAGCGCGTGTAGGGCTGCTGTTGCCTCTGTGAAGCCCAGCGCATGAGGAGCGCAGCTCCTGCTCCTGCTCCTGCCTGTGAAGGGACCGGAGCGCTGGCCTGGCCTGAAGGAACCTCGGGGAGAGAGAGGCCACTGGAGGGTGACCGGGAAGCTCCAGGGGTCGCCTGGCAACAGCCCAAGGCTGAGGGAGAGGCCGCCCAGCAGAACTGCCGGAGTGCGTGGCTCCCCGCCCACTGCCCTCGTAGCGGATGCATGGTGGTATCCCGAGCCCTGTCCCAGCCCCGCCAGGAGCACTGCAACCCATCTCCGCGAGTAGCGGCCGCCACCACTATTGCAGGTACTAGGAGTAGGGACAGTGCAGTCTTCCCCGCCTGCCACATGACATTGCGGGCAGCTAGGGGGAAAGCCGCTTCTCCGCATTCTCACTCCTTTGGGACCACGCTGAGAGCCCGTGTACTCTTCGGGCATTCCTTGGCAGTCCTGTGCACTCTGGGAGCGGAAATTACTGCATTATGTGTACAAGGCACTCAGGTGCCTCTGAGCCCTTTTCCTATTGCTGAATTACCGTATACCCACTAGTAGGAGTGCATCTAGGCCTGTGTTATTATGGGGATATTGGGTGATTCTAGACACTACCGTGATGTTTGGTGATTCATAAGTTTTACCCCTAATCCAACCTACTTGACAACATTTATGCTTGTAATGAATCATTTGTTTTTAGGCTGCATCTCGTGCCCTGATATTACAATGTCTGTCATGTAGATTCTTGCCTTACAATACCAGGATTGCATAGGTTGTCCATCAGTGATGATTTATGTATGATATGACCTGCAGTTATGCCCTGATGTTATGAGTTATGTCATGTATGCCTCGCAATTCCCAGGATAACAGGCATTCCTTCAGAAGGTATTTTATGTATGCAGGGATGGTGTAAAATGATGTCATGCCTACTGTTTTTATAATGTATGCCGCCTACAAGATGTTCACTTTAGCGTCCAGCTTGTGATGTTAGGACAATTGTTCCAGTGGCAAAGTGATATTATGCTCTATGTGAGTTTTGACAAGTGCCTAGGGGCACAGTGATTTATGTGATTATGGACTAATGTGTTTTTATGCATAATACAAAGGATATTTTTATACACTACTCTGTGATGTCTCTTTTTGTGGTGTATTCATTGTGTCACTGATGTGTGTGGGTTGTGCAAACACTTTACACATTGCCTCTGGGATAAGCCTGACTGCTCATGCCAAGCTTCCAAGGGGGTGAGCAGGGGTTATCTTCAGCATGTAACTCCCTTGCCCTGACTAGAGTGGTGGTTTCTGCCTGGCTTTGGCGCAAGCCCTAGTCAACCAGAAATCCCATTTCTAACAGTTTCTACATGTCCTTATAGGCCAGAAGAGAACTGGAGTGGGGTTTATGAAAAATGGGTAATTGTAGGTTAGCACACTATATACAGTTAGGCTTAAAGGGAGTGACTTCAGGGGTTTAGGTGGAATATCCAGGTCAATGATGCAGCAATACAAAATCTCCTGCTGCACTAACTTAGCTGCCTGGCAACTTTCCACATTGTTTCTGAAACTTTGATGCTCATTAGTTCACCGCCAATGGTATTCCCGGAACCTTTGTTATGTTTTCCTTTTTTGGTTTGTTCTTTCTTTCCTTTGACCTCAACATTGAATGCCTGCCTTTTAGGCTTATGCTCCACCTGCATTTTACCTTCCTGTGATTACCTTTAACCTGATTAGCTTCTCTCTGCTTTCTGGGGCTTTGATCCTGGTTCCTGGTCAGACAAGGAGTTCAATAATGCCCATCAATAATGCTCATCCATGTCAACAAAGGGGTACGTTTATAATTCATCACCAAAACAAATTGGCACGGCATTAATCTTGAGAGCGTACTGATTTGTCTTTGCTATGTTTTTACTTTCAAAGACCACAGAATGATGTTTCTGTGAAGATTCTCAGGTGATATCCAGAGCCTGTGCTTAACCAGTGTCTCTCCCATCCCTTCGTTTTCAACCTGGTTCCTAACTGAGATAATTTTCTCAGCATATCTTGACGCCTCCGGGTAGATGTGCGCTATACAAATACTTAAATAAATAAATAAATAAATAAATAAGCATATTTCAGTTGGAACTAGTGGATGAGTGGGATTTTCCGCTGGCCCCATTTAACAACCTCACTATCTTCCTTATATACTCCTTATATACTGACTTCCACAAGGTCTGGGTGCATAATGTCCATAACTAGGACATGCATAATATTAGGTTGGTATGTCCCTACAATGAAGGACATAAAAGTGTTTTTCCCTGCATGGGCATCACAGTCCTTTAGCAGAATAAAAGCTTTTAACTATTGATGATGCTAAGAAACAGCTACAGACATAGCCTATGCACCATTGTGATATTTATCAAAAATCTAATTAGTGGTGAAGATAGATTGTTGTTAAAAATACTGCATAGATGATTTTATAATAGCTTGTTTGTCTGTGTGAATGGCTGGACATAAATTAATTCAGAGTTGCTAGGCTCTCTCCTCCTTCAAAGACAGTTAGTATGCCCTTGAAGAGGTGTGAAATTTATTCAATGGAAGGAACAATAGGCTTGGGCCTACTGACTGGTAAGCCGGAAATATGGAGTACTTACTAGCTACTTGGAACAAGGGCGAGGGAGTGAAAAAGGACAAGATATGGATCTTACAAAGTACTGACAAGTACTTTCCAGTGTAGAATGTATATGGTAAACAGTAGCCAATGGTGATTTTTTATTCTATTTGCTGTATGCAAAATATGCCACAAACTGCTTTTTTTTGCATTTTTCCCTTTCTACAAAAATGCAAATTTTTACTGGTTTGTGGTCATTCCTGTGAAAACCATGACATTCCACCCAGCAGAATATCTGTACCGGAGAGGATGACCCAGCCTTCACCTGCTATGGGCCCTTTAAGATGCCGCGACCTGACAGTGAAAAAAGGTTGAGCCACACCCCCCTGGGTGGTACAAGACTAGAGCAGGAAGAAGGGAGTCGTCTTCTTCACATTGAGGAGGCGAGGTATGCACTGGAGCCGAGTGTTGAAACCCCATGTGGAAGAAGCGGAGAGGAACGCTGGAGAACCGGAGCTGACTCAGACCTCTGTCTAAGAGGCCTGGAACCCGCCACAGAGACGCCGACCCAAGCACCAGGAGGCCAACAACCCCGTGAGCCGTCCAGCCACGTTCCAGGAGGAGCATGGCTTGCGCAGGTGCGTGCTAAGTTCCTGGGGAGTGGGAGGCGGGTGGAGGAGAAGACTCGCTCCTTAAACGAGGGTGGAGCACCTTGACAAAAGACATCGATAGACCCTAACGAAGGCTGCATTCCTTTTTTATTTTATTTGGAGTGGCAAAGCACATGTGGAGGAATTTGTTTCTTTCTTGTTTTTGTTTCTCTTTTTTCTACCGCTGTTTGGCCTGTCTGCATGTCGGGTGTGTTTTTTCCCCCACTCCCTTCCCTGTGGAGACCCTGACAGTCACGCACAAAGCTGACATTTCCCCTATCTTTTCTTTGTTTTGCGGTTTCCTGTCCCGGTCATCTGGATTGGAGAGAACACCGCCCAGAGGAGCTGAATTCCCAGAGGGACATTTAGACAAACTATACGTTGTACCTTATGGCAATTAATAAATAAGGAGAACAAAGGACATTTGTCGGACTCTTGCTTCCCGCAACCTGTGGCACTGTATTTTCTGCAAACCTGCATTTAGCCTCTTCTGCCGTCAACCCAAATTTCTCTAGTATACTGAGCACCCCATATAACTCTGCATCATACTTTTCCTATCTCTCCCCATGATGAGGATGTCATCCTGAAGAAATATGACCTTTCTCTTGCCCTGGAATAATTTGTACATCAGACGCTGAAGCATGGCCACAGCTGAGGCCAATCCAAATGGAACCCTTCTGAATTGAAAACAGTCAATGGGAGTTATGAATGCTTTAAGGTGTTTGCTACTGTGGTGTAGAGGTACCTGGTGGTAAGCAGATGGTAAATCTATTGTGGAAAACCACTGCATACCCTCTGTTGCCAATAACAAATCCCCAATTCTGGGTAGAGGAAACAAATCTACAAAAATATTCTTATTCAGCTCTCTTACGTCAACACAGAGGCGAATGTGACCATGTGCTTTCCGTGCCATGACCAAAGGAGCCACTCAGTCCGAAGACTCAACTTGCTTTATCACATCACCTTCTACCAGCTTGTTAAGCTCATGGATTATATCTTCCTTACCATTCACTGGAATGTTTCTTAACTTCTGAATACACGGTTGTGCATTTTCCTTAAGAATAATTTCGTGGACGAAACCATCTAGCTCACCCACCTTACCTGTGAATACCTTTGGGTATTTACTCACCACATCCATACAATCTCTACTATCGTTTCTCACAATCAAGACGGGGTCGGGCTGTTGGGATCAAGCACTATGCCCAAATCTCCCTGATCCCACCAACCTAAAACATATGGTCCAGATACAGCTACATACAATTTACACTCTGCCTTTCTACCCTTAAACTCAAAAAGTAATTTGCGGAATCCCAAATGTTTAATAGGCTCCCCAGTAAAACTCTGAGGATGGATGTCTGCTTTTTGCAGACCTGAACCTATTCTATCACAAAATAATTTGGATCACGTCTCTTTGTTGATGATGGTGAATGGTGAACCTGAGTCACCTACCAATGACACTTGAACTCCTCCAGCCACCAATTCACACACAGGTTTCTTCCTACAGGATCCTTCTACACACAAAACACCTTCTTGCACGAACAGAACTTGGGGATTGTCTCCATCGGAATCTAAGTGTTACTCCTCCCCAAACTCTTCAACCACACACCTAACAGATTTGGATTTGCAGCCCACACGTGCATATTGACCTTTGATGCCACATTTTTGCTCCAAGGCAGGACACCTCTTGTTATGTGCCAGGTGGGAAGCACCGCCACATCGATAACATTTACCCTTCAAATCACCCATCCTATGTTTTTGTTTACTAATCCTCCTTTTCTCATTCTTCTGTCTATCAACACTACATTTTTTCACTATTTTTACAGTGTCATCCACTCCACTCTTTTTACCCGAGGAAATAACAGCTTTCACACACCTGGTTGTGAGTTCTGATTTGATAATAATAGGAGTCACCTCTTGCAAACTAGACTCTTCATGTACCCACAACCTATCTTGCAAATTAGGATTATTAAAGTGCATAATATCCTGGTCTCTCACCAACTCATCCTCTAACCCCCCAAATTTGCAAGTTAGAGCTAGTTTCCTTAAAGCTGCAATGTAATCCTCAGTTTTTTCACTTGGGCCATGCTTCCTATGGTATAAATTGTATCGGTCTATTGCTTTACATACTGTCGGTGCAAAATAAGCGTACAAATCTGCTATAGCTTGTGTGGAAACGCCCCCTTCATCTCCCGAACAAGGTTTCTTTTCCATGCAGTTGTTGACCTTTAAACCCCCACGACCCAAACAATGCAACAGTATGTTCTTCTTCCTTTCCAGCGTTAATTCTTCAAAAGTATCTATGTAGTTAAAAAAAAATCTTTCCATTCTTCCCATTTCAAACTGTTGATTTCATCTTCTCTCACCATGAATGGTTGTGGAGAAGGCAGGTTCATGGATGTCATAGTACAGCAAGTTACACCAGAATGTACAAGTAAATATAAAAAATAACTTGCCAAAATAAAGTAAAATAAAACAGATGTGCGTGCCACTGATGAATACCCAGTTGACCAAAACTGTACTTTGAGTAAAAGCTGTACTGAAAAAAATGTAAGCAATTAATTGTCACCAAAATACATACAGAGCAAGTGTGCCTCTCACCATACACTGACTGTAGTAGTACAGTAGTTCTGCCGTAGATACTGATAATTGCCCCCCCAAAAATTTGCAAATTGGTGTGCCTATCACCGAGTATAGGCAAAAGCCCAACAAAATATGTACAAAGTGAGGTGTGCCGGTCACCATAACCAGGCTGCAGAAGGGCAGTAGTTCTGCCGTAGATACTAATAGTTGCCCAAGAAAACTGGTGTGCCTATTACCGAGTATAGGCGAGCGCTCATCCATTATGGCTGCCTAGACGTAAGAAGATGTGCTCACGTTCTTCCGGAGACAGCCGAGTGTGAATGCAGAGCTGGCTCACCATGACAACAGCGGGGACAGCGTGATGCATCTTGGAACATTAGATGCAAAGCTCCTTCAACAATACTCGAGCAATGCCGGCACTGTACAGGGCTCACACAAGTACATAGATGTCACAGGCTGCGCAGTACCATTGGCCAGCTCGCGTAAGAGTTGGCCTGAATAATGTTGTGTGCACAGTTAAAGTACAATTCAATGCTTGAGATGCCAGTATGGATTCCACCGAGGCATGCAGTTAGTAGTAAGCAGTGCCAAACAAAAACAGTCTTACTGTACAATGGCTGAATGAGTCCGATGAAGGTCCTGAGAGATCGTCACCAATATTCTTATGTCAAATACCACCAGACAAGTTCCGTTCCTTCAGTCGGTAGTTTATTAGTACTCAGGATCCTCCGCACTGGCAATGTACAAGTGGAGTAGAAACACAACCGTCTACCTCCAAGTCTGTCCCAGCTCGAATCCACCCTGACCTTCTACCTCCCACATTCCACCCTCCAACCGTACGTTCTATCCCTCGAGCAAAGGAATGATAGGAATACTCAGGAACACAAGATACGTGCTCAAAGTACAAAACTAAACACAACAGGTAACCTGTCAACTGGCCTATGTACTACAAATATTTGCATTTATTTACTTAGTACCAGATACAGACTCAAAGTCCAATACACACCATCTGAACAAACATAAGGCAGATCTTTGGCATGAAAATCTAACTTGGAGAGAAGTAACATAAATGGGCCAATTACACAGTTCCTACATTTGTCAGCCTCTACACCATTCAGTCATTCACAATGATGTAGTTCATGCAGGAATATCCACTGATAGTTTATTTGTTTTCTTAATTTTTTGGGTGCATTTAATTTCTTCCTAGGATGAAACTATAGTCCAGTTAGTATTCCTGTAAAATTAGTCCATGTGTTACTGCAGTTCTCATTTGTATCCAGAGCGATGAGTGTGCATGAGTGTGTGCTGGTAATGCAGTCAGATGTCCAAAGCATGCAAACACAGACATATGGATGCATTAAGTCACACAGATGCTTGAGCAGCAACGTGGTCGTTCATCTGGCATTTACAGACATTCATATTGATATGGTGGTAAGCAGTCAATATACCGAGTTTTTAATATCGATATACAGAAATATCAGGTTTAGTATATCGATAGTATTAAATATCGATGTTCTGTATATCGAAGTAAAAAATATCTATTTGAAGTATTGACAAAAATATCGAAGTATGTAAAATCGACTGTACAAATATTGTTATGTGAAAATATCGTTATTGCATTATATTTGAATGCATTTAGAGTTTGTTTGTAGTAGTATATTAGTTCCTTAGTGTTATTAAAAAAATGAATTTGTATTATATTTTTTAGGAGGGGGATGTTGTGTTTATAGGGGATAAGGGTGGGAGTCTTTTAAAATAATTGTTTTTAATTTATAATAATTTTAAAATTTTTAAATATTAATTTAAAAATAAATATCCAATTTTGAAAAATATTTTTAGGAGCGGGATGTTGGGTTTATAGGGGATAAGGGTGGGGAGTGTATTAAAATAATTGGTTTTAATTTATAATAAATTTAATAATTTTAAATATGAATTTAAAAATTGAATTTTGAATTTAGAACAATATTTTTTAGGACCCCGATGTTGAGTTTATAGGGGATAAGGGTGGGGAGTGTTTTAAAAATATTGGGCACCATTATGATGGCGGGCGGACAAAGTCCGCCCGCCATCGTTTCGGCAAATGGGACCGCCCGCTATGTATGCGGCGGTCCCGCAAATCCAATTAGGATGCGCCCGCCACACTGGCAGGCGCATCCCGCATTTTTAACATTGCGGCGGGCGGTGCTCTCAGCAGCACCCGCTGCAATGTGTAGAAAGGCATTTGTGCATTTGCATGCACAACGTGGCAGGCACCGCACAGTGCCTGCCACGTTGTGCATGCAAATGCAGGGGGTACCATAGGTACCCCCATGTGCACCCCCACCCCCAACACCCTGGGGGCCCATAGCGGGCCCCACATGCAGACTCCGCATGCCTTCCCATGGCGGCAACGCCGCCATGGAAAGAGCACATCACCGCCTGCATCTTGATATGGATGGCGGTGTCTTGCAGACACCGCCACCATATCAATCCCCTTTCCGCCCGGTCTCCTGTTTGACCGGCGGAAAACCGGCGGACGGTCTTTCCGTCCGCCGGGGTCCCCCCGCCATCCTAATATGGCGGGGGGAAATGAGAGGCGGGCGGTGAATAATGGTGGGCGGATCGCCACCGCCATTCGGGCGGTTGCGATCCGCCCGCCATTATAATAGACCCCTTTGTTTTTAATTTATAATAACATTTTTATTTATTTTTGAAATTTAGAAAATACAATTTCAAATTTTGAAATATAATTTTTAGGAGTGGGATGTTGGGTTTATAGTGGATAGTGTTGGGAGTGTTTTAAAATATTTTATTTTAATTTATAATCAATTTAAAATTTATATTTATAATTTAGAAAAAACAATTTCGAATTTAGAAAATTATTTTCTTGGAGAGGGATGTTGGGTTTATAGGGGATAAGGATGGGGAGTGTTTCAAAAATGTGTTTTTATTTATTATTAATTTCTAAAATATGTTTATAATTTTGAAAATAAAAATTCGAATTTAGATAAATAATTGTTAGGAGTGTGTTGTTGGATTTGTAGGTGTAAGGGTGAGGACTGTTTTTAATAACATTATTTAAATATAAAAAAATATGAAATTTTAATATTCAATTTACAAATAATATTCATTATTTGGATTTTGTTTTTTAAGGAGTGGGATGTACACTTTCTAGTGGCTAAAGGAAGGGAGTGTTTTAAAAAATAAAAATAAATCTAAAAAATGTACTGTCCAGCATCTACACAAATTTAATACTGTCTGGAGTTGGAATATTAAATTAATTAAGGTTAGTGTCCAGCACCTACCCCAATTTAATACTGACTGGAGTGGGAATAGTAATTTAATTAAGTTTAGTGTCCAGCATCTACCTCAATTTAATACTGACTGGAGTTGGAATAGTAAATTAATTAAGGTTAGCGTCCAGCACCTACCCCAAATTAATTCAGACTGGACTGGGAATAGTAATTAAATACATTTTAGTGTACAGCATCTACTCCAATTTAATACTGACTGGAGTTGGAATAGTAAATTAATTAGGTTTAGTCTCCAGCACCTACCTCAATTTAATACTGACTGGAGTTGGAATAGTAAATTTATTAAGGTTAGTGTCCAGCACCTACCCCAAATTAATTGTGACTGTAGCGGGAATAGTAAAGTAATTAAGGTTAGTGTCCAGCACCTACCCCAATTTAATTCTGACTGGAGTTGGAATAGTAATTTAATTAATGTTAGTGTCCAGCACCTACCCCAATGTAATTCTGACTGGAGTTGGAATAGTAAATTAATTAAAGTTAGTGTCCAGCACCTACCCCAATTTAATTTTGATTGGAGTTGGAATAGTACATTAATTAAGGTTAGTGTCCAGCACCCACCCCAATTTAATTCTGACTGGAGTGGAAACAGTACATTAATTAAGGTTAGTGTACAGCACATACCCCAAATTAATTCTGACTGGAGTGGAAATAGTAATTTAATTAAGTTTAGTGTACAGCACCTACCCCAATTTAATACTGACTGGAGTTGGAATAGTAAATTAATTAAGGTTAGTGTCCAGTACCTACCCCAATTTTATTCTGACTGGAGTTGGAATAGTAAATTAATTAAGGTTAGTGTCCAGCACCTACCCCAATTTAATATTGACTGGAGTGGGAATAGTAATTTATTTAAGTTTAGTGTCCAGCATTACCCCAATTTAATAATGACTGGAGTTGGAATAGTAAATTAATTAAGGTTAGTGCCCAGCACGTACCCCAAATTAATTCAGACTGGAGTGGGAATAGTAATTTATTTAAGTTTAGTGTACAGCACCTACCCTAATTTAATTATGACTGAAGTTGGAATAGTAAATTAATTAAGGTTAATGTCCAGCACCTACCCCAATTTAATACTGACTGGGGTGGGAATAGTAATTTAATTAAGTTTAGTGTCCAGCATCTACCCCAATTTAATACTGACTGGAGTTGGAATAGTAAATTAATTAATTTTAGTGCCCAGCACCTACCTCAAATTAATTCTGACTGGAGTGGGGATAGTAATTTAATTAAGTTTAGTGTCCAGCACCTACCACAATTTAATACTGACTGGAGTGGGAATAGTAAATTAATTAAGTTTAGTGTGCACCACCTACCCTGTATTTATGTTAAGTGGTGTTGGAAGAGTAATTAAGCTAAATGTAATTTTAAATATTTTTTTAAAATATTATTACAGTTTAAAGTAGTATAAAAATATAAATATAATATAGTTGTGTAGGAAAAAAAATAACATTGTATATATATTTTATTAAAACATATTATTTCATACAGTACAATTAATAATATTACATTTGATATGAAACATTGAATTTAATAATAATGAAATGGTAGACAATAAATTAGACATTTTAATTTTTTTATTAAGTTTATGTATTTTAAAAATAATATGTAATAGAAATGTAAAAAACATGTTTTATTAAAAATTTGAAACATAAATCAATACATGAATATAGGAAATTATATTTATTAGAGAAACAATAAAACAATTTGTCTATATGTAATTTTGAACATGTCATAATTAAAGAAAATGTATTTCATACATTAGTACATTGCTTTAAACATTTGTGCACAATTTTGTAATATCAGATACTGTAATTTAATATTTTTTTGGGTACAGTTGACATAATATTATATATTTTTAACAATTGCGAATTATTCTTTTGTATCATTAACTTTTTAAAATTTGTTAGATACATTGGTAATATTTTAATAACATGAAACTGTATACATATTTATAGTACATTTGAGAAATATAAACATAGGGGCTCATTATAATGTCGGGCGGATCACCACCGCCAGTATGGCGGTGGCGATCCGCCCGCCATTATACACCGCCCGCCACCCATTTCCTCCCCGCCATATTATTATGGCGGGGACCCAGCGGACGGAAAGACCGTCCGCCGGTTTCCGCTCGGTCGACCAGTCGACCGGGCGGAGATGGGGCTGGATATGGTGGCGGTGTCTGGAAGACACCGCCATCCATATTAGCATACAGGTGGAGAGCAGCCTTTCCATGGCGGCAACGCCGCCATGGAACGGCATGTGGATCCTGCATTTGGGGGCCCGTTGCGGTCGCCCAGGGTGTTGGGGTGTGGGGGGTGCACATGGGGGGTACCTATGGTAGCCCCCTACATTTGCATGAGCAACGTGGCAGGCACCGCGCGGTGCCTGCCAAGTTGTGCATGCAAGTGCACAAGGTGCAGCCATGGCATTGTGGCGGGCGGTGCTGTGAGCACCGCCCGCCACAATGTTTTGGATGGGGCATGCCACCGTGGCGGTGGCATCCTAATTGCCGGTGCGGGACCGCCGCACCACTGGCGGCCGGTCCCAGCACCGCTAGGGTGGCGGGCGGACGAAAGTCCGCCCGCCATCCTAATAGGCCCCTTAGTTTGATTTTATTACAAAAAAATAATACATTTTAATTAGTAATATTAATATATAAAATATTAACATTACAAATTATTACCTAGTTTTTGTATTGTACATTTTATTTAGAAAGTAGTAATTTTTAAAGAAAAAAAAATTAATACAATGTTTAAATAATTGTTTAATTTAACATGTACATATATGGAATTATAATATTAAATATTATATGTTTAATAATATTTATTATTATAATTTTACAATGTCCCAAAAACATAAAATGCATTTAAACAAATAAGGTACGAATTGTAGTATTTTAATTAAATATAATAGTAATTTATATTTAACTGTATAACATTTTAAAAATTAATATGTATTTATTTTATATGTTTAAAGCTGCCATATTTGTTTGGGGCTTGTATTTTTAAACCGCTAGCTGTTGTTTTGGGTTATTTCAAAGGAGAGATGCTCGCGGTTGGGAGCTGCTTCACGTCGAACAAGGTAAGAACACTTTTCTTTATTTAAACTATATTTTTAATAGAATTTGAAAGTAGTTAGGTTGTAGTTAGTATGTGTTGAGTTAGGTTTTAGAAGTTATGGCGTTTTTTATGAGTTAGTTAGGTATCGACGATTTCTGTAGCGTTACGTTTTTGAGGCCTAGTTAGAAATTTAAAGTAGAGTTGGATATGTGTTAATATTGTGTGTATAATGTTTGCAATATTGTGATTTGATATGTTGTGTGTATATTTGTGTGGGTGGGAATGTTTGTGTTTTTGTTTTCTAGGTTTCATTCTAAAGAAGTTGCGGTTGCCGGAATATTGCGGTTTTTTTTAATTAAGGAAGTGTATATTAGTTATAGTAACTAATAATTATTTAACACTTTCTTAATTTTTCGGATTTCACAAAGCGTTTCGTTTTTAAAAACTTTTTCCGGGTTTTTTATGGTTTCGGGATTGTGGATTTACGGACGGAGGATTTATTTTTGTTACAGTTGGATTTTTACATTTGTTTTGGGAACCTTTTTAATCTATTTGGATTATGAACTACCTGGATTAATTTAGAAGATGTGGAATTTTCAGTCTACAACTACGGAAGCGGTAAGTTTTTAAACTTTTTAATTGTGGGAGGGAAATTATTTTAATTTTATTGCTGTTGCTGTTTATTTTTCACATATTTAATTAATGTGTCTATATATATATTTATTTATTAATAAAAATATATTAGTCAAATTAATTACTTTTGTGAAGAAATAAAATTGTTTTGTATGTATTTTAATAATTTAACTGAAAAGTATTATACATTTACATTGTTTTGAGAGATTAGAGTAGGCTTTTGGCAATCATTCCTAAGTATTCTAGGCCTCTTGTTGTAGGGTATAGTTTAACTTGTTCTTGAAGGTATTGATACATTTGCTTAGTTTATTTGGATAGTTTAGGCCTGAGTTGTGTGACAGATTGCTCCATTCTGAGTTCTTGGTAGCTTTGTTCTTTTTGCAGGGAGACTAGGAGTTTGTGTAGGGTAGGTGTGCCTCGTCCTGTTGATGATTGGAAGGCATTATGCCATCCTTCAACAGCGTTATTTGTTTTGGCTTCTAGGTTCAGTGTGGTAAGGTAGACATTCCACCATGGAATTTGGAATTTTGGTTGTCTCCTATGGCCTGATCTATGGAGTCTCCCCACCCAGGTATCTTCAAAATAGTCTAGGAGGGGACTTATTTTTTGTTCATGTTGCTGGTAGTAAGGATTTTCTAGTAAAAGGTTGTAATGTTCGGCCACATCAGTTACTGGCACGTAGACTAGTGCAATCAGTTTTTTTATTTGGTATGCGAATGAACTGTTTGTCACATACTCTACACTTAGGGGCCAATTCCGATCTCGCTCGGACAGCCCTCCCAGAGCTGTCCATAGCGTTACCTGCCGACCGACTTGTTCCGGGAGCCGGACCGTCCGAACGATGAAGTACGATGCGCAAATTTGTCCAAATCCCGAACGACACGCAAGCTCCGAATCGAGCAAGATTTCCCATACAAGGCGTCTCCGTAAAGGCTGATTAGACCTGCCCGGAACCATTACTATAGAAGTTTCCGGCCGGGCAAGTACGATGCGGACTTCCTCCGCGCCGAACAGGTTGCCACCTCCAGCACGTCACAGCATCCGGAAGAGCTGCATATCAGGTCCCATACGCGCCACAACACGAACACCGCGTACGAGACGAAGCTGCCATGTATCCGATCGCGCATGTCATCCCTGTACTGTACGCCTATGACCAAATCAACAACCGGAACCGACGCGTACGTCGCAGACGGTAAGTCAGACACCTACCACCCACTAATACGTCACGATCCCGCGAACGCCAAAACACACATAGGGGGTGGATGCCCACCCCCCCCAGTACAGTCTACCCCAGAAGGGTGGATGCCCATCCACCCAGCACAGTCCACCCCAGAAGGGTGGATGCCCATCCCCCCAGCACAGTCTACCCCAGAAGGGGGTCTATGTCCACCCCCAGCACAGTCTACCCCAGAAGGGTCTATGTCCACCCCCAGCACAGTCCACCTCAGAAGGGTGGATGCCCATCCCCCAGCACAGTCCCCCAGAAGGAGGTCTATGTCCACCCCCAGCACAGTCCACCCCAGAAGGGTCTATGTCCACCCCCAGCACAGTCCACCCCAGAAGGGTCTATGTCCACCCCCAGCACCCCCAGCACAGTCCACCCCAGAAGGGTCTATGTCCACCCCCAGCACAGGCCACCCCAGAAGGGGGTCTATGTCCACCCCCAGCACAGTCCACCCCAGAAGGGTCTATGTCCACCCCCAGCACAGTCCACCCCAGAAGGGGGTCTATGTCCACCCCAGCACAGTCCACCCCAGAAGGGTCTATGTCCACCCCCCAGCACAGTCCACCCCAGAAGGGTCCAAGTCCACCCCCAAGCACAGTCCACCCCAGAAGGAGGTCTATGTCCACCTCCCCCAGCACAGTCCACCCCAGAAGGGTGGATGTCCATCCCCCAGCACAGTCCACCCCAGAAGGGGGTCTATGTCCACCCCCCAGCACAGACTACCCCAGAAGGGTCTATGTCCACCCCCCCGGCACATTCCACCCCAGAAGGGGGTCTATGTCTACCCCCAGCACAGTCCACCCCAGAAGGGTCTATGTCCACCCCCCAGCACAGTCCACCCCAGAAGGGTCTATGTCCACCCCCCAGCACAGTCCACCCCAGAAGGGTGGATGCCCATCCCCCCAGCACAGTCCACCCCAGAAGGGTGGATGCCCATCCCCCCAGCACAGTCCACCCCAGAAGGGTATATGTCCACCCCCCAGTACAGTCTACCCCAGAAGGGGGTCTATGTCCACCCCCAGCACAGTCCACCCCAGAAGGGTCTATGTCCACCCCAGCACAGTCCACCCCAGAAGGGTCTATGTCCACCCCCCAGCCCGGTCCACCGCAGAAGGGTCTATGTCCACCCCCAGCACAGTCCACCCCAGAAGGGTCTATGTCCACCCCCAGCACAGTCCACCTCAGAAGGGCTTATGTCCACCCCCCTAGCACAGTCCACCCCAGAAGGGGGTCTATGTCCACCACCCCAGCACACTCCACCCCAGAGGAGGTGGAGGGCAAACACTCCACCTCTACTCCCATGCCAAGTTTTGTATTGTATGCAAACATCCTGAATCAGTGACACATTCTGCAAACAAATGCAGTTACATCCATCACTCCAGTGAACAAAAGCAGATTGTGTGGTACAAACCCCCAGCATTGACAAGGACATAGGGGAGTTGGGGTATCACCCCAACATCATTGTGGTGCCCAAAAGATGAGCATGGGGTTGAAACCCCCAACTTAGCCAAGCACATAGGGGACATGGGGTATACCACCCCCATCAGTGTTGTGACCATTAGGTGATGGGGGATCAAACACCCAGCAGTGTCAAGCATATAGAGGAGATGGGGTATAACCCCCATCAGTGAGGTGACCAAAAGATGAGTGTGGGTTTCAAACCCCCGGCGTTGGCAAGCACATTGGGGCCAAGGGGTGTAACACCCCCATCAGTGCAGTGACAAAAAGGTGAGTGTGGTGTTCAGACTCACATCATGTGCAGACAATCATGTATGACTCTCTGAGGCCTAAAACCACAAGCAATGTAGTGACAAAATAGTGGTAGTCTGCCAAACAAACACTTATCTGTAGAGGCAGACATATTTGGGCCTCACTAAAAAATACCTGCCATGTGGAGACAACCATTGCCATTGTGGGCTAACACTGCCACCAATGTGCATGAATTGTCCTTAAACAATGTTAAAACAGCATTTTCAGTCCAATCATCAGCAACAATATGTACACCCAAAAAACTAGACAAATTAACAAAAGTTTGCTGTATTCAGCATTGAAATATGCAATCACGATTCTGGCAAAGAAACAAGGCCAATGGCCAGTCCATGAAAATTAGTCCTCCAGGGTCTATATATCGGATGAGTTCCAATACATTGCTTGCCTACACTTACATCACTAGGGGACAACTCCCCAAGGAGGGGCATCTTCTGGGGCAGGCCAGGCACCGCAGGGACAGGATTAGTGTGTAGCAGGATGGGTAATTGGAGGACTTGGGGCAATTGGAGTGTCTGTAGCAACTGCAGTGGACAAATCGGATTGAGAGTGTGCTGGAGCCACTGCAGTGGACATGTTGGACTGAGGGGTTGGGGGCTCCACTGCAGTGCCCATGTCAGATTGTGGGGGTGGAGGATCCACTGCAGTGCCCATGTCAGATTGTGGGGGTGGGGGGTCCACTGCAGTGGACAGGTCAGATGGGGGGCCAGGGTCTCCACTGCAGTGTCTGGAAGTGACAGAGTGTGTGGTGTTGTGTGAGTGGAAGTGCCTGTGTTTGGGGGTGAGGGCCTAATCATCTTGGGGATGGTGTAATGGTGTGTGGGTGATCTGGGGATGGCTTTTGGTGTGTGAACTTTGGGGGTCTTGGGTTGGGCGGATGTAGCTTTGGGGGTGAAGTGTGGGATGGTGGTGGGGTTTTGCCTTTCTTCTTCCTGGGGATACACGGGTGGGGGCCTCTGTGTTCCTACTCTTAGGGGAGGGTGTGCGTGTGGTGGGGGATCTCCTCTCTGTGCGTTGTGACTTCCTCTTCCCCTTGTGAGTTGGAAGTGATGTGTCATTGGGGAAGAGGCCTAGGTCACAGAGGAAGACCCTCTGGGAAGGGGGGGTTGCAGGAGAGTCAAGTGTAGGGCTTCTGGAGGGAGAGGTAGTTTAGGAATGCGCAGTGGTTGTGGATGGCTGTGTGTGTTGTTGTTCCCTAACCCCTGTGTGTGTGAAGTCAGTCCCCTGAGTGTGCGTGCGTGTTTGTTTGGGCTTTGTCTTTGCTTGCCGTGTGCTGCCTTTGTCTGTTGGTGTGTGTGCATGTGCCTGTGTGAGTGTGCTTTGGGCAGGTATGTCAGTGTGGACTGTGGACAGGCAGAGGTCGGAGGGGTGAGTGACTGTTGTAGGAGGGACACTGCTGCCATCAGTGAGGAGGCCATGGACAGATTTGTCTGATGTAGGGCAGACATGTTTGTTGATATGCCCTCCATGAATGACACCAATTGGGTCAAAAGACTTGTGTGTGCATGGAGGACACTCAAAATGGATGTCTGCCCCACATGCAACTGTTTCAGCAAGTCCACGGACTCCACACTCAGGGCAGCAGGGGTGACAGATGCAGGGGGTGCGGTGCCTGGACCAAAGGAGACATGCTCCCTCACATGGACCTTTGAAATGGGAGCAGCTGGGAGGGTGGAGGTGGTGGTGGTGGCGGGGACAGACTCAGTGGGTGCAGCCTCCGCTCCGGTAACACCCACCACCACAAGGGAGTCATCACTGGAGCTGGATGGTTCATCAGCTGATGTTGATGTGTATGAGCGGGCATCAGTGTGGCTCCCCTCACCCTCTGTGCCACTGGGTCCCTCATCTTCTTCCACAGTGGACCCCGTCTGGCTCGCTGCTTCCTCCTGGTCCGTGGAACTCTCTCCTCCACTTGGCGATGATGATGCTGTGAACAAGGAGGGGAAACATATTCACATCAGTCATCTGCATATACTTGACACTAGATTTCAGTTCCCAACACATCACAGAGCAAGGCCTAGCATAATCTCAAAGCCAATATTCCTTTAGCTCACACATATGTAGATAGGTCACCTGTCAGTCTGCCTGTGATTCATGGTTAACAAACACATGTTGGCAATGGAAAGATCTGTCAGATGTATCTCAATTTAAACTATGTACATGCCCAACAGGGCACTGTCTTGCCTGTTGTCTGATCTGTAATGCTCCTGAGTGTCAGGCCTTCACACAAACATGTCCCATCTCATGCAAGGGAGTCTGGAGTTGGGCACGCAAATGGGATGGACAAATACCTAAGTGTACATGATGAACATACTCCCATCCACAGTAATCAATATGGGCTCATGTTGTGAACCCCAATGCTAAAAAGGTCTGCATGCAGGACAACTGCCAAGTACAAAACAGCATCTGAAACATTTTCATGTGCCACACTATGCCACAGACCTGTCTGCCTAAACAGTCTGTACTGACTTTTGTTACCGGGCCAGTGAATCAAGATGTACCAGTCAGCACCAGGTCACACTCAAGTATACACTGTGCAAGTAACAACTGTAGTGCACAAGTACATATGTCCCCAAAGTGCTACATAGAAATCGAACACTTTGACAAGCTCATGTTGTTTACCTGAGACCTTTGAGTATATGAAGTCTGATATCTCACTACAGGAGTATTTTACATACTCACAAAAAGTAGAAGTAATGCAGCATACACATATCTGTTTAGTCCACCAATATGCACATTCAAGGAATGACACACACATGATTTGTCCTGTGTATCTGAGCCAATTGGCATACATGATATTTCTGTCCATATCCGATACATTGCCCACATTTATCATCCAAATAGCTAGGCCTGTACACACTGACACAGAGTCAGACACATGAATATTCCTATGCAATGGTTACAGTGTTGCCTGACACTCAATAATTGGATATGACACTGTCCCTGATGGCCTGAGTTGGCATACCTGTCCTAGTCCATGTGAAACATGGGATTAGTGGGAGTACGTGGCTGCTTACCATGCATTATTTAAGCAAATACAGTTCATTTGTCCCAGACACCAACTTGGTCTTACCTGCTGCACGTGTGTGCAGTATTCATGTCACAAACCTGTGTTTACCCCAAGCATCTCACCGTCCATTTAGGTATGTACCACACAGAGTGCAGCTCATATGTCTGTCAGGTTGCTGACTCGTGTCAGACAAGCACATCACTCATGACGGTCAGCTCAATGCACATGTCGTACATGGTGCTGTACACAGTGACCTTGGACTACAGCTAATACACAGGAGTCTAGTGACACATGTCACAGACGGAAATGGACACACCTGGGCATCATATGACAATGGGGCATCTTTGCATTTTGCAACACAAGTGTTGTCTCAGTAGACACACAACATGTGATAGTGTCACCAGCTTGAGGGAGTGCAACATGCATGTCAGACATAGTACAGCTAACTGGCTCAAACTCACCCCTCCTTGCTGCTGTTTGGCCTTCAACTGCCCATCCAGGTCAGGGAAGACCACCGTGAGTATCTGGAGCATGTGGGGGGTGAGGGTCCATCGTCCACCACTTTTGCGAGGAGTTGACAGCTTCAGCTGGACTCTAGCAATCCTCCGGGTCCAGCCACGGAGGTCCTGCCACCTCTTCTGGCAGTGGCGGATGCGGCGTTTGAATACCCCCACAGATCTCACAGCCCGGACGATGGTCAACCAAATCTCCTGCTTCTGATGGGCGTCGACCTGTAAGGATGACATAGTGACACACCATTACTACACATGTGACATGTTTGTTCTTCACACACGTGGACATATAGGTCATTGGAAGTAGGGCAAATATGTAGTAAGGAAGTTCAAGTATCAGCAGGGGCAGTTGTCCTGTGTGTTAGCCTGCCTTCACAACATGAGTACAGTGCATGAGATAAAATAGCACAGGATACACTTTTACTACACTGTCCCTGTCCATTACATGATCCTACACACTGTGAGAATTACAATGACTGTGTGTGCATGCATGTCCTTGGTGATCAGAATGCTAGTAGTGCCTGTTAGGGAACATGGTGTACTGAGAAGTCAGTGCAATCAACACTCACCTGCTCCCCTGGTTTCCCATACAGCTTGCTGTACTGTGGAAGGAGGCTGTCCAGCAGGGCCTGGTTTTCCTCCTCTGTGAATGCTGGGGCCCTATCCACAGTACGTGCCATTGCAGACTCCAGAGGATGCAGAGACAGCAGCAGTGGTAGGTTGTGATGTAGTCAAGTAGCATGTAGTGCAGGCAAGTGAAGTCTCTTGGGAACAGACAGCCTTATATCTGTGCTACAGAGGCGGTTTCTGTTCCATGGGTCCAAAGAGATAGGTCAGAGACGTTTGCATTATCCGAATTTGTCCAATCCATCACATTGCACGCCTCGGACACGCCTACCGCATCCTTCAAAATTTCAGCATCATGACACCATAGATTTGGATACATTGTTGTTGTTGCCCAACCGAATTAGTGTGCACGCGATTCGTGCACGCTGCAAAAATGCGTCTGTCCCCATGACGACCAATATCCAATGTATGCGCCCGGCTTGGTCTTGGAGTGTACGCCGCGTCTTTTGAATAGTCACCCGCGTCTGTCCCACAGAAGGCCTATATCCAATGTATGTGTCCGGCTTGGTTTTGGAGTGTACGCCGCGTCTTTTGAATAGTCACCCGCGTCTGTCCCACAGAAGGCCTATATCCAATGTATGTGTCCGGCTTGGTCTTGGAGTGTACGCCGCGTCTTTTGAATAATCACCCGCGTCTGTCCCACAGAAGGCCTATATCCAATGTATGTGTCCGGCTTGGTCTTGGAGTGTACGCCGCGTCTTTTGAATAGTCACCCGCGTCCGTCCCACAGAAGGCCAAGATCCAATGTATGTGTCCGGCTTGGTCATGGAGTGTACGCCGCGTCTTTTGAATAGTCACCCGCGTCTGTCCCACAGAAAGCCTATATCCAATGTCTGTGCCCGGCTTGGTCTTGGAGTGTACGCCGCATCTTTTGAATAGTCACCCGAGTCTGTCACCATTACAGTAAACAGCCAAGGGGCGCCATCCACAATATTTGGGCTGAGCCTCAGGTGCTGTACAACAAACAATAAGCCTGTCACACAGTATAGAAGAAACATTTCATGCTTCAATACATGTGTGGGTACATAGCTTCACATGTCATATTGGACAGAGCTCCTTGTAACACACACTCCCTGGTTGTGCCATGTTTCATGGGGACAAAGTCCATTCTGTGTGATGCACATCACAACTGTGAGTGTTAAATTTGCAGATCCCCACCTGAGGCCTGGACACAGTTCCAGGGGCACATTGTGTGATCACATGTAACATACACCCTGATTTACAGCTGAAATGTACTGTGTGTTACAAAGTGTTCCTGAGCTACTATTGTGGGGTTGATCCAGAGTTTTAGCGTATTGTGCTAAGCACATAATTCATTTTGTATGTTGTAGATGTAAATCGTTTCAAACGTCCATCTGAATTTGGTGTGTGAGTTGCTGTTGTGTCTGTGTGTCACAGACATACATGTTTGCCATGCTGACAAATCTGGTAGCATATCATGTGTGTTTCATGTGTATGATGGTACGTGTACGTCAGGCGTTACATTAATGACAGTGTCCATGTGGCATTACAAGATCCCTGTGTGTGGACCTTACTGACACCTGTCATTTGGACAACACATCTATCCTCAATAGTCACTGAGGTGTGTGTTTGGTATGTGACATTTGCTCTGATGTACAGTGACAGACCCCATAGATTGTTCACAGCACAGCATCGCACTTGTTGTGTCACCATCAGGAGCTGAAATGTTCTGTGAGGGGCACATAGCTAGCATATGTGTCCATGCTCAACAGCACACACCTGACTTAATTGTGTCTTGCTATGATGTAGCATGTGATATTTAGCATGGTCATTGCCACAAATGTAGGGGAACTGACAATCTTTCTTTGATCACCTATGTACTGCAGAAGACCAACTGTCCACAGACCCTTCCCAGACCTTGCAACCATGGCTGAACGTGACTGCATCCGACGTTACCGCTTCACCAGACCACTAATTGAGGATTTGGTGGAGCAGTTGGCCCCACACTTGCAACCTGGACGGCCATATCCATCAGCGCTGACCCCCAAGGTGAAGGTGATGTCAGCCCTATATTTCTTTGCCACGGGAACCTTCCAGCACACTGTGGCTTCTGTTGGTGGGATGTCCCAGACAATGTTTAGCCGTGTGCTTCGCGATGTTTTGGAGCCAATGTTGTATTACCTGAACCGGTACATCCAATTCCCGAAACCACAACAATTTCCTGACATAAAGGTTGACTTTTATGCACTGGTAAGGATGCCACATGTCATTGGCTCCATAGATGGGACACATGTGGCTTTGGTACCACCACAAGCATATGAGCAGACATATAGGAACAGGAAACATTTTCACTCCATCAATGCCCTGGTGGTATGTCTGCCGGACATGACGATATCACATATCTGTGCACGTTTCCCCCGTTCGGCACATGATGCTTACATCATGAGGAATAGCAGGATCCCACAGAGGATGTCACAGCTGCAGAACCAGCGTGCCTGGCTTGTCGGTGTGTAATATCTGTTTGTCTTGTGTGCTTTTTCTATCTTGGAATTTAACCCTCTTTTCAGACCCATGATATGTTTGTTTGTTTGTATGTAGGTGACTCCTGATACCCCAACATGCCGTGGTTGCTGACACCACTCAGGAACCCTGTTACACCTGCGGAGATACGTTATAATGAGGCACATGGGCGGACCAGGCGAGTGATAGAGCGGACATGTGGACTACTGAAAAGCAGATTTTGCTGCCTGGACCGGACAGGAGGGGCCCTCCAATATGCACCAAAAAATGTGTGCAAGATCATCATTGTGTGTTGCATGCTACACAACCTGGCAGTGAGGGAGGAGTTGCCTCTCATCCAAGATGATGACGACCAGCAGCCGCCAGCAGGGGAGGATCCTGCCCTGGGTCATGTTGCCAGTGATGATGAGGGTGAGGGGGATGTTCGGACACAGCTCATCAACAACTTTTTCTCATAATTGTGTGTATTCAGTGATGAGTTGTCTACGTTTTTTCTTTGCCTGATATGTGTGTGTAGTGCAATGTCAATGCATACGTGTGGCTGGATGGTACTTGACATGATCCTTGCAGTAATGTGTCCATTGAGTTAGTATGTTCTCCCAAACAGTCTTGACATGATTCCTAGGTTGTTTTCAGGATTCTTGAGAATTGTGTATGTAATGTCTATTGGAGATGTATGCAGTTATTTCGTTATTTCAATACTGTTGTATGTCTGTCCTTCACAGGGTCCTTTGGCTGTTGTCTGGTGACATGTGACCTCCAAAACACACAATCCTGTTACAGAGTACTACTTTTCGTGGAAACCGGATGCAGTGCCACACACCCAAGTACTGACATTTCTGACCCTCTTGGTTACTTTGTGCTCACTGTCATGTGAGGTTACCTTGCATCTGTTGTGGAGTTCACATGTTGTGAATGTGTAATAAACCTGTACTCCACATTGGGGTGTGCCTCGTCTGTATACACACATCCAACATTCCTTGGCATACTGTACCTGTGGCGTGATTGCCACTTTCTCTGAATGAGTTTAGTGTATGTGCATTTCAGTGTCTTTTCTGTTCACAATAGTGGAGGCAATGAGTATGTGTGGCATGGACATTTTGTGTTGTGTTGACCTTGCAGTGTGTATCTCTCATATGTGTCACATCTCCATGACTCACAATACTGTGTTTTAATTGCTGTAGTTGTTTTCCTGAACAGTATTTGTTTAGCAGGTCATCATCTCTATGTCACAGACCAAGTTTAGTTCACCACAGAGGCAAGTATTGTGTGAATATGATTTAATTTAGATGCATGTGTGAAATGGTAGACAAAATTGATAGTGCTGTACAGTGTGATATAAATCCAAAGTTCATAGAGGAGTTGTTGGTGTTGGTAGATAACATTTTCAGAGCCTAATCCACATTCATTTGATTCATAGTTCCAACTTAGACCCTCCATCCCATGTAGGAGAGTTCAGTGTCAGTCAACAAGGTGAACGCTATGCACACAATGGAGGATATCAGGAGCAGGTGTTCACTTCCTGGGGGGTATGCATGGCCATTTGTCTCTCACATGTCCTTCTTCGGACGTCCCCACTTCTTCTTTTCAGGGGGACCCTCAGGTGCAGGCTGCAGTGTTGCTGGGGACTCTCCACCAGAGTCCTCATCCCTCCCTGTGGCAGTTGCAGATGTTGCGGCAACAGATGTAGTGGGCACACAGGGAGGTGTGGTCATGTTGTCAGCAATCTGGCAGAAGCATGTGAGTATGTCCCTGTGCACCGCAGTGAGGTCATCCATTTTGGACTCCATCCTGGACATGTGGGTCTCCACCCTGGACATGTGGGAGTCCATCCTGGACATGTGGGAGTCCATTTTGGAATAATGGGCAGCCTGCTGATGTTGTATGTCCTTGAGGATCCCAACTACCTGGCCAAAGTCTCCGGTGCATTCTCGGTATGCATTTATGATGCATCCTAACTGTGGGTCATCTTGCACAGCAGCACCATCTTCAGGACGTGACCTCACCCAGCGCACCCTCACACCACCCCTACCCACACGAGCAGGACCTGCCGTTGCAGACACAGACAACACTGAGCCTCCAACACTGAGCCTCCTTCACTGTTGACAGTGGTGTTGTTGTCTGCCAACTCCAGAGTGCCCTTTGTAGGTGTGCCGTTGGTGTCTTCTTGCCTTGGTATGTCCTTGTTGGTAGAGATCATCTGGTTATTGGCAGATGTAGCAGGAGTGGTTGCAGGGTGTGCTGGAGTTACAGCTGCTGGTGCTGCATGCCGATCCACACCGCAGGGACCAGGTCGTTCATCATCGTCTGAAGAGGACTGAGAAACATCCACACCGGAGAGCTCAGGGTCAACCAGAGTCTGGGACTGGGATTCTTGTTCTGTTCCTGCAGTGTCCCCAGCAGGCCCTGTGGGTAGGAGAAACACACAATGTATGTTGTGGTTTTGCACACATCAACGGATCACACACATTACAGTTGCTATTATACTTCATGGTGAGTGTATGTACATTGCATTGTCCTCAATTGTCACAGACAGAGGCCTATATTGGTTAATAACATTGTAATTGCAACGTGAAGCGTTTTGATCAGCACGTAGAGCTTTGTGCATGAGAAACTTATGTATTGATTCATTGACTGTACATAGCCATTGAAACTCAAGTGCCACCTTGTGCCAGACACAGGTGTGTAGTTTTTTTCTACATTTGTGCTTTAACAATGACATACGTGCACTTCCTCTTACAATGTGTGGCAAGATTTGTGTATGTGTGTTGGCATTTGTGCATGTCTTTTTACGTCACATTGGTGTGTCTCACATCATAGTCACAGTCCGGTATGTATGTGATAAATTAAGATATACTATTTTGTTGTATGTGTTCCTAGTTCTCATCTCATTGCACTCATGTGATTGTGTTACTATTGCAAATGATGTTGCTGCTGAGCTTTGTGTGTGATGACGTCATTTATCTTGTCCATGTCCTCCATGGAAAGAGGAGTTAAGCAAGACTGCTTTCTTGCTTCTCCATGCTGATAACAGTGAGGTCCAAAGGTTTGTTTGTTTGTGTTATGCTGCTGTAAGTTGTACGCCTCCTCCAACCCAGTCCAGATTACTCCTTGTGTGGAAAGTGTCAATGACAGTGAGGGGAGTGTGGTGGAATGGATGCTGAGAATGCTGCATGATGTAGGAGTTGAAAGCAGCTCACTACAGCGCTTTGTGTAAATGACACCATGCAACAGTGTCCGCTATCTTTCTGTGGCCATTCCATTCGCTGTCAGGTATCTCTTGTCAATGATGTATATGTAGCTTCGTGTGTGTGTATTGATGTGTGTTATGTCTGCATTTCACCACTTGTCCTGTACTCCACACACCTTCACAGCCAGCCCAGTGGGCACCCCTGGGACAATGCATCCCCAGACAGTGAGTTGAAATTTACAGTTAAGATGGCTGAGAGTGTGAACATGTGTGAGAGGGCCAGTGCCTAGGTGTGACTTGTGGCCAATTCATACATCAGGCCCATGTGTCAGCCATCTTGGCAGGGCATTTACTTTCACTGTCATGGACTGACTGGTCCCAAGAGTGCAATTTGTTCTGGCTGAGAAGGTGTGTGTAGAGCAGGCCTTGATAGCAGTTGGAGTCATTGCAGAACCTCCTCCTCCCCCAGAGCCCAGATAATCCCCCATGAACCATGCTTCCATTACAGGGAGTCAAAGTTTACGCTCAAAATGTCTGACAGTGTTGTCCTGGTGTTTGTTTCTGCACAACTTCCAACAGGGCCTTGTGCTCCCTATACCAGAGCCCAGTGTCAGCTATCTTGGCAGTACTTTTCCACTCCTTGTGAGATGGGCATAGTTTAAGGTGGGCTTGATGGGCCATGTGGGAGGAGGATTGTTAGCTGTGACTACGACTCCCATCATGCTTTCGGCTACACCCACCTTCCCAGCAAACCCAACCTTCCTTCCTGTGAATCAGCTTTCCTGGGAGTGAATGTGTGCAAACAAGATGGCTGCTGCATGTGACTGGTGTTTGGATCCCATTGCCTTGCTGTGAGTTTGTGCTAAGTTTTGTAATATTTGTGGATGGTGAGCTTTCCTGTTACATTGCAGGTATGTTGTTAGTTACAATCTGAATTTAAACACAGATCCCACCATGGATTGGTGCTCCTCAGCCCAGGGCCCAGTGTCAGGCATCTTGGAAGTAGATTTACCTTGAGTCTCAGGTTGAGCATAGTCCCAGGTGTGGTGTTTGGTGTTGGTGGCAGGGGTGTGTGTGTGACAGGGCCTGCTGTTAGATGTGGTCAGAGCTAGCACTCCTCCTCCACCACAGCCCGGATAGGCCACCATGAACCATGCTTCCATGACAGTGAGTCAAACTTTACATTCAAGGTGTCAGACAGTGGGGCCTGGTGTTTGTTTGAGCACTACTCCCAACAGGGCCTTGTGCTCCCCACACCAGAGCCCAATGTCAGCCATCTTGGCAGTTCTTTTCCACTCCCTGTGAGGTGAGCATGGTGCACGGTGGTATTCCTGGGCCATGTGGGAGGGGGACTGTTGACTGTGACTACGACTTCCATCATGCTTTTGGCTACACCCACCTTCCCAGCAAACCATACTTTCCTTCCTGTGACTCAGATTCCCTGTGAGTGAGTGATGCAGTGCTGGCAAGATGTCTGACAGTGGTGTCCTGGTGTTTGTTTGAGCACTACTCCCAACAGGGCCTTGTGCTCCCCACACCAGAGGCCAGTGTCAGCCATCTTGGCAGTTCTTTTCTACTCCCTGTGAGGTGAGCATGGTGCAAGGTGGTATTCCTGGGCCATGTGGGAGGTGGACTGTTGACTGTGACTACAACTCTCAGCATGCTTTTGGCTACACCCACCTTCCCAGCCATCCCAGCCTTCCTTGCTGTGACTCAGCTTCCCTGTGAGTGAGTGATGCAGTGCTGGCAAGATGGCTGACAGTGTTTGTTGGTGTTTTGAGCTAAAGCCTTGCTGTATTTGTTAGTAAGTTTGTACATGTTATGACATAGTTACATGTTACTCTGGGATTACAGGTATTGTGTTTATCTCACTGGCATACGCATCACAGGATATTTAGCTTTGGGTTGATATGGCTTTGCTGACAGTGAATGGTTTCACTAACCCCCTGACAGTGATGTCTGTGGGTGTGTATTGCCTCACAATTTTGACTAGTTGTTTATGTACTCACCAGGCTCCGGTATTCCTGATAATCCATGGATGCCCTCCGGTGGAAGGATGGCCCGCACCTTCTCCTCCCAGGAAGTGAAGTGCGTAGGTTTTGCAGGAGGGCCACCGCCGGTCTGCTTGCTCAGGGCATGGTCTCTGCCAATCAGCTTCTTGACCCTCCTTCGCACATCATAGTACCTGTTCCTGATATTGTCCATTGTGCGCAGGCAAGGTGATTGTGCATTCACCTTGTTAACAATCCTCTCCCACATCTTTTTTTTCTGGGACATGGGGGTCTGTTGGACCAATGTGCCAAATAACTGTGGCCCTACTCTGAGAATTTCATCTACCATGACTTCCAACTCACTATCTGTGAACTTTGGATTCTTCTTTGGGGGCATGGTGATGGGTGGTGGTGGAGATGGATGTGTGGGTGTGTGTGTGAAAGTGAGGGTGAGTGAGGATAAATTAAGCTGGGTGTTTGTGAGTGTGCTTTTTGAGAGGTACTGTGTGTGAAGGTTGTGTGGTGGGTGAGTTGTGAGTGTATGTCTCAGTGCAGTGTAGTGGTGTTCTCTGCTGGCTGGTCTGTTGAATTTGCAAAGGATCATGGTTAGGATTTTGGCCCTTTATGTAGGTGGAGTTTAAGGTGTGTCTTAAATGACTTTTTTTTTTTTTGCCTTTGACAATGCTTGTTTGGTCTGTTTCTGTTGGCTTCAGTTGAGCATGACGGAGACGTTCAGTTGACCGCGATGGATGCTTTTCTCAACATTTGCGGGGTTGTCCGAGTCTGTCACACTCACGTTATGCTATGTTGCAGCATTTGCGTACGAGTTGGTCACGTTGGGCTCTTTTACGGCCGATTCACTGGTTTCCGTATGTGTCAGTCGTACGGATTGTGCTCCGTGCGAGTCGGTTGTATCTCACACGCATTGCATCGTACTACGCCGGTCGTACAGCGCGTGTACGTGTTGTTCGGAATACAGTCCCGGTCCGTGTCGGTCGGAACGGTTTCCAACCGGGATCGGAATCGGCCCCTTAGTGTAGATTTTTGTAGGTGTCTCCATAGACACTGATTGAAATGATAGTAACATACTTGTATTGATATGTGTGGGTATGATTTTAGATTAGCAGTTATCATAGCCTGCTCAAAATCTATAATTATTTTCTGTGGAAAATAATTATTTGTCTCTTACTTAATCTTATTTAGTATTTCCATATATGTTGAATTCTGTTTATTGGGTAGCAAGGCGTAAATAAAGGGGATGTTAGTGTGCTGATGCAGGCCATGGATAGTGTATAATTGGTAGAATGGTTTGGGACAGATTTTAAAAGTCCCATCCATCATCCATGTTTCTGATTGTTGAAGCTTTATTAAATTGTTTGCAGTAGCAAACATAATTATTCTCTTTTCTTTGCATTTGTTATCATAGAGAATAAAGGGTTCCTCATTGTGAGTTATAGCTAGTTCGGGGGGAATTATCACCTCTTCAAAAGTTTTAGGAGTAGGTGTGGTAGTTGTTGTAGATTTTTTTGTGCGAGCTATAGTCCTTTTTAATGAAGCAATGGAGGGCATTTGTCCAGTTGCTTCTTTGGGTACTCTAGGCAGCAGCTCTTTAAGTATTACACTGGTAGGTGTTTGTGAGCTAGTGCTAGCTTCTTTAATGTTATTCAAGGGCATTTCTAACTTCAATTTCTGTTACATTAGGAAGATGGTTATGTTCCCTTGTATGCAAAACAGTTGTTTCTCTAGTAGTTGCACAACCATAACATTTATTTGAATAGTACTTGGAACATTTCCAATTGACTTTTAGTCCACTCTGCTTTTCCTGGGTGTAGACATACCCCATGTAACATAACAAAAATTTGCCTTTTTGGGATGTTATAAATCGTGCGCCTTCTGTCATTGTGATGTAGTAAATTCTATAACAAATGTATATGAAAATTATTAAAAAGAATATACATATTTACATTTTTGATAAATATACATTTTTATAAATATACTTACAAAGTCCGTTTTCAGCTGCTTTTAAATGGAGATGTTATTTCTTTGTCCGTTGAATCTTGTTAAGTCGTTGGTTTTTCTGTAAGAAAAGTAAAATATATTTTTATTTGTTTTATTAAATTTGTACATGGGGTGGGGTGGGTGTTTGGGATGGATTTGGGGTTTGGATGGGTTTTTTAGATATTTTTGAAAGGCGTTTTGATGAATACTTACTTTATTAGTTAGATGGTTTTAGGAGGTGATCTGTTATTTTCTGGTTGTTTTGCGAATTATCTGTAGTGGAAACATAAATAGAAAAAATATATATTTTAATTATTTGAGTAGGAAACATTAGTTTTTGAATATTAGTTTAACTGTTATTTTATAAATGGTGATTTACTTACTTTTTGAAGAGTGAAATAGCTTTGGCTTTGATAAAGTCCTTGCTTGTGGTAGAAATCCAGCAGAGTTTCAGTTTCCTTATTGTTTTTGGATTAAGGTGTAAAATAAGACTAAGCTTTCTTTGTTTATATAGTGTTTATTTAATTGTTTGTTTAATCTCATTGCTTCATTTTAATAATGTGTATTTTTATTGGTTACTTTTTATTGTGTTAATTGTTTTGGTAGTTGTTTTCCTTATATGGAAAACGCTAATTAAGAGTCAGTTTGTTATTTTTATTTTCCCCACATGTTGAATTATTTTGGGGTGCATTATATTATATATGAGATGCAAAAAAATGTGTTGATATCATGCAAGTATGTATTTAAAATTGTTATTAATAGTGTGTATATTATCTAATGTTTTAATTATGTTTTACTACTTCCAAAAATTATGTATTTGGTTTTATTTTTTTTGCAATGTATGTTTATGTATTTAACTATATTTATGGTGTTTAATTTTGTGTGTTTTCTCTGTTTTTGAGTTGTCGATATTTTGTAAAAAACGATAATATTGCTGTCTATATTTTTGTTATCGATATTTTGGACATGTATATTTTTAAAGATTGTTCGATAATTTATATAACGATAATTATGTGTTCGATATTTGTGTCATCGATAATTTTACATGACGATATTGTGGTGTCGATAATAGTGTATTTTTTTAATTAAGTATATAGTATCGATATTAGGGTTGTCGATATTTTTGTGTGGATAAAAATGTAGGTCGATAATGTGTCTGTCGATATTATGTCAGTGATTCTGATATGGTATGTTACTGCTCAGTGATGGAGTTGCTACAGCTCTTAAACACAGATTGGACATGACACTAAGCCAAACATGTCAATATACAGCTGAAACAATAGTTAGTTATTCATTTTTATGGTTACACATCCACTCGACATGGTTAACATGTTCTATAGATTCCACAGTGATACTATATCGCCCACCTTCTGACCAAGTGCAAATTCTCAATGATCTAGTTGTCCCTCCTGCTCATGTAACTCTGAAACAATGCACACAGAAATCAGAAACCCCATGATGTTTTGTGTGGGTTGGCAAATTTTATAGCAAAATCAGCTAGTCACAAAATGTTGCCAGTTGCAAAAGTACAGCACTGTCTGGCCTCTAGTCTATAACTTGCATCAGGCATTGCCAGGCAGGCCCTCCAGCTACTGCTTTCCAGGTTTAGTGCAGCACTGTGCCACAAAGAAAAATAATGCTGAGATGTCTGGTGCCAGAGAATGTATAGATTTCAATTTTAATGCTGCCTTCTCTGGCCCATACATCAGTCTTCCCAGGCAGATTTAATCTCCCAACATTGAAATGCATAATGTTAAAGGGAGCAGGTATATTGTGGTAGAGGGTGTTTTTAATGTACCCCATCCTCCACCCTGCCTTCTTAATGATGCCTGAATTGGTTACTGTGGTGGTTGGAGGAACAGTGGAGACAGGTTGGCAAGAGGGAAGAAGGGGAGGGGGTACAGGAGTATGAGTGCTCTGAAGAGGGGAGACATATGAAAACAGCATCATTTTCACAATGGGTCACTTGAAAGAGACTTACTTTTTCATCACCTCAGATCATTGCTTTTGCATAGTATCTTGCATAGTATCTAGAAACATCCAGCCTCCTCCAGAACATCCCATTATATAAGGGTCAAAGTACCCTTAATAAGGCTCCAAAATGCGGCCTGCATTGGGTGGGAGGCATGCAGTGAGGGATGGGCACTGAAGGAGGTGTCAACATTGAATACATGTGCAATGCTCTTCTATGTGAAACAGAGCACAACTACTGCCAAATACATTATTGTGTGTCTCTGGGTAGGCCCCCTGGGAGAGAGAGCCAAGTGAAGCATTAGACTGGTATCAGGGTACAATTGCATGACTGCTTTATTGTCATGTCATGACACACCCAGTATAAGCTTTGTACAATAAGTCCTTGAATAGTGATTAAATCTGAGTAGTCCCTGCTGCACCAATGGGTAAACCTGAACCCAATCAGGGTAAACTCAACTTTAACCAGGGGGAGGTGATAAAAAAGCTGAAACCTGATCCAGACCCCCTCTCCTTGTTGGGAGCGAGATGTTGATGGCACGGAGGGTGCAACTTAGGCAGACATGCTCACTGAAATGAAGAAGTATAGCTCAGCCACTTTCACAGTGTCTCCTTTTCTGTGCAATTGCTCTACAGATGAAGTGATGGCTCAATATGATATTCTACCCTTTACGTCCTACTGCTCATTATTAAATGTTAGGTCAAGGAGATATGATTTCAATGTTACACCTGAATTCCGGAAGGTGGGGTTGGACGATGTAGCCCAATCCCTAAGCATGTATGCCTTACTATTATTTTTCTTTTATGGATTTATTAGTATGGTATAGGGAATTTGCAATGATGGCATGGGTGGTGGGATGATAGGGGAGAGTTATGGTCATATAGGAAACACGAAGGAACGTGATACCTCATGAATTAGCAGTTAAGTTCTGCTCGAATATAATGGACATTAAAAGCTACCCCATTCATTTTCAAATCACAAATAATTGCAATGCAGGAACTTAGGATCATTACATGGAAAACCAGAGACATGGGAAACCCCAAAAATATACAAAAATTATGAGCTACCTGCTAAGACACAGGGGCCGATTCCGATCTCGGCCGGTAGTGCTCCGAATCGGATTCGGATTTACCGGATCTGATTCGGAGCCCTGTTTCCCGACCGAATCGTACGCGGGTCCGGCCGAGCGAGTACGATGCAAGCTCCCGCAAAGTTGCCGACCGACTCGTACGCAGCTTCAACACGCTCCGACCGACTCGCACGGACACGACTCGCACCGCGCTATGGAGACGTTTCCCGGCCGGGTAAGTACGATGCGCGCCGCGAGTGCAATCCGACCGACTCGCGCCGTCCGGCTCGAAAGAGCTGTCGGAGCCGGACTCTTGGGGTCCGCGTCGGACCCCCATGTAAGCGTAGGCGCGCGAGTCGCACACAGGGGGACCCATGGGTCCCCCTACCTGTGCATGTACGCCGCAATGCGCATGGACGCGTACCCGCTGTAGGGGCGCCCTTGTTCGCCTCGCACCCATTGAGTCAATGGGAGCCCGCGTACGCGTTGTACGACCGGCTCCCATTGACTTCAATGGGAGTCCAGCCGAATCGAGTCCGATAGCATGCGAATGCATCGTACTCGTCCGGTCGGACTGCTAGGGTCCGATTCGGTCGGAAGTCTCTCCGGGTCCGGCTCGGTCGGAGAGATTTCCGGCCGGAATCGGAATCGGCCCCACAGAGTGGAAATACGCATATTAAAAGAAAGGCATTTGGGCAGTGGATCCAGTAGAGCTTTCACATCATCAACCCTCCTGTACTGGTATTTCACTTCCTTCACTTTATATTCTTGTCGAGTAGCTCTATTAATAAAGAAAACTATATGTTTCAAGCTTACACATATGTGTGCAGACACCCAGCATAAAGGGTTAATAGTCACTAGAGCACTGCATGATACTCCTGTTACTCTGACAAATAGCTAATCCCATCAGTGTTGCCTCCCTTGAATTCTTTGCAGGGGCAGCAGTGGTCAGTAGGCAGTGGGGAACATATAGGGTGGAGATTTTACCTTGACCATACATCCAGTGGTGCACAGTGATAATCCGCATAGGGTGGACCTCTCACGGCTGCCAGATTTCTGAGAGTTATGCTTGATATGGATGGACTGTGCGACATTTGGCTTGTCAAGAAAGTTGACGAAAAAGCTTGGTCTTATTATTCCACAAGGTATGCCTCGCATACATTTTTGGCTTATGTTGGGTGAGGTCCTGCCATGGGTAACTGATGTAATACACTTACGTGCATGCTATCGAATAATGGTCCAGTTTCACTAACCCTGAGTTCTCAGAACCAAGGCATCCCGTTTAACTGTGGCACTTACCATAGGGAGCCCTCAGGGACGCTGCAATTTGCACTGAGATGCAGACAGCCATGGTTGAGTTCTTTTATTTTTTAATTATATTTTTATTGAGATCTAAATAATTGTGATAAAATACACCCATTCATAATATTCATACACCAGCAAGAAATATATCAGTAAAACACATTTTGTGACACAATTCATCCAGAAACATAAAAAACTACAATACATAAAACTCCACATAAGATAAATATAAAGAACTAGTCTAGACAGCTGCCTTTCTAGTTAAGTCTCCAAAGTGGGGCTTGATCTCGGAGGAGAGATTCTCGTTCTTCTCAATTTGTAACCCCACTCCTGGCCAAGAGTGTTTTTCACTCGTTCTGGAGCGTATTGCACTTACCCTTATGTGTCCGAGTTTTTAACGACTTTGCTTTCCTTGTAACACCCTCAGTGTGGGAGGTGCCTGGCTCCCGTGTTTTATACTATTTTGGTATTCTTAACCCCTGATTTTATTTCTTTGTAGCACCTATGGTGCTGGGAGGGGCCTGGCACCCCTCCTTTTCACCCCCTTTTTCTCTGCCTTACCACTCTTGACAAGCTCTGTTTTCGAGGGACTTGCTCTCCTGACATCTGGGTGCTGCCCACCCTCTGCAGTCTTGCCCCGCCCTTCTACCTCCTGATTGGCCGGAATCATATCGCCTCCTCTGACGAGGCTATTTGAACATGGGTGATGCGCGGACCCATCGGACCTGATCTCGGGGGAGAGATCCTGTTCTTCTCCATTTGTAACCCCGCTGGCAAAGGCAAGCCCGTCCACGCCCATCTGGGGCTACCGGCCAGTCCTTCTGCCTGTTTTACAGGCCAACGGAAACAATTCTCACCTAATACCCTCAAGATCCTGGTCCCCCAATACAAGAGGCCTGTAAAGGTGCTATTCAGGTAGGTGGGGACATAACCCATTGTAACCACTGCATTTTCTCTATTGCTCCTAATATAATTAAAAACAATAGACAGAACGTAAGACCGAATTCCCAGAACAATTATTTCAAAGGCATATTGATGAACTGTCATTCCCTCCCTAAGCACAAATTAGAAATTTGTAGTATACTTAGCGAGCATACCCCGGGTGCACTCTTTCTATCGGAAACGTGGCTTGGTTAACTTTCTGAACCTGAGATTCTCGATGCCTTGCCTCGTGGATATAGTATTGTGAGATATGACTGCCTAGGGCAAAGAGGGGATGGGACTGCAATGATCTTTAAACAGATTTGGAACTACTCCCTTAACAAAGTAGATCTTCTTGATAGTGAGGCAGCGCAGTTCTCGATAAACTTGTCTAGTAATCAATCTCTAATAGGCTTGTTGTTGTACCGGTCTCCGGGACCTGTGACAAATTTTATTTCTAAGCTTATGGAATGTTCTACTTAATTGGCTCTGAGGCATAAAAAATTGATTATACTTGGGGATCTCAATCTTCAGCTAGAGTCTCAGGACTGTCAGACAGCCCTATCTCTTATCACAGACCTAGAAACTCTCCAACTATCCCAGTTAGTGGCGGGTCCCATACACGAAAAGGGACACACACTTGATCCAATCTTTTCGAACGACCCCTATCTCCAAGTTGAAGACTCCATTAAACTACCGTGGACGGACCACTTTTTGGTCCCCTTCTCTCTCCCGCTCAGCAGCAATTTTGCCAACCCCTCAGCCCTGCCTTTCCTGATAAGGAATTGGGCAAAAATAACATCTGAGAAATTTAAGCCCACCCTGGAAAATACAAAAGCGAGCATCAAAACTGAAGGCCAGATGGCGGATGCCACATTAAAGTATGAGACACACATTTGATGGACGGAATGCAGAACAATTCAAAACAATCACCCCCAGTCAGGAGATCCGGGTTAAAGCCATCATTCTTTTGCTCACCATGCCACCCCAGTTTAGACCTGGCCATATGAAAATCAGTCTTGACCCTGTGCCTCATAGGAACAGTCCAGCCCGAACTGCCAAGCAAGGTCCTCCCTGGACCGGAAACAAGCATCCTAGGACCGGTTTCAGGGTTTCACCCCTCTTCAGCCACGATAGCTTGATTCCAGTGGCACAGTGAGCCCGGGACCCCCGTCTGGGCATACCCGGCGCACTTTGGGTGAGAAAGCAAAAGACGCACATTTGATGGACGGAATGCAGAACAAATCAAAACATTCACCCCCAGTCAAGAGATCTGGGTTAAATCCATCATTCTTTTGCTCACCATGCCACCCCAGTTTAGACCTGGCCATATGCAAATCAGTCTTGACCCTGTGCCTCATGGGAACAGTCCAGCCCGAACTGCCAAGCCAGGTCCTCCCTGGACTGGAAACAAGCATCCTAGGACCGGTTTCAGGGTTTCACCCCTCTTCAGCCAGGATAGCTTGATTCCAGTGGCACAGTGAGCCCGGGACCCACATCTGGGCATACCCGGCGCACTTAGGGCGAGAAAGCAAAAGACACACATTTGATGGACGGAATGCAGAACAAATCAAAACATTCACCCCCAGTCAAGAGATCTGGGTTAAATCAATCATTCTTTTGCTCACCATACCACCCCAGTTTAGACCTGGCCATATGCAAATCAGTCTTGACCCTGTGCCTCATGGGAACAGTCCAGCCCGAACTGCCAAGCCAGGTCCTCCCTGGACCGGAAACAAGCATTCTAGGACCGGTTTCAGGGTTTCACCCCTCTTCAGCCAGGATAGCTTGATTCCAGTGGCACAGTGAGCCCGGGACCCACGTCTGGGCATACCCGGCGCAGTTAGGGCGAGAAAGCAAAAGACACACATTTGATGGACGGAATGCAGAACAAATCAAAACATTTATCCCCAGTCAAGAGATCTGGGTTAAATCCATCATTCTTTTGCTCACCATGCCACCCCAGTTTAGACCTGGCCATATGCAAATCAGTCTTGACCCTGTGCCTCATGGAAACAGTCCAGCCCGAACTGCCAAGCCAGGTCCTCCCTGGACCGGAAACAAGCATCCGAGGACCGGTTTCAGGGTTTCACCCCTCTTCAGCCAGGATAGCTTGATTCCAGTGGCACAGTGAGCCCGGGACCCACGTCTGGGCATACCCGGCGCACTTAGGGCGACAAAGCAAAAGACACACATTTAATGGACGGAATGCAGAACAAATCAAAACATTCACCCCCAGTCAAGAGATCTGGGTTAAATCCATCATTCTTTTGCTCACCATGCCACCCCAGTTTAGACCTGGCCATATGCAAATCAGTCTTGACCCTGTGCCTCATGGGAACAGTCCAGCCCGAACTGCCAAGCCAGGTCCTCCCTGGACCGGAAACAAGCATCCTAGGACCGGTTTCAGGGTTTCACCCCTCTTCAGCCAGGATAGCTTGATTCCAGCGGCACAGTGAGCCCGGGACCCACGTCCGGGAATAGCCGGCGCACTTAGGGCGAGAAAGCAAAAGACACACATTTGATGGACGGAATGCAGAAAAAATCAAAACATTCACCCCCAGTCAAGAGATCTGGGTTAAATCCATCATTCTTTTGCTCACCATGCCACCCCAGTTTAGACCTGGCCATATGCAAATCAGTCTTGACCCTGTGCCTCATGGGAACAGTCCAGCCCGAACTGCCAAGCCAGGTTCTCCCTGGACCGGAAACAAGCATCCTAGGACCGGTTTCAGGGTTTCACCCCTCTTCAGCCAGGATAGCTTGATTCCAGTGGCACAGTGAGCCCGGGACCCACGTCTGGGCATACCCGGCGCACTTTGGGCGAGAAAGCAAAAGACACACATTTGATGGACGGAATGCAGAACAAAGCAAAACATTCACCCCCAGTCAAGAGATCTGGGTTAAATCCATCATTCTTTTGCTCACCATGCCACGCCAGTTTAGACCTGGCCATATGCAAATCAGTCTAGACCCTGTACCTCATGGAAACAGTCCAGCCCGAACTGCCAAGCCAGGTCCTCCCTGGACCGGAAACAAGCATCCTAGGACCGGTTTCAGGGTTTCACCCCTCTTCAGCCAGGATAGCTTGATTCCAGTGGCACAGTGAGCCCGGGACCCACGTCTGGGCATACCCGGCGCAGTTAGGGCGAGAAAGCAAAAGACACACATTTGATGGACGGAATGCAGAACAAATCAAAACATTCATCCCCAGTCAAGAGATCTGGGTTAAATCCATCATTCTTTTGCTCACCATGCCATCCCAGCTAAGACCTGGCCATATGCAAATCAGTCTAGACCCTGTACCTCATGGAAACAGTCCAGCCCGAACTGCCAAGCCAGGTCCTCCCTGGACCGGAAACAAGCATCCTAGGACCGGTTTCAGGGTTTCACCCCTCTTCAGCCAGGATAGCTTGATTCCAGTAGCACAGTGAGCCCGGGACCCACGTCTGGGCATACCCGGCGCACTTACAGCGAGAAAGCAAAAGACACACATTTGATGGACGGAATGCAGAACAAATCAAAACCTTCACCCCCAGTCAAGAGATCTGGGTTAAATCCATCATTCTTTTGCTTACCATGCCACCCCAGTTTAGACCTGGCCATATGCAAATCAGTCTTGACCCTGTACCTCATGGGAACAGTCCAGCCCGAACTGCCAAGCCAGGTCCTCCCTGGACCAGAAACAAGCATCCTAGGATCGGTTTCAGGGTTTCACCCCTCTTCAGCCAGGATAGCTTGATTCCAGTGGCACAGTGAGCCCGGGACCCACGTCTGGGCATACCCGGCGCACTTAGGGCGAGAAAGCAAAAGACATACATTTGATGGATGGAATGCAGAACAAATCAAAACATTCACCCCCAGTCAAGAGATCTGGGTTAAATACATCATTCTTTTGCTCACCATGCCACCCTAGTTTTGACCTGGCCATATGCAAATCAGTCTTGACCCTGTGCCTCATGGGAACAGTCCAGCCCGAACTGCCAAGCCAGGTCCTCCCTGGACCGGAAACAAGCATCCTCGGACCGGTTTCAGGGTTTCACCCCTCTTCAGCCAGGATAGCTTGATTCCAGTGGCACAGTGAGCCCGGGACCCACGTCTGGGCATACCCGGCGCACTTAGGGCGAGAAAGCAAAAGACACACATTTGATGGACGGAATGCAGAACAAATCAAAACATTCACCCCCAGTCAAGAGATCTGGGTTAAATATATCATTCTTTTGCTCACCATGCCACCCCAGTTTAGACCTGGCCATATGCACATCAGTCTTGACCCTGTGCCTCATGGGAACAGTCCAGCCCGAACTGCCAAGCCAGGTCCTCCCTGGACCGGAAGCAAGCATCCTACGACCGGTTTCAGGGTTTCACCCCTCTTCAGCCAGGACAGCTTGATTCCAGTGGCACAGTGAGCCCGGGACCCACGTCTGGGCATACCCGGCGCACTTAGGGCGAGAAAGCAAAAGACACACATTTAATGGACGGAATGCAGAACAAATCAAAACATTCACCCCCAGTCAAGAGATCTGGGTTAAATCCATAATTCTTTTGCTCACCATGCCACCCCAGTTTAGACCTGACCATATGCAAATCAGTCTTGACCCTGTGCCTCATGGGAACAGTCCAGCCCGAACTGCCAAGCCAGGTCCTCCCTGGACCAGAAACAAGCATCCTAGGACCGGTTTCAGGGTTTCACCCCTCTTCAGCCAGGATAGCTTTATTCCAGTAGCACAGTGAGCCCGGGACCCACGTCTGGGCATACCCGGCGCACTTAGGGTGAGAAAGCAAAAGACACACATTTGATGGACGGAATGCAGAACAAATCAAAACATTCACCCCCAGTCAAGAGATCTGAGTTAAATCCATCATTCTTTTGCTCACCATGCCAACCCAGTTTAGACCTGGCCATATGCAAATCAGTCTTGACCCTGTGCCTCATGGGAACAGTCCAGCCCGAACTGCCAAGCCAGGTCCTCCCTGGACCGGAAACAAGCATCCTAGGACCGGTTTCAGAGTTTTACCCCTCTTCAGCCAGGATAGCTTGATTCCAGTGGCACAGTGAGCCCGGGACCCACGTCTGGGCATACCCGGCGCACTTAGGGCGAGAAAGCAAAAGACACACATTTGATGGACGGAATGCAGAACAAATCAAAACATTCCCCCCCAGTCAAGAGATCTGGGTTAAATCCATCATTCTTTTGCTCACCATGCCACCCCAGTTTAGACCTGGCCATATGCAAATCAGTCTTGACCCTGTGCCTCATGGGAACAGTCCAGCCCGAACTGCCAAGCCAGGTCCTCCCTGGACCGGAAACAAGCATCCGAGGACCGGTTTCAGGGTTTCACCCCTCTTCAGCCAGGATAGCTTGATTCCAGTGGCACAGTGAGCCCGGGACCCACATCTGGGCATACCCGGCGCACTTAGGACAAGAAAGCAAAAGACACACATTTGATGGACGGAATGCAGAACAAATCAAAACATTCACCCCCAGTCAAGAGTTCTGGGTTAAATCCATCATTCTTTTGCTCACCATGCCACCCCAGTTTAGACCTGGCCATATACAAATCAGTCTTGACCCTGTGCCTCATGGGAACAGTCCAGCCCGAACTGCCAAGCCAGGTCCTCCTTGGACCGGACACAAGCATCCTAGGACCGGTTTCAGGGTTTCACCCCTCTTCAGCCAGGATAGCTTGATTCCAGTGGCACAGTGAGCCCGGGACCCACGTCTGGGCATACCCGGCGCACTTAGAGAGAGAAAGCAAAAGACACACATTTGATGGACGGAATGCAGAACAAATTAAAACATTCACCCCCAGTCAAGAGATCTGGGTTAAATCCATCATTCTTTTGCTCACCATGCCACCCCAGTTTAGACCTGGCCATATGCAAATCAGTCTTGACCCTGTGCCTAATGGGAACAGTCCAGCCCGAACTGCCATGCCAGGTCCTCCCTGGACCGGAAACAAGCATCCTAGGACCAGTTTCAGGGTTTCACCCCTCTTCAGCCAGGATAGCTTGATTCCAGTGGCATAGTGAGCCCGGGACCCACGTCTGGGCATACCCGGCGCACTTAGGGTGAGAAAGCAAAAGACACACATTTGATGGACGGAATGCAGAACAAATCAAAACATTCACCCCCAGTCAAGAGATCTGGGTTAAATCCATCATTCTTTTGCTCACCTTGCCACCCCTGTTTAGACCCGGCCATATGCAAATCAGTCTTGACTCTGTGCCTCATGGGAACAGTCCAACCCGAACTGCCAAGCCAGGTCCTCCCTGGACCGGAAACAAGCATCCTAGGACCGGTTTCAGGGTTTCACCCCTCTTCAGCCAGGCGCAGGGTCAAGACTGATTTGCATATGGCTGGGTCCAAACTGGAATGGCATGGTGAGCAAAAAAACGATGGATTTAGGCCCAGATCTCTGTACTGGGGTGAATGTATGACATTGTTCTGCATTCTGTCCATCAATTGTTGTTTTTGCATTTGTCACCCCGAGTGGGACGGGTATGCCCAGACGTGGGTCCCGTGCTCTCCATGCCACTGGAGTCAAGCTATCCTGGCTGATGAGGGCTGAAAGCCCGAAACCGGTCCTAGAATGCTTGTTTCCAGTCCAGGGAGAACCTGGCCTGGCAGTTCGGGCTGGACTGTTCCCATTGGGCGCAGGGTCAAGACTGATTTGCATATGGCTGGGTCCAAACTGGAATGACATGGTGATTAAAAAAACACGATGGATTTAGGCCCAGATCTCTGTACTGGGGTGAATGTATGACATTGTTCTGTATTCTGTCCATCAATTGTTGTTTTTGCATTTGTCTCCCCGAGTGGGACGGGTATGCCCAGACGTGGGTCCCGTGCTCTCCATGCCACTGGAGTCAAGCTATCCTGGCTGATGAGGGCTGAAAGCCCGAAACCGGTCCTAGGATGCTTGTTTCCAGTCCAGGGAGGACCTGGCCTGGCAGTTCGGGCTGGACTGTTCCCATTGGGCGCAGGGTCAAGACTGATTTGCCTATGGCTGGGTCCAACTGGAATGGCATGGTGAGCAAAAAAACGATGGATTTAGGCCCAGATCTCTGTACTGGGGTGAATGTATGACATTGTTCTGCATTCTGTCCATCAATTGTTGTTTTTACATTAAAGTATGAGGCATGGCTGACAAACACTATTAATACTATGGTGCTCTTGTCTGTGAGACACAATGTCAGATTGACTCCCTCAGCACACTGGTACAATGAACATCTTACCATGTTGAAAAAACAATGTAAACGCCTGGATCTCGAATGGAGGAAGGATTATAGCACCTCCTGCCGCGCCCACCTTAAAGAGGTATCACAAGCATATAAGAATAGAACGAAAAGATTACTATGCACAGATGATAGATTCAGCTAGAAACCCTACCAAGGAATTATTCTCCTTGCTTAAGTCACTAATGGACTCAGAAGGAATTTCGACTAACATTACTCCCTCTCGAGAATTGTGTAACAACATTGCGACCTTCTTCTCGGACAAAGTGAACAAAATTTATGAAAACTTTCTGGATTCTCAAGGAAGGAAGATATCTCTATGATTAGAGAACAACAGGGTGACATGATTGACCTCCCCATTCCTTCCATATCAGAAGTTAGTTCTATTTTTTCATCCATTAAATCGGGCTCTCCCCTTGACCCAGCTCTACCCAGAATTCTGCCGTTGGGGATAACCGTGATCTTCCCCCACCTACAAGAACCTCTGAGGCTATCTATCATGTCAGGATCTGTGCCCAGGCCTTGGAAGCATGCCATGGTAATTCCCATTAGGAAAAATCTTTCCATTGACCCATCCATTCTGGAAAACCTTAGACCTATTTCCCTCCTTCTGTTTGGGGCAAAAATACTAGAAAAACATGTAAATAATTGTCTGACCAGTTTTCTGGATTCTAAAGAGTTACTGGACCCTACACAATCTGGCTTCAGGGCAATGTACTCACGGAGTCTGCCCTCCTCCTATCGGAGGAAACACTTAGACATAACGCTGATATAGGTCAAACCTCTGCCCTGATATTACTCGACCTGAGTGCGGCCTTTGACTCAGTGTCACACGGCATACTTATTCAAAGGCTTTGGGATTTCGGGATCAGGGGAAATGCTCTTAAATGGTTCGGATCCTTCCTGCAGAATTGACCATTCCAAGTAATCCTGAAATCGTGTGTTTCGGACCTGTTCTGCTCTACTAAAGGAGTCCCTCAGGGCTCCATTTTGAGCCCCACTTTATTCAATGTGTGTATGAAACCTCAGACGGACATTATTAAAAGACACAATGTTCAAGTGGTGTTGTATGCCGACTACACCCAACTAATAGTGAATCTGTCTGAATCCACCTCCATCTCAGCTGAACGGTTTAAAGCCTGCCTATCGGACGTCGCCTTTTAGATGACAGACTACTGTTTAAAATTAAATGCCAAAAAAACGGAGATTCTGCTGGTAGGAAGAACTCCTTCAATATGGACATCAGCTTGGTAGCCAGCATCTCTGGGGAAACCCCCAGCCCCTAAACAAAAGGTCAAGAATTTGGGACTAGTTTTTGACTCGAAACTCTCTTTCGAAGACCAAATCAGGAAAACAGCAGAAAGAGTTTTGGCACCCTCAAGACGTTGAGGAAAATTCTTGACCTAATTCCAACGAAGTCTCGGAAAACCATAGTTCCTGCACTCATCACTTCCCAACTGGACTATGGGAATGTACTTTATCTGGGTGCTTCAAAAGGTAATCTCAACAGGCTGCAACATGACCAAAAGACTGATTCTGAATCTCCCCAAAAGAGCAACAGCGTCAGGCGCTCTTGACCAGCTACACTGGCTTCTTGTGTCCAAAACAATCAGTTTCAAAGCCTTGTCGTTGCATACTAAATAAACAAGGCCCCAGCTATCTCTGCTCCCTGATCCAAGCCTACATACCTAACCAGAACCTTAGATCCTCTGATGGGAAACTAGCAACTATCCCTAAGATTGTGAAGTCGAGAATGGGAGTAAGTTCATTTGCCTATGTAGCTGCTAAATTATGGAATTCTCTTCCGTTTGCCCTCAGAGATATCCTCTCTGAAACTGACTTTAGGAAGAAACTGAAAACCTGATTGTTCAGTAACAATATTCAATTCTAAGCAGGTCCTGAGTCTTTGCCCCCTTGTTCCTTCTCTAGGTGATCTTTGGTCCAGTCCGGGGACACACTGATTAGGTGGAACCAGGCGCTATACAAATGATCTTATTATAAGTGCATAAAGTGCAAAATGTGTAAGGAAGCAATAAGGTACGATCTCATCTTTTAGGCCGACCCTGCGGCTTTATCCATAAACCACCCCCAAAGTTTATCAAATTTCTTAATCCCCCGATTACGCATTGCGTATAGCTGTTCATTATTTCTAACTTGCTTCAATTTTTGTAACCATTCCCCCATTGCAGGGATCAGATGTGGCCGCCATTTTTGAAGTAAAAGGAATCTGGCCACGGCCATTGTTACATATAATAATGTTATCAGTTTAAAGGTTATACCAGCTTCGGGATCATACCCCAGGACTTTCCACCAAATACTGGGAGCTATATAACAGCCATTTACAAAAAATAACATTCAACGCCAATTGGCTCCTCTCACAATGCTAAACTTTTGTATATTAACTTCATCCCACATCTTTTTTGTTAGTACCAATCCTTCATATTTTTCCCATTTGTTGATTGCTCTTTGATTAAGATTCCCTGTGGCATGTATGTTGGCAAGCTTCAAGTAGCGCAAATATCACTTTTTGACCACTGCTAATCTGGCTGGAATCTAGTTTACTGAATATTTTACTCAACATTCTGATGAAAGCAAGGAGAAAAAAATCGCCATTAACTAAATTGCGGACTTCAGACATATTTAGCCATCTCTCACCAGATAAAAAGTCTGGGAGCTTCTTGAATCCTACTTTCGCCCACTTTTGGACTATGTCTGGCCCCAGGTTAGCGGCAGAATACATAACTAGATCTGACAAAATTGCGCTAATATGGGGGATGGCATATCCTATAGAGATCCATTCATTTCCGAAGAAACCACTTAAGACTTTTATAACAGACTTTTTTGGGTGACTTTGATGATTTTAACACATCTTGTATATCGTATTCTTTAAAAATCAGCTGCATAAAATAATTCTTTAAAATGCCACTGCAGATTTTTTGCATTAAACCTAGATATGTACTGTGCAAAATAAGCAAAATAATAATCCTTACGATTGGAAAGCGCCAAACCACCTTTATAGCCTCCCAATTTCCCGAACTGTGCAAAAATCTCGAAAGCTTTCTCCTGGGAGCTGATACTAATGTCAAGCATTAACATAATATCGTCGGCATACAATTTTATTTTCCCCATCTGTGCCAGAGGGGGGCAAATATCCCCATTCTCCCTGATTGCAATTGCCAACGGTTCAATAAAAAAGGCAAATAAAATAGGCAATAAGGGGCAGCCCTGCCGGGTTCCTCGCAAGATGTGTAATTACCCCACCTCTGTAGCATTCACAAAAATATTGGCTTCAGCATTATGGTTCATCCTATGTATCAACCTTGTGATATGGGAAGGGACCCCAAATCTAGATAGGATGCAAAACAATAGGGCATATTCTCAAGGAGTCATCGCCGATTTATCGGCACTTTAGCGCCGCAAAAGTGCCGATAGACTTATCGCACTATTCTCAAGCTGGTGCAAACTGCCAATATCGCCAGTTTCCCAGCGATATCCTCCGCAAAAAACATCGCCACGGATGAGAGCGACAACTAACACTAATGATATGCAGAGTAGGCGTTCCCGTGCAAAAACACACGAAAACACCACTTCGCGATATTCTCAGCGACCAGCCAGATCCGCGATGCGACCCAAAAACAGGCGATAAGGCGCGTTAGCAGCAGGGATTTAACACCTGCTTTTACTGGTGTAAAGTAGGACGACAACCTGCAGCATGAAAGGGAGCCCAGCCCAGAGCCACATCTGAAGACCATGCAGCTCGGAGACCCAAGAGGGCCACAACACCCACTGCCACCACCCCCAGGACCCCCCCCGCGAACTACCACCGAGGCAGCACAGAACAAGACAGCTGACCTTCCCAAAACGGCATGGCCCCTCAGCCACACAATTGCAGAATGTGGGGAGAGGTGGGAGCCAAGTATGTGTGAAGGAGGCAAGTCACCCATGAATAAGAATGTACACAATGCCAAGTGTGGCGGTGATGTGCTGGACAGACTACAGTATGCAGAGCACAGACATGTCCATGTGGACATATACTTCTGATGTTTGTAGTGTTGTAGACAGTGGATGCAACCATGTTACCTCAGGCAGTGGGGAAGACCCCGGTCATGTATCCGTGTCGTCCCCCTCTGTAAGTGTAAGCAGAGTGGGCTGGTCCGGCGTACGCCAGGCCAGCGTAGGAGTGTGAATAAATAGGCCGGGGCTCTGGGCGTGGTTCACTTCCCGGATGACCAACGCGTCTGCCAGGGAGGCACCCCTCACCCTGCCACGAGTCCGCCGCACCAAGCGGCACAGCACCGCAGAGTTATGTGTGTGCTGACTACTGTCTGCGGCCTACACTGCGGTCAGCAGGGCCCTCAAATAAAATCCAATCCTGACCTGCGAGGACACACCATCATCTCTGGCTGCACACCCGCTGAGCACTTCAGGTGCCACCAACTCAGTGCACCACAAGTCATCGCCACGTGGCTGTGGGCCCTTCCTGACCTCTGCCTCCGGCCTACACTGCAGTCAGCAGGGCTCACAATTCAAATTGAGCCTTGATTTATTAATGGCGCAGTCCAGTAGGCAACAGACATTGCTTCCAGTGCGGCCCGCCCGGATGACGCATCATCGCAGGCTGCACACCCGCTGAGCGCTTCAGGTGCCACCAACTCAGTGCACCACAAGTCATCGCCACGTGGCTGTGGGCCCTTGCTGACTGCTGCCTCCGGCCTACACTGCGGTCAGCAGGGCTCTCAAATCAAATCCAATCCTGACCTGCGAGGACACGCCATCATCTCTGGCTGCACACCCGCTGAGCGCTTCAGGTGCCACCAACTCAGTGCACCACAAGTCATCATCACGTGGCTGTGGGCCCTTGCTGACCGCTGCCTCCGGCCTACACTGCGGTCAGCAGGGCTCCCAAATCAAATCCAATCCTGACCTGCGAGGACACGCCATCATCTCTGGCTGCACACCCGCTGAGCGCTTCAGGTGACACCAACTCAGTGCACCACAAGTCATTGTCACGTGGCTGTGGGCCCTTTCTGATCGCTGCCTCCGGCCTACACTGCAGTCAGCAGGGCTCACAATTCAAATTGAGACTTGATTTATTAATGGCGAAGTCCAGTAGGCAACAGACATTGCTATCAGTGCGGCCCGCCCGGACGATGCATCATCGCAGGCTGCGCACCCGCTGAGCGCTTCAGGTGCCACCAACTAAGTGCACCACAACACATGTACCCTTTATGATTGAGTTTTGTGCTGTGGACAGCTGACGCGACAATGTTGCCTCAGGCAGTGGGGAAGACCTGGGACGATGATGATGAAGATGAGGCAGGTGAACCACACCACACTGCAGCTGCAGCGGAAATATCCTGAAGGGACACAATGATTAACAATCACTGCACATGAGCACGCTCATCTCTGGTGCCCCTACCTCAGTGCACCACAAGTCATGGACCCTTTATGTTTGAATCTTTTGTGTGTGATTCCAGATCTGGTGCCCCTACCTCAGTGCACTGCAAGTTATGGACCCTTTATTATTGAATCTGTGTGTGTAATACGAAGATCACTGTTCTAGTTGTTGCCAGCACCATCCACTCCCTGAGTGCTGGCTTACACTCACCCCACACCCATCCAGCACAGGCGTCACTGGACATGTGACCCTGGCAATAAAAAGTGGCCGGGCGCACGTGCCCGTAGCCAGTTCTACTATCTATCTAAGTGTGTCCTTGTGGTCATTATGTATGCATGATGGGCCAGGGCCCTACCACCTTACCTTGTGCTGTGGACTGTGGATGCAACCATGTCACCTCAGGCAGTGTCTAAGACCTTGGACATATAGCTCTGTCCCCCCCCTGTAAGCGTAAACGGAGTGGGCTGGACCGGCGTACGCCAGGCCAGCGTAGGGGTGTGAAGGATTTGTCCGGGTCTCTTGGCATGGTTCGGTTCTGGCCTGGACAAGGAAGTAACTAATGCGTGTGTCTCTGTTGTAGTGTCGGCGCCACCCTGCCCGCAATCGACAATGTTGCAATGTAGCATGCACACTGAGGGCGGGCTCGCACGAACGGAGAAATGAAGGAGTGCAAGACCACTCGGGATCTTGGCTCATACATTCCAAGTGTTGTGTGTATCTGTAATGCCGCAGCAAGAGCCAATTGCCTAGACCTACTCGCAGCGCGAGTTCAGCCACTCATGGACTCTACATCGGTGTCCGCCCTATCCTTACCATAGGCCTACACTCACGTGGCCGCCCACCTTCAACAGACAACGTCACAGTGTGGTTGTCAGGCTTGTGGACATGCGCTGACAGGCATGATAATGGTGTGCCGAAGGAGTGCAAGTGATGCAACCGCGCTGCATGCACAAGTAAATAGGCTCGGGGGAGGGAGGAGCAGCTGTGAGGCAACGTAACACACAGTGATGCCGCACATTTGCCACATGCAAGACATGTCAAACATGAATCCCAAAGTCGCACACATCCCATCCCACCCCCAACAAGCCACTTCACATTTCCTGAATGCAAGCAGATGAGAAACTAACATAAGGGATGAAAGCTCCTTTGTCTGAATTATCAGGCGGAAGCACATCTGCACCTCCGACCTCGGAATTTCATGTGCCCGGCACCCCCTGACAGATACTATAGCAGCTGATGTCGACTCCACACTACGCACAGCCCGACGAAAGACCAACGTATACACACCCCACACACAGAAGTCCTTGCTCAAAGTTATCTTGCATGGAATGGCCTTCACACTTACTCCCACACCATCCCAGGCGTACAACCGTTGCACACTAAAACAACTCATTGATCCGAGCTGTGGCATTTCATCCACAGAACTGGCACAGGTCAGAACAGTGCCGCTTCAACCAGAGCCACTAACGCAATGGCAGAACATCCCGGACACATGCACATCCCCTGTCACATGGAACTGTACCGTGCACGTATGCTGCATTTACTGGGGGTACTGCCATTGGCAGTGCTGCGGATCAGTTACCGGCTAAGCTTCCGCCTTGCCAACGTCACCTGCGTTCAGCCTGTGTTGCATTGTCGATCGTGCATATTCGAGTGGTCCATGGATGTCTGCCTATCCAACAGGACGGTAGCTGAACTGGATTTTGACATGTGTGTGCGCCCCTGTTGGCCCACGACCAGGAGTGTCACCGTGATACCCGTTTATGGGATGCCTTGATACTTGGCATACATGCTGGTAGCTGGACCTGGGAGATTGCACAACTCCTCGTGTGCAGTGACCACATTGAACCGCTCCCCTATTGGGCTGTAGTGCTAATTGGTGAAAGGGGTGGACGCAGCACATCTGTCCGAACCTGCTAATGGATGGCCTCGCCGTCCTGTTTGACGAAGTCGACAACGAGCTCATGTTGGAAATGATAGCCTACTGAAGCTGCAATCGCTTTTATGGACGAGTAACTACGTACCTGCAGCCACAACAGATTGGAACCCATTGCACATGTCCCAACACCTTGTTGCATTTGGAGATCTGGTCACATATCCCACGACAACAGTTGACATGGCTGCATTCACCTGGAATCCGAATACATGAGCGGACAACAACGTCGAACAACACACAACTGTGGAAGGTGAGGCACTCCCCTGGAGTAGTCAGCGGCGCCTGGCAACGTTCCTCATTCTGACATACTGCTGCATTGGTCTGCATGTTGTGGCACTAATCTTGCCCGTACTGACATGCATATGCTAATAAAGTCTACGCACCTTCACTTGTATTCAACTGTGATGAGTGTTGGTTTCAATGACAATGTGTGTCTCACTGCCTATCTGGGTCACGGCCATACCTGTGCACTGATAGAATTACCCAGGGAGTACCTTTTTGTGGAATCACTGTCCCTACATTCATCCATACTTTCATACTTGATTGAGCATAGCCATGACACATCTGTGTGAATTAGAATGTTTTATTCACATTCAGTGGAGTGTTGAAGCTGGACCAGTACAGGGCCATGCAAACCCCACTTTGCAATGTTGCCCCGTGGAGGGCCAGCCGGAGTCCTTTAGGGATTGACAAGTTCATCGGGAGTGGAAGACTTCAGTCCGCAGTGTGCTTGCTGTGTCATTGGTAACCAAATATGGCAGTCCATGTCAAGGTCAAGGTGAGTGTCGCTGAGTGTATCGGGGGACAGTGGAAGGTGTTATTCCAGGGCATGATGCAGAGGGCAGAAACAAGCTGAAACAGGCCATATGGCGGAGATGAATGCTACCACTTCATTCTTACCACAAAGCCAGATTCATCATCATCTCCGTCCTCTGATGTGTCCAGTGCCTCACATGCGGGTGGTAGTGTTTTGTCTGCATCACTGTGTGGCAGTGACACATCAGGGGCCGGAGGTGGAATGTCTGCCGCAGTGTGTGGCACTGACACTTCAGGGGGTGGAGATGTGGATGGAGTAGTAGCAGCAGCATTCATCCGCGCCAGGCCTTGTGGTGGCAATGCCATGAAGAGGATCTGCAGGGCATGGAGGATCACAGCTACATCTGACTGGTGTGCAGCCGTGGCAAACATTCTTTCCGCCTGCATCTGCTCCAAGCTCTCCATCATTCTCCTTATGTGTCCCAACTCCCGGCTGACATCGCTGGAGCCACTCTGACTAGACAGTTGTTCTTGGCTCAGACTCATGACTCCAGCGATGTCAGCCATAGATTGTTGGAGAGCATGGAGCCGACAGTGGGTGTCCATTAGGGACTGTAAGTTGTCCCTGATGGGACTTAGACACCCACTTATGGCATCTAGTTTGGCTGACATGAGTTCGGACCCCACCCGCAGCTGATCAGCCATCTTCTCCTGGCACCCAAACACACGGCGTTGGTATGCCATGTGTTGATTGTGGGGGTCCTGGGAGACAGCCGTGGTGGTGGGTGCTTCCTGCAGTGTCGTCTGTGCAGGGGGTGGGGTCTCATCGATGCAGCTGGGCTGCCCTGCTGCTGGAGGTGGGGTGCCGGAGCTGTCCATGAGCTGTTGGAGGGCGTCGGTGTAGATGTTGGTGTGGTCCTCTACATCATCAGTGCTGTGTTGTTGGGTCTGCTCTGCAGGAGGTGTTGATTCTCCCTCTGCAATGTGCAGGGGAGATGCAGATTGACATTGTGTTCACATGTATGTTCACGTATTGTACAAGTTTACATACAGACTGCATGACAATGTACATTGTGACTGTTTGTGAGGAGATGCCAATTTGATGCGGGACAGTTGATATTTCTGCACCATCAGGGATGTGAGGGTGTACTTGTACTTTATCATCTCACAGTTTCCTGCTATGTCACATGCGAATGGCCATTTTCTACACACAAGCGGCATCAGTTGTGTCCTTTGTTCTGTTGTGTGAATGTTGCAGTTTGTACCACATTGTTGTCAATGTTGAGGTGCTCTGATTCTTATGTGTGTGTGCTGCATTGTGGGTGAGTTGCCCATTCAGCTCTGATTTGGCTGGCCCTTATCCCTTTCAGACGGTGTGCCTTTCACTTCTGTGCTTATACAGTGCTGAGATGTTGCGGACTTGGGTAAATTGGTCTCTTGTTCGGAGTTGTGACTCTTGGGCATGGTTTGTCCGCAGATGTGCCATACTTAATTGTGCATGTGTGCCACTGTGCCCATCTCCCACCGTCCTCCCAGTCCCTGGCCGTTACTCACCCTGTTGCTGTTGGGTCAGGTCATGTTGTGCAGTGTTCGGTCCCCCAAATCCTGCCACCGTCTCCCCAATGATGGTCCCAGACTGGTCCTCCGTGGGGCTTGTGGGGTTCTGGTTGTCCTCTGTACTTGCTCCGGCTACCTCCATGGTGCTTCGCGGTTGTTTGTGTCTTGGTTGTGTTTTTGTTTGCTGCTTTTATAGTGCTTTTTCCTGCCTGATTTGTGTGACTTGCTGGGCTGGCGCTGCTTATCGCGGAATATTTTATCGCAGTTGGGCACTTCGCAACTTTTTTCACGTTCGGGTTTAGATTTTTATCGCCGTCCAGGTAATTTTATTGCGGACATTTTTTTAAATTTTTAAAAAAATATTTTTATTTTAGCAAAGGTAATGGCTTTTTAAATTTCACTTTCTTTGCAAGGGACCCCACTTAGGTTTAGAAGTGCATCCCCGTCTTCAGGTGCATGCTCGCCCTCTATCAAACCAAGTTTTTAGAGGGCGAGGACTGGTCAATGATGAAGCATGACACCAGGTGGTGTGTGAGACCAGTCTTTCACTTTTTGTGAGATGCCTGCACTCACGAAATAACACTGTAGCACTTAGGTCACCAAACTAGGAGCGGCTCTTTTTGTGTTAAACATTATTTATTGGAGGCTGCCTGCTCCTAGCGCCCCGTGCCTCTAGTTCCCTTCCCCAGATCTCTTCTGGGGTTCTTGTGGTTATACATTGACTCTTTTCTCCCTGCACTGTCACAGGTGATCAAGGATATGCACTCTGCCCTTGGATGACACCCCTCCGGGACCCGAACACACCTGCCCAGAGGCAGTACAATGTGGCCCACATACACACCAGGGGCATCGTTGAACGCACATTTGGCATGTTGAAGTCACGTTTCAGGTGCCTCGACGGCACTGGTGGGAAGCTCCTGTACAGCCCGGACGTCGTGCGCAAGATGATCGTTGCATGTTGTGTGTTGCACAACATCTGTGTTCGCACCAGGTCCCCATGGATCCCAGTTCCAGTGGTACCTGACGATTATGGTGGTGATGGGGCAGGTGGCCCACATCCCACTGCAGCTGCGGCAGGAATGGCCCGTAGGGACTCCATCATTGCCACTTACTTCTCATGAGCACGTCACATTGTGACCGTCCGTGGCATTCATGGGACAGTAGTAGATGTCCAATTGCACTGCATGTGTGAATAAAACATATTTGCAGATTACAGGTTGGAATTGTACATTGTCATTTTTCATATCCCTGGGGTTTCAGATGTGATTTGCCAGGTTGTGCACATTTTCTGAACCAGTTGTGTCCTGTGTTCAGTTGTGGAGGTGTTGCTGTTTGTACCAGGATGTTGTCAATGTCGGGGTGCACTTCTGCCTATGTGCGTATGCTGCAAGGTGGGTGTGTTGCTCCTGCGGCTCTGATTTGTCTGCCACTGGTCTCTGTTCTGTTCTTCCACGATGCTTGGATGTTGTGGTGTGCATGTTGTCCTCTGCAGTTGGCCAGGGTGCATCCGTGGTACTCCGCTCTTGATGTGTTTTGCTCTGTGGCATTTTCCGTATGCTGTTCTTGTGCTTTTTCCCGCATTGCGCGTGAGTATTGCTGCCCTCGCGCTGATTGTCACATGTTTTCTTATCGCGCTTTGGCCCATCGCAGCTTTTTTTGCATTGTGGTCTGTGTTTTTATCTCCGTCGAGGTGGTTGTATCGCGAGCATTGGCCGCGGTGTTGGCCAACTATCGCATTCTACCGCCGTGTTGTGAATTCCACGTTGACACAGGGTTATTTTCCCGTGATAGGCTGCGTTATTGAAAGTTGCGTTACACTACTCTTGCGGTAGTTATCACACGTTCTTGTGAATATACCCCTTTGAGTGACTGACATGGGGTGGGGGGATGGGGGTGGTTGGGCGCAAGTGCCTAATCAGCAATATCCTAGATAGAATAGAGATAGGCATGAAATAAGGACAGACTTCATGCCGCAAATGTACATGACTGACACTGATATAAAGAGGTGTCATTACCCAATTGTATTTGAACACACTGCCTTCAGGAGGGCCTTGGTTTAATCTAATCCATCATAGCAACATGTGAATTATTCTAGACAGTGTATACTCATAAGGCACATATGGTTCGCAGTGAGGGGAACGTTACCCTCAAGTGAATGACTTAGTTTGAAGTAATACAAACTACTGATCCCAATGTTTCAACCAGGGTATTGACGTATATACAAATGATAACGGGTGGCAAGGGGAATAGCAGAGAAGAGGTGCTACAAAGCAGGGTGCACATGACGCTAGGTGCTATGACGGAAGGGGGCACAGGATGCTTTGGGCCCATCAGGAGTTGGCAGGGCAACAGAATAGCACCAGGGGAGAAACATGCAACAACAGATGAAGGCCTCAAGGGATGACTGGAGAAAATGCAGAAGGAAGCCAGGATGTTCACATATCTGCCAAGTTCTCCTCTGTGGTATTCTTTTTCTACTGGCTGTGCTGGTATTATGGGGCCTTAGTCTAAAAGCTAAGCTCAGCTGGATTTTAGAAGCTTCTGGGAGGTGGGTTTCTTAGTGAATTAATGATGGTGTCAGATGACACGCATTAACAAGAGGAAGAATACGACTCTCATTACAGCTCTTAAACTTCCTCTTATTGGCCCATCACAAGGTCAATAATATAAAGATCGGGCTTATTTTTTTATTTTTTTAATATTGTGGAATCTTTTGTAAAAACAGCAGGCTTTTACAAAAGTTGCTAATTTCTCAAATGTATTTACAAAAACTAGCTTGCTGCCACCATGACCAAATCACTGCCGCTGTATCAAAAAAGACCAATATCTGAATAATCTACATTCTATGATATTATGAATACTTGTACTATTGATTATGTATAGGGCTCTCTGTTTTCCACTTTTACTACTTTTTACAGATAAATACAGACAGAAAACATTGTGTTTCCTGTCTGTATTTATTTTTAAAAGTAGAAAAATACAGATAATTTGGGGGCATATTATCAAGCGGCAGCGATAATTATCGCTGGCCGCTGTTAGCATGAGGAATCCTATCGCAGGCTATCGCTGGAAATTATCGCCATGCTAGCGCTGTATTAACAACGCTTAGCACAAAGGCGATAATTTTCCAGTGATAGCGATGTTTTACATGGAACATCGCTGGTTTTCCAGCGATGTCCCATGGAAAACGGCGATATACTTGGCGATAGGGCCTGTGGTCTTAGCCACACAATCCACCCCCCATGTTAGGTATGCCTTAGTCAGGAATTTAGCAGACGTTAAATTCCTGCGTTAAGGCATACTTAACGCAATTTAAAATATCGCTAACCCACGTTGCTAATATGGCGATACCTGGGTTAGCGATATTTCCCTGTTGTTTTCACAGGCACGCCCCTTTGCATCTCATTAGCGATGCGATGGGAGGCGTGCAGAAAACGGACGCTAAGTCAGGAATCACGCGCTAGCGTGTCCTTGTTAATTCGGCGATAAAATTATCGCCGCTTTTCGTCCGAAAACGGACGCTAAAGCGGCGATATTTCATTAACGCCGCCTTGTTAATATGCCCCTTGGTTTCTTTGAGTGACTCTCCATACTGAGATTAATGAATTTCAGGTCAATAGTTGTACATATTGGCAGCATAGGGAGTTACAAAGCTGAATCAGATTTGCTTAAATTACTGCAAATCTCAATATGTATTTGTGCTAATATGCTACTTTCTTTCACCTGAGATTACTTATTTTATTATTTGTGGCTATGTAATGTGCTAAAGCCTGACAGGTATCAAAGTTTGAGTGCACATTTATCCATTAAATAAATGCCGAAACATAAGAGTTATCACCTCGTCTGTTCACAAAATAAATGTGGATAAATACTAATAAAATGGCAAAAGAATTAGTATGGATAAATTCAGACGGAAATGTTAAAAAAATAAATACCATAAAATCAGGAGCCCTAATTATGTACCTTGATTATTTTCACCTCTAACACATAGATGTATGTACTCAACCCTGTAAATTGTTTCCATTGCTACTGTATGATGTGAAGTATCAAACATGGAAGTAGCCAATTATATTTATGTGTAAATTCACATAATGTTCCCAAATATTTGCTAAATTATATTAAAGCAAATTACACTAATTTCACACACCCTTGTTTAAAATATTAGAACATCTCCCATCGAGTGTTGCTCTAATGTTCTTACAATCTTTTTAGGAAGTACAGTTTTCTTAAGAGAGTGTCCTTAGCCCTGATAAAACTGTTTAGAAGTGCAGATAAAATTGTCTTTTTTTTATGACAGGCCATTTGTTACTATACCATTTTCTACTTTGAATAACTGGCTTAGTTTTAACATTTATACCATTTAAATATAATTGTGCCCCTTACTATATTTATATATATCAACAGTTAGGCAAACCATAACTCACACACTAATTTCAACACTTATGACCTCACCTTCAATTAAACAGATGCAATCACAAAGTTGTAAATCATCTTACAGATAGTACTACGTATCACATTACCCTTGCCACCTTGACAGAGACGTGTATAAATTTAGCATAATTTATTCGTTTGAGTATGTGGTACTGTTTAATTACATTTTGATTTCATGTCTTGTTATTTATTGACATAAATATTGTAAAGTCATGGGCATTGCATTTGGTATACAAGTTATAGTTTGCTGGCTGTTGTGCTTGTTGTGGATTGTGGTCCTAAGTGGGGTCTCTACTGACGTCAGAGCAGAGGAAGAGAAGGAGAGACTGCCAGCGTGTACAGGTGGCCTGCACGTGCAGTGTCTGTGGAATCCGAGGAGTCGAGGTATGGCATGGCAATAGGCAGGAGTTGAATTCGGAGGCAAGTCTGGTGCAATGGGCAGAGAGAAGGGGTGTAGCGCTACTGGGTCACAGAAGCACCCAGTGTAGCCGCCAGGGCGGCGTGCGCTTGTTTAACTCCCCCATCCTGCCACCTCACCTGCCCTGCCCCACCAGCTGAAGTGTCAAACGATGTTCGGCAAATGTCACCTTTCAAGTTCCCAAGCAACCAAGGCCACCACAACCAGGAAGCCAGCACGTCTTCATGTCTTGGTGCCTTGGTCTCCCCGACCAGTGCCCAGGCCCTGATCAATGTCCTGGCTACAACACTGCTGTTCTAATGCCCCACATGCCTTATACTTCGGCTCATCCTTTGGCACCCATGCTCCAAAGGGAGAACGGTTGCACTGAGTGCAGGGGGAGACATGATTTGGCAGAAGGGGGCTGGGCAGGGAGGAGGTCTTGGGTGCATTTGCGAGGCCGGCAGCAGTAGCGCCACAGCGTAAGGAGCCAGGACAGACAACAGGGGGCACACTGTGCCCGCCATTTAGTTTACCATTGGGTGTGACTGCCAGGAACCAAAGCCAAAGGCCAAGCATATCCACATGTGAAGGATGATTCCACTAAAACTAGGACTCAAAGCACAAGAAGAGCACACTAGTGTCCAGAAGAGTTAGCTCTGCCCCACCTAGGGCACGACAAGAAAACGAAAAGTACGAGATAAGAGCATTCATTAATTTAATAAAATAGAGCCTCAACCATACTTTCTCTCTTACAGCCAATTATTAGGAATACATTTCTTAAGCTAAGATTTGGTTGATACCCAACAAAGGATGGAAATCCAAGATGGACACAATATTGGCCAACGTCTAATTGCAGACTCTGTGGACTCCCAAATGAAACACTATTACGTACTATGTGTATTTGCCCCCGTCTACTACAGGAATGGCAAGCATTGTTGAAAACCACCTTTATTGAACATGGGGTGAGAACATGTTGTCATGCAATAATACTTTGTCTTTCCAGGAAATCAATTCAACTAACCAGACAATTCGTTAAGTTTATACTTATAGTAGATAAAAAGTTAAATTCAGAATCAAATGGAGAGCAGCAATGACTTGTATGCACTGAAGCACTTTATTGATCCCTCATCTGCTTATTGAATTATAGTGCATATAGTTTTGTTTTCGATTCTTGATGTGTGACTTTAACAACATTGTGCAGCATCAAGATGTAGCACGTAGGAAATTTATTGATCTAGAGGCACCTTAATAATCTGGTGCTGATTCCTTTCCGCACGGAATTTAATTTTTATGAAATGTGATTTTAATAATGAAGTTCAGCACTTCCTGGGTCCAAACAGTGGAATAATGTAATAATGATATGTAAGCACGGAAGTATTTTATTGGGAATCTAAATGTCCACTGAACCTATGGTGATCACTGACAACTAAAATGCTTTTTTTAGGATGCGGTTATTTGGTATCAATGTTTTAATACGGCATGTTATCCCTAAATCATCACAATATTTGTAGCATAATTGATGAATTTGATAAAATTATAGTGGGCTTTACTTTTACATTTTTTTTCTTTAAACTTATCCTATGACTTAATGCGCATATGGTTTTCATGTACTAATGATTGAAATGATTTTTATTAATCAGACAACGAATATTTTATTATTAAAAAAGAAAGAACAAAAACTTCAAGTCAGGACCAGCCATGACAAATGTCACACAAATGCAATTCTATGATAATATGAAGCCATTACCCATACTATATTTCTTTCTTTAAACCATCAAAGAGGACAACTATGTGGAATCTTTTGGGGAGGCGGCCATAGCAAGCCCAGGCGTATTTAATGCATTTATCTCTACAATCAATAAGTGATTGTCCCACTATGGCCCCTCACATCCAGCAGAACCCGTCTCTAGGGAAAAAATGAAACTGGTTGGCTCACTTGGATTGACAGGAGTCACAAAGGATAATGAATCTGGAGGAAAACAAATATTCAGCACATTCCTCAAGAAAGGTTGAGCAACTTATAAATAATGCAACGTGCAACCTAACCTTTCCAGTGCTAGTTCATTTTCATTCGGATCATTCTTTGACTTACAGCAAGTCCAGCTCAGATCATGAAAATTCGAGCTACCTAAATGCATCAAGCCCACCAAGCTCATGCTACTCCTGCAGCCGGATCTGTAAGCTAGCAAGCATCATGCATCATCCCCTAGGGACCCAAATCCTAAATGAAAGCAATCAGCAATAGAAGGTTTCCAATGCCATAATAGGCCCCCCGGCAAGCGAGAAGAAAATCTCTACCAACTTCGCACACCACCTTGCCTAAACTTCAAATATGCAGGCTACCTACGATCTCAAATCTAATGGCCTTAGGTCTACACCAGACCCCTACATAAAACCTATGTGAAAGCGAACCCAGTTTATCCAAAGTGATGGGCAACCCTTTAAGACACATTACAGGCAACCGTTGATGATATGAATTTTCAATCATCATTCTAAGCTAAATATTCAGCTTGAGCTCTTGAACACCATTGTAGTGATGGAGCAAGGTCTCGTAAGAAAGAGACTTGCTCGGAGGCAATCCTCTCATTTAACTCAATTAACAAAGTTACTAACCATGTTTTGTGAATAATTAATACGCACCACATGAACACGCGGGTTAGCGAAGCTTGCTTATGTGTATACTAATGTGGATAACAATGAAAACGGACTAATACCGCTTTAAACGGGAAAAACTGTAGTGCGCATGCGTCAACTGCATCTACGCAGTATGACGAGACTATGCTTGGAGGGAAAATTCTACCACATGGGCAGAAGATACTAAAATGGAGTCTTGAAGACTTGCGTGCATGGCATCTGCTTAGCTGAAACTAAAACAGGCTATTTTACTAATGCTAATGCAGGAAAAGGATTAATAAGAAAAGGGAAATAGAGTAGAGGTGGGTGGTATACAGTGAGATCACTTATTCTGTGAAAGTAACATTTGTCTTTTTGACTTTATTATTAGTGCGCATTTGTGCCTCTCTAGTATAACCGGACTAGATGAAATGACGCAATGCCTGCGCATGTCTACTGAGTGAAGCTATGAAGGTCAATGACAAAGCACTTGAATGGAGGCCAAATTGGAGCGCCATACCCTGGGAACGGATGGTGAAAAGTTCAGCAATGAGATGTTCTATTCTTCGTAGTGTTATTAATGTTTCAAAAAGATACATGTAGTGGTTGGGAATAAAGTTTTGAATAAAAATTAAGGGGATGGGTTTGCGAACAATGGTTTAACAGAATAAAGTGACATGTAAGCATGGTGTGATGGAGCTTCCCCCTTGCCTGACCAATTAGATTTCGTATTTTTACGATATTGTAACTTTAGTGGGTGGAACATGAGTATACGAAGGTAGAACTAAGGTAGCTTTAGTTAGTTAATTTAGCAGAGCTCGGGATGCTGTCTGGGAGTCGGGGATGCTGTTGCTGGAGAGATGCTGTGAGATGCTGATGAAGAACTGAATGCAGAATCTGAAGCAGAACTTACTATCCTAATTAATTGGGTTAGATCAGAAGATCGCGGAAGAATCTCGAGGCGGAAGAGAGTGTCAGAGTGGGGTGGGCGCAATCGTCGGTATTCTAGAGAGGTCAACTGTCCTGTCCTGAATCCTGTCCTGAAGTCTTTGTCTCCTGACCTATCCTGGGGGACCCTCACTAGCCCTTTGGCCAGGGGGTTGGTCTTTCACACCATTCTTGGTAAATATATTTTCATGTATTTTGTAGATGTTCTTTTCTCTCTGTCCTCTCCCTTTCTGAGCATTTGTTATTACATGAGTCCGAAGTATATGCTTGATGTTTAATCAATTGAATTTTCTCTCCTAAGAATGAGGGTGACTGCACTGTAATTTTGAGATGGTTCACATGCACTTAATTTAGATAAAGATTTTAAAACTTCCAGAGTCTGTGATTATTTTCTTCAAATAAAGAATAGTTAAGGGTTAAGTTAATTATCACCATCAACTAGTTCAACTAATGGTCCGTCGACCAGAGGAAAGAACTTTTTTATCAGTGAAAGGTTAGTTAAGAAAGGTAAATAACTAATCCTGAGAAATATAAAACTTTAAACCACTCCAGCGGTTTTACTCAACTTGTGTGTATGAAAATAAAACTTATATGGGCCCAGGTGAGTATATGGTAGCGGAGTATCTGTTGTTGGTATACTACTGGATCAGTAGTATTTATCTCAGGAAATGATACCAAGCTGGAGACTCTAAACAGCATGATATCTCGGTTGCAGAGAAGCCCTGAAGCTAATTTTATCACATGTGACTGCACTCAAATCTTGGAAAAGCTGAGCACATTACCCCCTTTTTTAAGAACTTGGTTGAGGAGACAAAGAAAAGTTCTAGAATATCAACAGCATAATACATTGTCAAGGGGAGCACCAGCATAAAGGCCGACATAGTTCCCCAACACAACTGCAAAGTTCTGCTCCGGAAAACAAATTCCACCCTTATTACAATCCAACCTATGCAGAAATAATCTCACGTGGGGTGAGTGTTATCTCCCTTCTCAAATTTTGCTCTACAGAGCTTAGGATGAGTTTACCAACATTGAGAGCTTATACAAGCTCTCATTTGAAACCAACTGCCATCCATACACCAGAAGCACAAGAGCATTAGTGCTGCCCAGACAAGAGAACCATGAAGATATGGTACTCAATCAGTCTACCAAGGGGCCTCAGCGCAACATGAAACAAGCGTAACAACTGCAACTAACACCCAAGCACAGGCCCTATAATGGTCGGGGCAACAAGGCAAGGAGAAGAGGCATATAGTATATTTGAAATACTTTCAAGACCAAATGGGTTGATGACCAAGAGAGAATGTAAAAGGCTCCACAAAAGACAGAGAGATCATCAGAGAAAGCAGGTAATCCAATTAAAAGGCAACTATTCCCAAAATTTACCAAGAACCAGGATCGGTGGGATGGGCCAGGAATGCTTGCAACAGTTTAATTGCCAACAGACCAGGAGGAAGGCTCGTTAGCAGTTATTGACCAAGGCTCAACAGTTCAATTGGTCGTCCCTTGGTAGCCCCCCAAGACAGTCTAAACAGCTCACTTATCCGCAGACTGAAATCCTGGCCCCCAGGACTGAGTCATCTAGTAAAGATGAGATACATGAATCCAAAGAAACATATATGGACCCCCCCCAAGTGAATTCTGCCATGCTCCTTGCTGAGATCAGTCCTATGCCAGTTGACTCAACCCAAACACCTGCCCAAAATCAAGATAACGCTGTGTAGTATCCTGCTCATGTTATTGTTGCGCCATATTCACCTCCTGCTCAGCCAGTGTAAATGTGCTGTGTGCTGCATGGAATGTTGGGTTGATGATCGTATTGGAATGTTGGGTGCCTGTGAGGTGAAGTGTGACAGTTGGAGAATGGGCTGAGCAGCAGGCAGGCTGCTCCTGGTGGGGCTGTTTCACAGGAACATATCTACATGTAACTATCGTCAATAAAACTTCATGAGCTACATCCTACCTGCGTGGACCTTCATTACTACATTATTTTGGCGACGAGTTGGTGACTACCTACGTGCTACAAACGGATTTCAGGGACATGACGAAGTAAAGAAGACCTGAAGATGAAGCAAACTACAGAGCCAACAGATGCTGCAAAAACAAAGTACAGGAAGAGGTATCGACAGGAAAGAAAAACTCCAAAGAAGATACAAGGAAGTTCTTCACAGAACAACAAAGACGTCTACATGAAAGAAAGAAGTTCCTCACAGAAAAGCAAAGAAGTCAACATGAAACCTAAGAGGATGAAGCACTACGCCACACAGCCCCACCAGTGTCATCACCATCTGACAGCCCTAGCCCAGGCGTGCTGTGCTCATCTGATTTACATACTTGGGACTTTGAAATTTACAAGCAGTGATTCTGTAACGCAAGGTAATCCCATTGAGGCTACAACCAGAAGAAAATGGGATGATGGTTCTCACATTTCGTGTAACAGTGAGCCCAAAGAGGTTTTATGGAGGCTACATGCTGGAGGAAAAATTGGGATGATTGGTATCACGTCATCCTCTACACACGTGTCTGCTCCTCAGTCAACCATGGCTTGTGCTTTTGTCTGGATACATCACCACGTTGTGCCATCAGCATAGTGTTTAAAGTATCGCTGACGTTTTGGTCTATTCAAATTACCCCTGGTTGGCATGTTCGTTTATGCCGCCTACGTTGTGTGATCTTGAGCACTTCTACCTCACAGCTCTACCGATTTAATTGTTTTTAAATGCAGTGTTTTTTGGAGTCAGTTTCCTGTTGTCGTGTCAATCTACACTTAACGGTTTTCAACTCACTCTCCACATGAATCGCGATGACTGAGGTAGCGCGAGGACCGAGGGGACTTCTTTGTGTGTACTCTGCACTATCTGTGGTGAGTTTCCATACATCTTTTGTTCTCTTCAAACAAAATGGATTATCGGCCGTTTAAAATGTTATTCGGTCATTTGTCTGTGTGCGTGCCTTTTACCTCAATTGTAATGCAGCGCGTTTCAGCTCGTGGAGGTGGAGCTTCTGTGATGTCACGCCTCTCCATTTTTCGCCGCGTTAAGCCTTCAGCATCATTGCAGTTGCTGGGCAGCTTCTCTAGCTGCTCTTTGACGTTTTACAACATGTACGTGCTGGGAGCCATCCGGCGCAGCGCATTTTTCGTGGCACCATGTTGTAAAAAAAAACATCATTGGGTGAAACGCTACGGAGCACTTTCTTTTTGCATGCAACAGAGGTTTACACATGTCTTTGCCGTTTACTGTTTGGTGAATGGAATAAGCACATTGGACAGTGGATGCCACCGAGATGGGTTGTAAGTTGTAACTACTTCCACAAAAAGTTGCTCAGTACTTTTCATTTCACATCATCAGCTTCTTCGAAGTAATAGACGCTAAGCCAATATTCTATCTTTGGTTCCTGACTCACCTCTCTTTTTGTTTTCGGTGACCTCCACTCCTCAACCAAGAAGAGGCAATCTTTACAGATTATATACTCTGGCATGTTATACAGGGTTGCTGTGACTCACACACCCTAAACTTTGACTCTCAGCATTTGCGATGGTTCTTCCGTCTATAAGCCTATTGTGTACTGGGCTAAGACTACAGTAAAGCTTTGAAGATTCGTATTTGCAATTATTTCCCAAAAGCATTTGGTGTCATTCACATCTTATCTCCTGTGCTTGTGACATTTGGCGCTAATGTTTTTGTGTTTAGAGACATTCTTTATTGTACATGCCATACTTATATTGTGATACATAGCTCCTGAGCTGCCCACATATTCTTCACGGGATGTTTCGGTGGGATTTGGTTGAACATTACCGTACATTTCTCGTCTTTGGGTACACAGTTTTTTTCATCAGGGATTGGCTCCTTGAGGGATCTCTCCCTTACATGAGGGATCGGAATGGGTTCCAGCCCCATTCTCTCATAGCACATTTGCCCATATGGGCTATTTACGGTTTCTACCCTCACTCAGGGCACCGTAGTATGGGTCACTGTCCCATTTTCACAAATTTTTCGCACCCTCTAGTCTTAGGGTAGGATACGGGTGTCACTCCCATTGTCACGTACTTGTTGTTTTTACAGTATTACCCTCACACAGGGTGTTTCTTTTTGGGTTTCAGTCCCACTTACATTAGATTCCGCCCTCATTTTGGGGGGTAGGTCATGGGTGTCACTCCCATTGTCACGTACTTGTTTGACATTATTACCCTTACACAAGGTGTGTCTTTCTGGTTGTCAGTCCCATCTACACGTTCTTGGGTGCCAGTCCCATTTATATAAAGCCAACCACCCTTATGTCAGGGGTTGGTCATGGGTCTTAGTTCCATCTCCACGTACTAGTGGTACATTTTTACCCCTACTCAGGGTGTGTCTTTTTGGGTGTCAGTCCCATCTTGGCTAGTGGTTATCCTATCAAGGGTTGTCCTCATGGGTATCACTCCCTCTTACAGTATTCTCGCCTCTAACCTTTAAATTATCTATCCCTGGTTGCGGGTACAGTTTATTTTGACTCTACACTAAGACTTTACTGTTATGTTCTCGCAAAGTTTCGCTTATATTATGTTACATTATCTATTTGAAAACGCAACGTTATTCTCATATCTTATTTCATATCAATTTGAAAATGGGGGAGTGTGAGTGATACTGTCTGCATTTTCTCTTCATCTTCTCTGTTTTCTCACTTGTTCAGTCCTCCACGTGATGTCACATTTTATTTTCATCCATGGTATCTGGACTATATTTGGTTGTTAGTCTTCCTTTGTCTCCAGTCTTTCCCTCATTGTAGTTTCATCCTATTTTTTCCCTGTTTAGGAGGAGATCCTTCCTTCTCCACTCCGTGTGTCTGGGTGTAGTCTTGTGTTCAGATCTTGACGCGCTATGTCTTTCTTCTCTGCATGCCTGCCTGTCCAGTGGGTGTGTTTGGGGTGTAGTCATCTATGCATCTATGCCTTTATGTTACTTGTTGTTTCCTCCGCCTTATCACTGTTTTCTTCTCTTTTGTAATTCATTGTTGGAGAGGATGGGTTATTTCTATTCGTGTATATTTACCCTTTGCTTCCTCTTCGTTTTCTTCCACCTATCTCTTCGCTCTTTCCTATTTGTTCATTTCTACTACATTTATTCTGTTGCATTAGTGTTCCTCTCATTTATTCCTTACTTGGGTTTTTGTTGTTATATCTTATTTATGGTATAGGAGTTATGCTTCTGTTGTATAAGAAAGGGGGATATGTAGTATCCTGCTCATGTTATTGTTCTGCCATATTCACCTCCTGCTCAGCCAGTGTGAATGTGCTGTGTGCTGCATGGAATGTTGGAGTGATGATGCGTATTGAAATGTTGGGTGCCTGTGAGGTGAAGTGTGACAGTTGGAGAATGGGCTGAGCAGCAGGCAGGCTGCTCCTGGTGGGGCTGCTTCACAGGAACATATCTACTTGTAACTGTCTTCAATAAAACTTCATGAACTACATCCTACCTGCGTGGTCCTTCATTACTACACGCTGTTCTGACACTGCTTCAGTGGGCATTGCTTAAATGGTAATAAAGCACACCTACAATTAACAAAGTTCTGTTATTCCTCAATACATAGCCAAGGGACCACATGATGTCCTAAATCGTGGAAACCTGATAAAATTATTCAAGAACAACAGCAACTTGTAAAACCTGCACTCTTTAGACATTTTATACATAGTCTTCTAAAAACCACAAGTCACAGAACCCTACCTGATATGCTTTGCGTCACCTGAACTTTCCCAAAAAGTGTTTGGCGAGAAAAAAATATTTTGGGGCTGGTGAATCAAAATCCTACCCAACCAAGACCATTCCTATCCAACCTGATTAGCAGCCACCACTTCTGATTCTACTATTTGAAAAAATAGAGGGGGGCCCACGCAACAGCCATCACCATCTACACAACATCTCCTTTTAGGAAATGAAATAATACAGAGAACTATTATACAAGATTCACAGCCTGGAAAGAAGATGCAAATTCATCCCTAATTCTCAATCTTGAGGAACTCCATCAGCATCACAAACACAACTCAAAGTCAGCAACTAAGGACAGACTCTGGGATGGCTATCTCCAATGCAGAAGAGTTCCGCGGCCCAACCACCCATGGCAAAGTAGATTAGTCCGCCTTCACTCTGCCCTGGCAAGAAGCAAGGTCTTATGACTGGAGAATGTGACACCATCACCTCAACAAACCACCCAGGCAATAAGTGGTTTCAACATAATAGGCCATTCCCTGGCACCGATTCCTATCTTTTTTTGGGACATCACAGGTACCCAAAATAAAGTCTCCAAACCAGAAACAGCTGAGTACTTGAGGAAATTTCACATCATCATCCTACAAAAGACCTGGGTGGAACACTCAGTGCCCAATGAGGTATCTGGAATATAATCAGATAGCTTTAAGAACAAGCCCCAAAAAGTGGCCTTATGATATACATCTCGGCACAGCTTAACATAAAAGTAGAGCAGCTAAATCATCCTGAAAGTTGGCTCCAGGTTGTCAAAATTTAACACTGGACACGTGGGACCACCACAAAACCACTTATCTTAATCAGTGTTTACATCAATCCCGCATGCAAGGAAAATTGGCAGCTATAACGAAACTGTAAACAGTCCTCAACAACTTGATGAAGGAGAATGAAACACACTGCACAATAATCTCAGGGGATTTCAACTAAAATCTTTTTCAATCATATAAGGAAGAAGAAAACATATTAGCTCAAAACGAAGTATGGAACAACCCAACACATGTACCTCTGGTTTTAAGAAAAAAGACTACCAAGTCATCCGCCTTGTGTTCCCACTGACAGCATTAGGCCTGTGCATACTAAATGGAAGACTCCCAGGGGACAGACCTCCAGTGTGGCAACACAAATCTCAAAAACCTACCACCATAACAGAATACTCAACAGCCACCCTGCCACTCTTCGAATATATCAGGCTTGAAGAACGAAAAGAGAGCGAACACAATCCACTGATAACAGCGAGGAATTTTAGGCAAAACTTGCACAAATGAGCTAACATTTTAGTCTCCGATTCAGCTACAGAAAACCTGTAGAGATTATAGTGGTAAACTAAGGTCGCAGGAAGTCACTGTCCAACGCTGTACGAACCTGCTGGACGAATATCCACAAAATACACACAATACAATAACCATTTGGAAGGAATTCTGTGATGCGCTGCTGGATAAACATGCCAGAAAGAAGACCCCATACGCATCACATAACCGCAAAAGGAGAAGGCCTGCCCTGGGTGTCAAAACAGCTCATTTCGTAGAAGAAAGTGTTAAAAAGAGATTGCCACCTACTAAGAAACAAAGGGGCATATTATCAAGAAGAGGCGTTAAAATTATCGCCGCTTTAGCGGCAGGAAACTGCCGCTAAAGCGGCGATAATGGGCTTGATAATATGCCCTTGAGAATTCCAATAGAAGCCCATGTTCTGGTGTAAACATGGGCTTCTATTGGAATTCACAAGGCCATATTATCAAGCCCATTATCGCCGCTTTAGCGGCAGTTTTCTGCCGCTAAACCGGCGATAATTTTAACGCCGTTCTTGATAATATGCCCCAATATTCTTCATAAAACCTAGCAAAAAAAGGTGAGGAAGCAGCGGCAAGAACACAAAAGTGCAGTTTGGCCGGACCCCACAGCTTTCTACAATGCAAATATAGCTGAGGAGGCCTGGGAACAGCATTTGAGGAATCATTATCCCATTGCCCCCAAAAAATCTTGGGGCATATTAGCAAGACCGGCGATAAAATTATCGCCGTTTTAGCGGCAGGAAACTGCCGCTAAAACGGCGATAATGGGCTTGCTAATATGCGTTATAGAATTCCAATAGAAGCCCAGGTTAGATGTGCAGGACATCTAACCTGGGCCTCTATTGAATTCTATAACGCATATTAGCAAGCCCATTATCGCCGTTTTAGCGGCAGTTTCCTGCCGCTAAAACGGCGATAATTTTATCGCCGGTCTTGCTAATATGCCCCCTTGTGTATTAAGTGCACCAACATTTCATCAGCTGTTAAGAAAACGTTACCAGTAAGAAAAAGTGGAAGCAAAGATGAAAAGGTGGATGCAAAAACGAATAAAATACACATGCCCAAAAAACCCAGAATGAAGAAAATACTGAACATTATCAGGCAGGTGGAACATGGCGGTCACCAGGGATCCACAGAACAAAAAATATGCCCCATAGAAACCATCATAAAGGAGAGTAGAGCAGATAGGACCCCCAACCCAAATGGCTTACCACCAGCTCTCTTCAGGCCTAACACTGAATTCTGGGCTAAAAACTTTACGTCCTGTGCAGCGCGGTTAGCCTACAATGGGCCATTCTTGATTCCTGGATCGGCTCCATAATACACCCAATTTTCAAAGGACAAGATAGGAGAAATACAACCAACTATAAACTGATTGCCCTGCTTGATATAGAATCAGATATTACAAGATCTCAGCATGGGCAGACAGCCTGTAGCTTATTCCCTGGAATCAAATTGGATTCTGTGCAGGGCAGAGCACATGATCCAACAGAGCCACCCTCACGATCTGAAAGGAAAAAGCCTTCAGCACTAGAACAAGCCTATACCCCATTTTCATCAATTTTAAATGAGGATTTAAAATTCATCATTTGACAGGATTTCCCAAGATCTTCTCTGCCAGAAATGAACAAATACTGGGAGTCCACCAACACTACTGAAGGCCATTCAACCTTTATCCTTTAAAACATGGCTTTGCATGAAGCTCGGACACAGCTTCAAGTTCTCCCATAAAATCTACATCAAATCGAATTGAACCAGGGGCGCATTCTCTTGCCTCTGCTGTTTACTATCCTTATCACAAGCCATTCCAGAAACTTAAACATATCTAATGCCCGTGCGCCAATATTGAGGGGCTGCGTCCTAACCCATATCTTTTATGCTGATGACCTGCTCCTAATGAGCATAATGCAAACATCTTGGGGTAACATTCAACGCCAGGGGTACTTCACCATGCATATAGGGACAATGGAATATAAAGCTGCCTCTCTGACTGCGGGCTTCATCACTGTCTCAAGATCATTGCAGGGCACAATTTTAGGGCCATTGCAGAAGGTCATGCCGGCACAATTTATACCAACAGTCAAGTATGGCTGTGAAATCACACTGTAGCAGTAGGATCTATTATTGGCTAAAGCCTACAGGACTGTGTATAAACTCCCAAACCACACCTCACTGGCTCAACTGCGCTTGGAGTTTGGCCTGATAAAAACAATCCTGGGAATTAAAAATGTATTTCCGCAAGATGTGTCACAGATTCAAAATTTTCTGATGAAAATTCCCTAGTGCTATATGTCTGGCAGGAAATAAATTAACAGAACCGGAGGTCTACATTTAGAAGCACATTAGAAGAAGCATTACAATAGTTACAAGATTCTAACCCTTGGAATATTCAGGTGTCACTCAAACGTATTTAAATAATAACTTAACATCTTGAACAAAACCCTCTCTCTGCAAGAGGAAAAAGTAACCCTGGTGAAGCGGGCCCACGCTTGGCAAGTCATCAACACCTACAGGTCTCTTAAACTTCAGCTCTACTTTGACGAGGGGTACCTTTACCACATAAAGTTTAAGTTCATGCAACTTCAGTTAGGTGATCATTCAAGACTGGACTTGAAGCCCTTTTGACTAAAAAAGACAGATGCAGGAGTCTGTAGATTGTGTGGTTTGGGAAAAGAGACTATGAACCAAGCCCATTGTATCTGTATTGTGCCTGAACGAAGAGAGCTGCTACGAGGTATCTTCAGTAAAAGACACAGAGATTATGGACGAAATGCAGGACAAATCAAACATTCACCCCAGTCAAGAGATCTGGGTTAAGCCCATCGTTCTTTTGCTCACCATGCCACCCCAGCTTAGACTCAGCCATATGCAAATCAGTCTTGACCCTGCTCCTCATGGGAACAGTTTAGCCTGAACTGCCAAACCAGGTCCTCCCTGGATGAGAAACAAGCATTGTGGGACTCGTTTCGGGGTATCACCTCTCATCAGCCAGACTAGCTTAAATTCAGTGGCACAGTGAGCCCGGGACCCACGTTTGGGCATACCCGGTGCACTTTGGGTGAGAAAGCAAAAGACACACAAATGATGGACAGAATGCAGAACAAATCAAACATTCACCCCAAGTCAAAAATATGGGTTAAATCTATTGTTCTTTTGCTCACCATGCCACCCCAGTTTAGCACAGCCATATGAACATCAGTCTTGACCCTGCTCCTCATGGGAACAGTCGAGCCCAAACTGCCAAACCAGGTCCTCCCTGGACCAGAAACAAGAATCCTGGATCTGGTTTTGGGGTATCACCCCATATCAGCCAGGCTAGCTTGAATCCAGTGGCACCATGATCCCGGGACCCACGTATGGGCATACCCGGCACATTTGGGGCAAGAAAGCAAAAGACACACAAATGATGGGGAGACCAAATCAAACATTCACCCCCAGTTAAGAGATCTGGGTTAAATCCATTGTCCTTTTGCTCACCATGCCACCCCAGTTTAGACTCAGCCATATGCAAATCAGTCTTGAGCCTGCTCCTCATGGGAACAGTCCAGCCTGAACTGCCAAGACTGGTCCTCCCTGGATGAGAAACAAGCATTGCAGGACTGGTTTTGGGGTATCACCTCTCTTCAGCCAGACTAGCTTGAATCCAGTGGCACTGTGAGTCCGGGACCCACGTCTGGGCATACCCGGCACACTTGGGGTGAGGAAGCAAAAGACACACCAATGATGGACAGAATGCAGAACAAATCAAACATTCACCCCAAGTCAAAAATCTGGGTTAAATCTATCGTTGTTTTGCTCACCATGCCACCCCAGTTTAGACCCAGCCATATGAACCAGTCTTGACCCTGCTCCTCATGGGAAAAGTCCAGCCCGAACTGCCCAACCAGGTCCTCCCTGGACCAGAAACAAGAATCTTGGGTCCGGTTTTGGGGTATCACACCTCATCAGCCAGGCTAGCTTGAATCCAGTGGCACAGTGAGCCCGGGACACATGTCTGGGCATACCCGGCGCACTTGGGGCTAGAAAGCAAAAGACACACAAATGATGGGCGGAACAAATTAAACACTCACCCCAGTTTAGAGATCTGGGTAAATCCATTGTTCTTTTGCTCACCATGCCACCCCAGTTTAGACTCAGCCATATGCAAATCAGTCTTGACCCTGCTCCTCATGGGAACAACAGTCCAGCCCGAACAATCAAACCAGGTCCTCCGTGGATCGGAAGCAAGCATCCTAGGACTGGTTTTGAGGTATCACCCCTCATCAGCCAGGCTAGCTTGAATCCAGTGGCACAGTGATCCCTGGACCCATGTCTAGGCATAGCCGGCGCACTTGGGACAAAAAAGCAAAAGACGCACAAATGATGGACAGAATGCAGAACAAATCAAACATTCACCCCCAGTCAAGAGATCTGGGTTAAATTGATCATTCTTTTGCTCACCATTCCTCCCCAGCTTATACCCAGCCATATGCAAATCAGTCTTGACCCTGGAATCTTCAGCCAAGCCATGATACGAATCTGAAAACAGCTCCCATCACATAATGTAACCCAAGGCATACCCAACTTAGGGGCACATTTATGAGCCCCATGCACCACCTGAGCATCACTTTTTGTGACACTCCAGCTGCGCAAACTACAAAAACATATTTCTGAGGTCACGCAAAGCCACCATAGTGCAAGGGTGCCTGCGTTGGTGCTAGGCTGTCGAAATGGCCTCAGTGCAGGGGGATAGGACAGGAATGCATCATATTGGAAAAATACGGTGCATTCCTGCCCTTTCACTTGGACGTAGAGCAGTACATAAAGGTAACTTGCTGCGCTGCTCTATGCCAAAACTCCATAAATGAGGCCCTAAATGTACAGATGGTGAAATTTTTTATAATATTTGATGCAAGGTTAAAGGCCATTGAGGCACAAAGCAAATCGTGAAACAAGGAACCTAAGGTCAAAGCTTGATGCTGCCTTAGGCCACTTGATGTGACCCGATGTTTTTTATTTGCGACTAAAAATCGACCTTAATCCAAGAGTCTATATACTCAAGCTTTGCCATTTTAGCATTTTTCTGTATGCACTTTTACTGATCCTGAATGTAAAGACAATTTTTCTGCTTGTTCTATTTCAAATGCTGAATTGTGGGAATGTGTTATGGTTTTAAGTAACTATGCACTTTTTGAAATAAATTTGAATTTGGTCCTAACCCTAACTTGAGAATTTGTGTGTTTTTTCAGTTTTAATATATAACTATAACTACACGTTAACTGTGGGTTTTTAAGTGAATTTCTAGGATTCTTTTGAATTTCTAGGGTTCTTTTGAATTTTATGTTAATGTGTTATAACCAAAGCTAACATTAACTTCACTTTATTAATTGTTATTATTTAGTTCCATGCACCCAAACAACTATAAGCAGCCAGCTCATGAAGCCGTGCATATTGGGATTTGGCTATAGGGACTAGCCTGCATCCAGGCCCTCCATTCAAGCATCCATAAGTGGTCAGTCCTCATTGTGCATGGCTTTTGGCCATGCATGGAGGAGTGTGCCACAATGCTTGGCCTTTGGCCAGACTTTGAGCACAACTCTCCACAGGGTGCCAAACCCCTCTGCACTTGGACTTCTGTCATGTGCAGGGGTTTGGCTGCAGGCACAGTGTTTCTGCTTTTAACTTGCAGTGTGCCCTACCCCCACTTTGCCCAGACTTTGGCTGTGCACAACAGGAGTTGGTAGTTGGGCCCCATCACGGCCCAGTTGTCCAAACCCCACTGTGCATGCCCTTTGGTCGTGTGCAGCTGGATTGGCAGCAGGTATTGGACATGGCCAGGCCCTGCTCCCATCCTGCCTTGTTTGGACAGCACTCATTTTGTCTGTAGGCAACAGCAGTAGTTCACTGAATATTCATATGGTTTGCTGTTTTTTACAGGATTCCTGCATAACCAGGAGGGTTCAGGATTCACAAATCCAGTAAAGAATTTGGGAACCTTGTGATAAAAATATTTTTAAAATATTTATTTTATTGCTGAAGGCTTCTTTAGAGGCTCTCCACAAGCACCTGGGGTATAGTGTAGGTTCACCCTGCCCTCCTATGCTCTTTTTCTTTTCCCTAACATGGTACTCAATACAATTGAAATTTTGATGTGGTGTCCAGACAATCAGAGGGTGCAGGATTCACAGATCTTCATCCTTATTTGTGAATCAAAAATGTATGACAGGAGAAAATGCACACTTGTCCAAAGGTGGTGACCTTAATTTTTGTATTGGTTTCACAATTCCTCTCTGGATTTGTGAACCTATGAGTGATCTGCAAGCTAATGGTCCAGATATCTATAAAATGGAACCTCTTCTAGGCCAGAATTGAACAAATTTTAAATGCTAATTTTTCAAAAACTACTGAATAGATTAACACCAAACTAAGCAGAGGTGCTTCCTTATTTAAAGTTCTATTCACATGCTAAATGTAGTGTAAATCCATTCAGCTTCTGTATTGAGGAGCTACAAATCCTTTGGGAGTTAAAATGGCAGATGTGTATTTTGGGGCCACCCCCAATTTTAGGGCCCTGTTTGACGGATATGCATCAACTGTGCCAAGAAGAACCTAAAGAGGATGGGTAATTTTCTACCCCTCAACAAAAAAAACCATGAAAGAGTGCACTCCTGTGCTTTAGAGTATTGTAGCCAACTTGACTGATGCATTTCCACTATCAAATGATCCTTGCTTACATTGCTTTTCAAAACAATGTGGGACCGATTCACAAAGGTAAACTTAGACCTGAAGTCTAAGTTAAGACCGAAAGTCTAAGTTTAGACCTGAAGGCAATAGCCAGGTCTAAAGTCTAAGTGCCAGATGTAGCAAGCTAAATTGCGATTGCAAACGCAGAAATTCGCAGAATTTCAGCGTTTGCGATCGCAAAATCGCATTGTGCAATGTAGGTAAGAAAAAACCCATTCGCAAAATAAGAAATCGCTAAAACCGAGACCATCCATTTTGCGATCCCTTATTTTGCGAATATGAACTTACCGAGTCCCAAATTGCGACTCCCTATTTGTGAATTTGCTATTAAGGATTTGCAAACAAATGTATGAAAAATCGCAAATAGCGATTACAATGAAAATCACTATTTGCGACTCGCAAATTACCACCAACTCAAAGCAGGTGGTAAACAGATGCACAGCATATAAACAGGCCCAGAATGCCTCACTATTTGTCACAATGGCAGCCCTGTATGTCATAGCAAGGAGGATGTGGATACAAACAGCAGCACAGAGAATGAGGAGACAACAGGAACGCATATACAGAGTGCGCATTACCCTGTTCCAACTAACAGAAGAAGAAATACATGATAGGTACAGGCTTGACTCAGCTACCATCCTAGACCTGATACATGACCTGCATCCAATACTGGAGCATCAGACACACAGGATCCACGCAATTCCAACACATGTGCAGGTCCTGTGTTCACTGCACCTACTTGCATCAGGTAGTTACCAGGATGTGATAGCTGCAGCGGGAGGGGTCTCCCAAAGTTGCCTGTCACGGTTCCTCAACACCTTCCTGGATGCTATGCTTCAAAGAATGCACCATAACATCCGGTTTCCCACCACGCAACAGGAACTGCAGAAGACTAAAATGGATTTCTACCAGATGGCTCAATTCCCACATGTCATTGGGTGCATTGATGGGACACATGTCGCAATCTGTCCCCCCTCAGCTACTGAGTATGTGTATCGAAACCAAAAATCCTATCATTCCATCAACGTCCAGGTCATTTGTAATGCCTCACACATCATCACTGATATCGTTGCCAAATTTCCAGGAAGTAAGCATGACTCTTACATCTTCAGGCATAGTGGAATCTATACACGTCTGACTGGGGGAGAATTTGGAGAAGGACACCTGCTAGGTAAATGCATGTGACACACTCTGTTGTACACCTTGGATGTATTGGAAGGGAGCTGTGATTAATGTTTTTCCTTTCTAATGTAGGTGACAGCGCATATGCAGTGCGTTCATTCATACTCACCCCATTTCTCAACCCAACTACCCCAAATGAGAGGAGATACAATGCTGCCCATAAGTCGACGCGGAATGTGGTGGAGCGGACATTTGGACTGCTGAAGAGCAGGTTCCGCTGCCTCCACAAAAGTGGAGGTGCACGGCAGTACCGCCCCAAGATATGCTGCAAAATCATTTCTACCTGTGCCATGCTACACAACCTGGCTACAAAGAAGGGAATCCCAGTGGACATCACAGATTCGGACTCAGAGGATGAGGAAGGCCCACGGCCACATCACAGAGCAGCAGGTGGTGTTGGTGCCGCAGATGGGAGACACAGACGTGATGAGATCACACACAACTATTTCTAAGTGAGTAATGAGACAAAGCTGAAAATGACTTTTGAATAACTGTGTTTTATTGTCCTTGACATCAGGCAATATGTGTGCACACAGCCTCACAATCCTGCCCTCTGTGGCCTTGAGTTGCACATCATGGCATATTCATACTCCATGCACATTTACAACCCTTTTACTGTTCTCTCATTGGTTACCTCACCCATTTGCTAGTGTCTGCCACAGCATGAACTTATTGTTTGCGCCCACGCGCAGCACTGCTACGGTCAGTGTTCACTCTGCCCTCCCTTGACGAGGGTTCTGCTGCTGTCCCTTGCCTTGCACTCCGCCGTCTGGGCTCAGTGACAGGTGGAGTGATGCTGCTGCGGCTTGAGACCTCCTCACTGTCCCCAGCATCCACAGCTCCTGTGGCAGCTATGTTGGCTGTCTGGAGCTGTTCGACAGCACTGGTGACCTGCACCAACCCCCTCGCAACATCCTGGCTGCAGTGGGCCATTTCCACCTGCATGGCAACTGTGCGTCTGCCCAGGACAGCTGTAGCATTGCAGAGGCAGTTGACCGCCTTCGTGTACCCATCCATGCGGCTGAGTATGCGTTGTTTTTCATGGCGCCTTGAGCCATGTTCCCTCTGCATGGTGGTGCATAGCTGTTGTATTGCCTCAGCCATGTCCTTCATGCTCTCTGTATTGGCCCTCTGACCCTCTGCAACTGTGGAGTTCAGATCAGAAATGCCCACCTTGATATCCCTCATGTTCTTATTCAGGGACACCAGCTGCCACTGCATTGATTTCATGCTTTTTAATTGCAGCCGCTGCACCTTGACCATGGTGCCCTCAAGACCCGAAAAGACAGTTGATTCCTCCCCTGCTCAGCAACACGTTGTGGCCTGGGTCTGCGTCTGAGACCACTGGTGTGACTACGCTGCACAGGAGACTGTTGATTTGGAGGCTGTGCTAGCTCTTCGGGCATGGACTGTGGATGTTCCTGTGTCTCTTCCAGTCCTCCCTCCATCTCCTGTAGTGTTTCCACAGTGTACCTGTTAGGTGTTGGTGAAGGTGTTGTTTCTGTGCCTGTGTGAGACTCTTCCTCCCCTGCATGTTGTTGCTCAGGTGCCTCATCTGTCTGGCTGTCTTCTGCCTGTGGCGCAGGTTTGCCTGTGGATACAAGAGGACCATTTACTGTGTGTCCTTATTGCAATTTAATTTCATTAAATGTACATGATTTGGTATTCACACTAAAAGTGCGTTGCTTGGTTATTGACTGGTGTGAGTCCCCTGCGGATGTGTTCACCTGTGTCACTGCTTTGCTATTTAATGTTTGGGACTGCATCTCCCATGATGCATTGCTGGTTGTTAACAAAATGTGGACTGGAGTGGCAATCTAACTTGCTCATGTGTTATTTGGGATTGGGGAGTTGGGAGGGTGAGGGTTCAGGACAAAATGTGCATGCATCTTACCTTGTCTGGTGTTGTCTGTGGCTGAGCTGACCACTTCTCCTATGCCACTTATGCTCTCAGGCTGGAGGGTGGACTCCACCATGTCCTCCAGGGGTGTTGTCGCTGGCTCTGTGGATGGTCCTCCACCTGTTTTTTTTGCTTCCTTCAGCCTATTTTCAACCCTGTCTTTCGCCCTGGAGCGCAAGTCATACCAGCGCTTCTTTAGATCATCGATGGAGCGCTGTGTGACACCAATAGCATTCACTTTGGCTTTTATTTCCAGCCAGATCTTCCTCTTCTGCGATTCAGGGACATGCAGAGATTTTTCCCCAAAGAGTTGATCATGAGTCTTCACTACTTCCTCTATGAGGACCTCCAACTCCTTTTCGCTGAATTTGTGTTTTCTTTTCCTTGCTGCAGGCTCCTTTCCCTTCTCCTGTGTGTCCATTCTGTCAGTTTGTGCCTGTCTGAGCACTCCTGTTCAGCTCCTGGAGGTGTGCTCCTGCTCCCTGCCTCTCCCACAGCCTCAGGCACTTTGGAACAGCATGGGCGGGGTCACTTCCTGCTTGTGATGTCATCAGACTGCACCTGGATGGCAGATTCGCAAAATTGCGATTCCTTAAAATTGCGAAATCGCAAATACCGATTCGGTATTGCGATTCAGTATTCGGATTAGAGAATTTTAAGGAATCACAAACTATTAGCGATTTTTCTCTTACATTGTAGTTTGCGATTCTCAAATAGCGATTCGGTAAAAATCGGTATTTGGGAATCGCAAATTTGGATTTTCATACATCTGGCCCTAAGTTTAGACCTGAAATCTAACTTTAGACCTGAAGACTAAATTTAGACCTAAAGTCTGAGTTTAGACTTCCGGTTTACCTTTGTGAATCAGGCCCTTTGTGTTCTATTTCAGACTGTATGTGCATTAAACAGTGTGGATCGACAAACCCTGAGGCACCGAAATGGAAATAATATCAATGTAAGCATCATATGAACTCTGTGACCATATAAAGTCAATATGGTCTTAGCAATACTTGTATTACCTTACAGGACAAGGCTTGGGCGAAGAATACTTTTTCTAGAGATTAGCCCTAACCACAAAGAAATGCTTGAACTTCTGAAGCCATCTTCACCGCTGCAGCTGCCAGGGGACTGCTGTTCTTTGGCGGTGGCACAATATATTTTATATTTCAGGACTGCCAGCTGTGTCATGGAGGTCTTTACTCCATGAAAAGGCTGGCAATTCTGAAACAAAGGGAGTCCTGTTGCCAATTTGCATGGGGATGCATGCAGGGGGGCACATGTGCCCCCTTGTGTGCATACACCTCAGTTACTGCACAACATGGACTTTACAGTCCCTGCCGTACAGAAACTTTTTTGGGCGTTCCATAGCGGTGCCCATTTTCAGAGGCACTACCGTGGGACTGCCAAAAAAAGCCCCCCAGACACAAGGAAACTCATTATCTGGGGAGAGTTGGGCACACAAGTTTGGCGGTGGGGGAGCAGGTTGTCGGTGTGGTGGTCCACTGTCAAACTCGTAATCAGGCCTTAATATTAACATGTCCGTACTGTGGTTAGCACACAAAAGCTACTGTTCACTGTGGCAGACTTAGCTATCCTCTATAGAAAACCAGAGTACAGATTAAAATCCTACTACTGTATCTCAGGAATAGGACTAGCTAGCAAAATATTTAAACAAATATTTTTAACAGTAACTAAAAGCCCCATTCAATGGTGATATCAGATTTTTAATAAATATTAAGGAAAAGTAACTTTTAGAAAGTTACCCTTCACCTACCTGAACTGTCTGATGGCTAATTAGTGTAATCCTCTGCCAGCTCCTAGACAGTGATTATCCTTTGAATATGTGTGAAAAAAATGAAAATGCTTCCAAATAACAAACAATGGGCTAACCTGAATTGACCGGGATGACTCCTCTGAGCTAAGCTGAATATGCAGGGTAGGCTATGGGCCTCCTTTTGACAGCACAGTGTCAAATCCTGCTAAACCACATGTAGCACTTGAGAGGAATGGGGCAGGATGCCAAGACAGTTCTTGCATAGCCACTGTCTGGTTGCTGAAGAACCCTAGTTTTGCTCTACCAGACTTCTGTCACTGGGTTTATTGTGGACACAGTGGCTGCTGCAAACTGGATTTTAGTGGTACATTTGGGAGGAGACTACGATTAAATAGCATACTCCCCACGCAGAGCCCAAGCGCTTAGTGGCCACTTTTATTATGCATTAAGACATTCACCATCTTGAAAGTTCCCAAACCGGATAGAGTTGGGCCTGGGAACTTTTACCCCATTGGTTAGGTCATACCCAGGAGTCATTCCCACCTACTAACTAGAACTAGGAATAACTGTGGCATCTCCAGAAATCCACTACAGGACACTACTGGACCTGAAGAAGAAAAGAAGTGGACTAGACTATCTGTCTGTGACCTGAGAGGAGCCCTGGAGGACTGGGTCAGCTCCCTCTTGTACTCAGGACAAAGAAGTGGACTCCAGGAGTCATAAGGCAACTGGTCCTGGACTGGACCCTGCTGTTGGCCTCCGGCTGACACCCAGTGAGTTTCTAAGTGCCTCCCATGAGGCTCTGTGGGCTTGAGACTTGTACTCCTTTGGTGAATTGGGGCTTAAAAGACTAAGGCAGAAGGTAAAATCTTTGACCAGGACGAAACTAGTTGGTGTATCCCAAGCTCGCTCCATTGCTGTCAGCTGCAAATGGTGTATAAGTTCTGGTCTACTATGATCATTGGCTATAGTTGCTTCTTGCTCTATTCCTTGGTAAAACTTTCAAAAGTCAGATCTACAGTTCCCCTTATAGGATTTTTGTCATTTTGGTGTCATTTTGTTTTTTACATTTTACTTTATTTTTCTAAACTGGGATTTTTATTGTTTTGCATTTTGACTTTATTACTGTTTTGGTACTCCATGAATACTTTACACCTTACCTTAAGTTAAGCCTGTCTGCTATGTGCCCTAGTTGCCAAGCCGTGGATCTCAGGGTAATTTAGTCTCTTTGAGTGTTCATCCTGACAAGGATTGTGATTATTCTTTGAGGTGGTTTTCACCCACCCCAAATATAAATTAAATTTCTTACAATAGTGCTATAGTTTTTCCCACTTTTTGATCTGTGAGATGTCTTAGACATGAAAACAAGGGATTTGTTTGTGGATGAGAGAGAGCCTGCAATGCGGGAGTTTTGAGTTTCTTTTCAGATAGTTTAGCTGTCTTGCTGCACAGTAACTTGTACTGAGTTTTGAGCAAGAATATGGAAGGGATGTGGAGCATACACAAAGATTATGCAGTAATAGGATTAGTCCCAACTCCGATGGTATCCAGAAATACAGGCAGGTATCGTGCTGCTTTTTGCCCAATTTGGGCATTTATCTTTCACTCACCTCTCTGTCATGTTGAAATAATCTCTAACTCTTCGCTTTTTTGATCACCTTACAACTGCTGACTGCTTCACTTTGAGAGACTGATCTCGGCCATTGTATTTTTAAGGTTGAGCATCTGTTTCAGAACAATTTACGAAGGAACAGTGCTGGGATTTCCACACCTACGGGCAAAATGCTATTTTGCCTCTTGGAATGCTCCAAATGATCTGAAATGGCAATTTCAGATCCACCAAGAAAATACAATAGAGGGTTGCAGTCATAGCTCTTCGGATGGAAGCACTGTTCCCTGCCCTAACGTGTCAACAAAAATGATCATTGCGATGACCTTTTTGGCAACAAAATAAAACACAATGGGGATATTCACAAGGACTTATCTCTGATTTATCTCCACCTTAACTCATCAAAAGTGGAGATAGATTTAACACCCCATTCACAAGCGGGTGCAAACTGCAGACATCGCCAGTATTCCCATGATAACTGCCCCAAAATTTAACACCACGGTGGACACCACCAACTAACCCTAATGAGATGTAGAGTAGGCGTTCCCGTGCAAAAATACACGAAAACACCACTACACCACTTTCACAACGAACTGCCAGAACTGCGATGCGAGTCAAAACCACGCGATAAGCCGCGGTAGCAGCAGGTATTTAACACCTGCCTTCAGCTGGTGTAAAGCCGGACGACTACCTGTAGTAGGCAACGGAGCCCCGCACACATCCAAACCCGAAGAACAAACTACGCCATGGAGCTACTCATCATGCAGCTCGGAGCCCCAATAGGGCCACAACACCCACCGCCACCACCCCAGGACCGCCACCCCCCCAGGACCCAGACCCGCACCCCCCCGGACCACCACAGAGGCAGCGCAGAGTAAGACAGTGGACCTACCGAAAACGCACCAGTCTCACAGACCTCACGCCGGAGGAAGTCATCGCCCACTACAGGCTCAAAAGGACAACCATCATCCGCATCATGACCCACATCGCCCACAGGTTGACGGTCCCAACCCAGCGGAGAACCAACATCCCTCCGCAGACGAAGCTGCTGGCTGTGCTGCACCTGTTGGCCTCTGGTACCTTCCAACCAACAACTGCCAGAGTCGGAGGAGTCTCACAGCCAGCCCTATCAAAGTTCCTCACACCTGTCCTGGATGCCATCAGCAGCTTCATACCCCAGTACCTTCACTTCCCCCACACTGCGCAGGAACAGCTGGAGACAAAGCAAGGCTTCTACGCCTTTGCTAGCTTCCCACACGTGTTGGGGGCCATTGACTGCACACATGTCCCACTTGTGCCCCCTGCGGATACTGCACACCACTACCGCAACAGAAAGCACACGCATTCCATCAATGTGCAGGCAATAGTGGACCACCGGGGAATGTTCACCAATGTCGTCGCAAACTACCCAGGCAGTGTGCACGATTCATACATCTTCCGACAGTCCATCATCAACCAGCGCTTCCAGGATGGCATCTATGGAACAGGACTGCTCGTTGGTAAGTGCCAAATCAACACACCACATACCTCAAAGCCACCATCTCACAACGCACAACTGTGGGAATGCACACGTGAACAAACCACATACAACATGTCAATCAACATGCCCACCTACCAGACACGACAACACAACTCCATGGGGATCCTGGGCTTCCCCTGCACACAATACAGCTATATCATGGCACCACATCCACACAATAGCTGAACGTGTAGAGATGCGGAATGCAGCCATGTGCGAAGGATGCAAGTGACCCGTGAATGGGAATGTACACAACGACAAGTGAGGCGTGGATGTGCCGGACAGACATGGGTATGCAAACCACAGATATGTCCATGCAGACATCAACTGCTGGTGACTGGAGAGTAGTGAAGAGTGGACGCAACCATGTCACCCCAGGCCGTGGGTCAGATCGCGGAAATGTCGCTCGCTGCGTCTCCCCCTGTGTGCGTGAGCGTAGTGGGTGGGCCCGGAGTACGCCAGGCCTGCGCAGGGGTGTGGACAAAAACCCTGTGGCGCAGAGCGTGGTTCACTCCCGGAAAGGCCAACGTCACTGCCAGGGTGGCGCCTTGCAGTCCGCCACGAGGCCAACGCCATGAGCAGCGGGGCCTGCGAGCCTGTGCGCCTGCTGCACCCCAGGACGCTGATACCCAGACCAGGCCTGCCCGCACCAGCGCTCCAAGGCCGCACTGCTCACCTGCAGACACCGTCGTGTGTCAAAGAGGGCCCACCACATGCCCATGCTAGCTCCAAGACCCATGCCCGCGACCTTGGCGGCCTCCTCAGGCCATCGCTGTCCTCCGTGACACAGGCCCCCAGGGGTCCCCATTCGTTGACATTCCCCACCGCTGCAGCCAGGCTACACTGCAGTCCAGCATGTCCCACATCCTGGACTGAGTCATCATTGATCAATGGCAGGGTCCATGCCAGTGTACGCAGGGGGAGGACTGAGAGGGATATGCGTCACAGTCCGGTGGTAACACGGATCACGGTTTCGGAGGAGGTCAAACAGTAGCAAGGACTGACCTGGTGCCACTAACCCTGTGCGCCGTGAGTGTCCGTCAGCCTCCGACGGAACATTGTTGGTGTCTGAGCCTGTGGCCTGGGGGTTGTCATCAGCAACAGGCAGGTACGGACTGGCATGAGTCTGTGGCATTCATATCCGCCATGTTGCCGGACACAGCTGGCATGTGCCCCCTGCATCATGCCCTGGGGGTACACCTCCCATTCTCCCCCAAGACACTCCGTGGAAGGCACCTCTGAGACATACGAGACCCTGCTCTGCCCTCATGACCCTACCCCAGTCTCCCGCAGGTCAGCGTCCCGTGGCGGTAGGCCCGTGTCGGCCACTGTGCATCCGGGGCCACTAACCCTGTGCGACTCAAGTCATGCTCCCTTGTTGTTCTGACATTGCATTTCTGAGTGCCTGATGACTGTTGGAGTTGTTGACAGCACCAGCTACTCCCTGAGGGCTGGCTTACACTCACCCCACACACAGCCAGCACAGGCGTCACTGGATCAGTGGGGCTGCCATCACATCATGCCGAACCAAGTATTGTCTCTTTTCTCTCTGCACTGTCCCAGGTGATCAAGGATATGCACTCGGCCACCTCAGTGTCGTGCCGTGTACATTGCCATGTTGTTCGGACTGCAGCCAAGCTACTGGTCATGTGGTGTCTCTTGCATTGTCAGTGTGGCTGACGTATGTGCATGTTCGCATGTTCGCACGTGGGCATGTGTTGGTTGTGTGACTGTTGATGTGTTGGGTGGGTGCCCCTTTGGGCACAGGCTGTTCGTGGGACTACTTGGTGTTTGTGTGTGTGCTGGAGTGTTCCCGTGGGATCAGGGACATGGACCAGGGTCATTGTGGGTGTGCAGTGTGCCCTGCTTGATTGTGCATGTGTGCCATTGTGCCCATCTCTACCAGTCCCCCCACTCCTAGGTCGCTACGCACCATGTTGATGTGATGTAGGGTCATGTTGGGCAGTGTCCAGATCACCAACTCATGTCACCATCTCCAGACTGGTGAATATGGCCACCATCTTCTCCATGTCATTCAGCTCCTGGTGTTCTGCTGGCCCCCCTCCTCCAGGGTGCGTTGCTGCTTTCGTGTTGGCAGCGGGTTTCTGCTTGGTTTTGCCATTCACATCAGTCCAGTGTCTCTTGTGCTCTTCATTTGTCCTCCTCTGCCATGCGGCGGCATTCACATGGTCCGAGGTGGTGTGCCATCTTTGCCTCTTTGTTGCCAATGACACGTTGGAGGTGGTGATCTGTCTCATCCGTGGTGATCATGTGGTTTTCCTGTAGACTGTACCCCGTCTTCCTCTTTCTCTTCTCATTGCCCTTCCACATGCCCTGTATTCCTGGGTGTTCCTCCGTGGGGATTGTGGAGTTCATGTTGTCCTCTGCAGTCGGTCAGGGTGCGTCCGTGGTACTCTGCAGTTGATTTGGTTTGTGGTGGCATGTTCCGTATGCTGTTCTTGTGCTTTTTCCCGCATTACGCATGGGTTTTGATGGCCTCTCGCTGCTTATCGCTGATTTCCTCATCGCGCTTTGGCCCATCGCATGTTTTTTCGCGTTGAGGTTTGTGTTTTTATCACGCTCAAGGTGATTGTAACGCGGACATTGACCGCGTTTTCGGGGGACTATCGCATGGTACGGCTGTGTTGTGAATTCCAAGTTAATGCGGGGTTATTTTCCCGCGATCGGCTGCGATGTGTAAAGTTGCGTTAACATTTTTGGGTGATATTTAGCACACGTTCTTGTGAATATCCCCCAATTTGAATTAATGGCATTGACAACTCATACTCTAATGCAAAATGATAATGTGGACAACATCTATTGCTGATGTATTCTATGTTCCTCTCAAATTTTGGGACAATTCTTTGGGGAGCTATTTGACGACCTAAGCAAAAAATCAAAATGAATCCTGTCATCTTTTGGATGATCAAGCAGTGAGAGTTGCAGGGTGTGCAAACAGAATGGTGTTTATATTTCTAGTTGCAAGTGATTATTTCAGGCAAATGTTTCCCCCAGCACTCGTTCCAGATTTTATGGTTTTGGAGGCTGGAAAAGGTGCAAGTGTTCAAGGAGAAAGACGATTTTGCCAAATGAATTGCACCCAATGCACTGAAAAAGGAAATTTTTTAAAAATAATTTGGTACCTCCCCTAGATGGCACCCTAAGGCTACTGCCCATATTACCTATTTAGAGCTGTAAGACATGCACCAAGTACGTTTTTATATATTTTGTGCTTCTCTTGTCAAAATTTAGAAAGGAACTGCACTGTTTTATAAATTTTATAAATCACTACATTTAAGTATTGCATGGTGATATTTTAGGTGATTTACTTACAAATGGAATTGCAACAGAATGTAACATATCTCTTTATGGAAAACAACTGTTTAACTCGCATCTCAACAGTGACAAAGTGTCATCGAGTGCAAATGCATTCAGATTGTTTTTCCTAATAAAAGCCTACTCTTATATTAACAAGTGTTCTGCAATAGAAAGAAATTCGTTTCTTTGACAAAATAACGTAATTTCTGTTTGTCAGTTTTATGGAAGCTTTAATTACTTTCATTACTTTTTCATTGCTGGCATTTTTCGTTTTTTGAAACGCTGCCCGAGTACTTTATTGATTGGATGTGAAATTTTGCGTAGGCTGCATTAAAATAATGACACAGACTTCTAGACCAAGATACATCACTGCGCCTGGGAGAATGGGATACATCTTCCCTGCACTGTTGTAAAATAGTCTCTTCCAATCAAGGACTCGTGCTACTCTGAGGAAAAATATGTATCGAACTGTGAAAGACTGAGAACTAGAAAATGGAAATGCTCATTGTATTTTTTGAGGGCACTTCAGAATATTTAAAGCGTCCAAGCGTATTGCTCTTAATCTGCGGTGACTAACTTGTTAGTTGTTAGCTTCCATCATTCTAACTATGAATGGCTATTAAAGAGTTATGGGCCACTTGTGACAGAAGGGTAATAGCTGAAATTGCAATGGCTGAATCTGCAGAACTCACACAAAAACTACGAGAATCTGACGTACCATGGGACATATTTACAAGCCCCTATCGCCAGGGCCGGACTGGCTACCGGGCGTTTTGGTGTCCTGCCAAGCTGGGGGCTGATTTCACTGCGGTGGGGGCTGATTTCGTTGATGGGGACCTGCGTGTGCTTCTAAATAAACATTGCAAAACGAATGTTTTTCAGAACACGCAGGTCCCCATCAACGAAATCAGCCCCCAGCTTAGCAGCACACCAAAACGCCTGGTAGCCAGTCCGGCCCTGCCTATCGCCACCATAACGTCACTTTTTGACGTTGTGGTGGCGATATGGGCTTCGCCATCTTTACAAGGCAGCTTTAATCTCAATAGGACCTTGTTCCCATGTTGCCATGGCAACTGGCAGGACCTCCTTGAACAGACCTCCCTGATCTGGAGTACTCGTCCACTTCCTCCTGCACCACATTAGCCTGGACACCGATGTTCATCCTCTCCCTATGCCTCCTACCTCTATGCTAAACTGGTTTCTTATCATCTCTTCTCTGTCATTAGCCCCCTCAGGTATATTAAACCTTGCCTCGGTGTTCCATTTTACCGCTCCATACTCACTCGGCGATGCAGCGAGCGCAAGGTAAATATTTTTATTTATTTATTTACTTACCTTACTCCTGCCCGTCGTATGTCCCACTCCACTACCCCCTCCCAGCCCCTCCCCCGCCCCGCAGCACTCCCTCTGCGAGCCGCTGCTGCTCTAATCATCTTCAATGTTTACCTTCACTAGGCCCTTGTTCTACTGCATCCACACAGGACATAAGCCGCATTTTACCTTATATCTTTGAACAACCTAAAAGGGGACCCACCTGCAGTCACATGTGTTGTCATCCTGAATGTCATTATCCTCTCTTCTAACATTATCATGGACATCTCACATTGATTCTGGCTGATCATACACACTCTTTTTTGGTTCTGTTGAATCTTTCTAAAACATCATTTCTCTAAGGATTGTATAATCCACGTCTTTTACGTTGGTTGCCTCTCTCTTCTAAGGACTTCCTAATTTCCCTTGGCGCCTTATGTACACCATTATCTGTTAATAATGAGTTGGGAAGACCCTTTCTGTCAGCACTTCGCCATGAAATTGTTTGTGCAGTAAAAGTAGAAATATGCATGATATCATACCATTTCGAGAATAAGTCAATAATGAATATGGTGTATGGCTCGCCTTCAATGGGCCAATGAGATCAATAGCCACCGCATCCTAACGGCCACTACCAAGCTGCCTGCACATTTTTGATGGTGTTGTGACTTTGAATGATTGGCCGTTGATAGATAAATTGGTGTAAACTCTAACTAATCTTTCAACACCTAATTGCAAGACAGCCCAATAGGTGTCCATTTTGATGTATTCCTTGCATTTGACTATACCCATGTGGCCTTTGTGATCTACTTCAATTAAATGTTTCTTAATACTTAGGGGGGTATGCTAAAAACGACCATCCTTTGCGTGGTGTACCCTCTGGGTTTTGCCATGACTGTTTCTGCTGGCTTCAGAACTCTGTGCACTTTACCTTTACTAACCAACAGTAAAGTGCCTTGTCCCCCCGTTCGACATGATGAAATTGGCATACCTCTAACTGGCATAGTCAACTTAACTATAAGTCCCTAGTCCATGGTACAAAAATGTGCCCATGGCCTGTAGTTCAAAGGTCACAAGTGTACTGCAGAACCCATTTTGCGATCAACAACAGCAACAATGTAGACATGACTGCAGGCCTAACCTCTCTAGCCTGGCTGTGAAGTTTTAAAAACTGCAAATTCAACATGTTTAATAATCTTTTTTGACAGGCCTAAACTTTCTTTTAAATATTACACCTCTAAGTAGGCCTTACTGCCCATAGGGCATGATGCATTCTATTTAAAAGCAAGGCATGTAAAACTTTAATGTTAAACATGTCCTTACAGTGACATGGTCTCGAGAGCTATTTTCACAGTAGCAGGGTTAGCTGCTTCATAGGAAAGCTTTGGGATACATTATTAAATTTAACTTATTATTGTTTTATATGGCTAGTAAACAAATACAAATTTAATTTTTGCACTACATGACACAAATGATTTACTGACAAAATTCTAATTTGTTATAAATATTTTGGAAAAACTACTTTTAGAAAGTTACCTTTTCCCTGCCTCCAACCTCTAGAGATCTATTTGTATTAGCTCCAACTGTCACCCACTAGCTGACTGGACCCATTGGTGAGGTGTAAACTTGCCAGAGCAGAAGCAAAGGCTGAGAGTGTGTGGAGGTGCTTTGTTTCTCTGGCAGGATGATAATCTGTGCTGTGCCTAGGAATGAATTTAGCTTCAAAGAGGCTTATCATATCACATCTGACTTCTGGTCAGGGCCCTCCTTTGTTCCTTTAGTCAGGCAGGCACTAATCCCAGTGGGATAGGAGCTGGCCCGGGACTGGTTTAGTTTGACCACATTTCCCTGCTACAACTCTGGGATGGGCACAAAGTCTCTGCACAAGGGAAGAAGGGTTTCACCATCTTGTTAGACCTGGTAGTGAGGGGCACTGTGGGATTCCTTGCAGTAGGGCACACAGCAAGTGCTGCAAAAGTGGGTAAGTTTGGCCCTGGGAACATTTACCCTATTGGTTTGTGAGGGGCCAGTAGTCACCCCACCCGCAGGCTGGTGTCAAGCATATATGTAGGGATCTGTCGGAGAACAGAAGAGGACTGCACCTTCTGTCTGTGTCCTGAGAAGAGCCTTGAAGACGGGACCCACTCTCACTCTTGTTTCCAGGACAAAGAATCGGTCTCCAAGTGTCATAAAGCTTCAGGGACACAACAAGCCACAAAAGGCCATTTCTGTAACTGCCCAGCTGACCAATTCTAACTGTTCCTGCCCTGGATGCTGCAGCTGCCTCTACTGGAGTGAGTTTCCATCCCCAAGTGCTGTCCCAAAGTCCTAAGCCCTTGGCTGGTGTCAAAGTGTACTCCTCCTAACTTTTCCTGAAAACTTGGACTTAGAAATGTTTTTGATTAAAGGACTTCTGGAGGGCTGGGATCAACCTCCTCAGACAATCAGAGTCAGATGCATTGCCGCTGGGCCAAAAATCCATGTTGCTCCTGCTCAGAACCTTTCGGCTGCAGCCTTGCCCCACTGGAAGAATCCAAGCTCCCAAAATGTGACAAAGTCTGAAGGTCAAAATCTTCACTGCGAAGAGTATCAGTCAGGCAAGGGACCGTCGCTGGGAGCAAAATTCAAATTTCTCCCGCTCAGACATTGCCCGCTATTAAAGGCCTATATCAGTTTCCACTATCTGTCTGGGTTCAATGGGTGAAGACGAGGTGTTGGAAAGTGACTGATGGGCAGGCAACACTGAAGCTTCTAAATGATACACAAAATGATACGATTCAATACATAAGCAAATAAAATATCAATGTCAGCATAATGCTGATTACAAGTAACATATATTTTGTAAAGCTACAAATAAATCTGTGTTTATGGATATCAAACAAATTCATTCAAAGCACAATATTGTGGTAGTGTAAAAGAGTAGTGTATGGCATACCAGTTTGTGTTGCGGGGATATGCTTAGACATGTATCCTGGTTGCCGCTCTGCCATTGTAGACGTTACTACTGTTCCAAAAGAAAATATCAAATGACTTTCAATGGGACATGTTTTTTATCACAGTTTACTGATTTTACTATTACAGACATATCAATGGTTAAACCCATGATATACGGGTAGCACAATTGTATATTAGGACTGTAAATGGAAACTGTTTGAAATTAAAAAAAAGCAAACACAAGGAGCTGATGGACGGAGCGCTGAAACTTTTCAGACACTCACCCCCAGTCACAGATCTGGGTTGAATCCATCATCGTTCTTTAGCTTATTTCGCCACCCCAGTTCAGCTACAGCTATATGCAAATCAGTCTTGACCCTGTGCCTCATGGACACAGTCCAGCCCGATCTGACAAGCCATGTCTTCCCTGGACCGGAAACAAGCATCCTGGGACCGGTTTCGGGCTAACAGCCCTCATCAGCCAGGCTAGCGTGAATCCAGTGGCAAAGTGAGCAAGGGACCCACGTCTGGGCATACCCTGCCAAATTAGGGTGAAAAAAGCAAACACAAGGAGATGATGGACGGAGTGCTGAAACTTTTCAGACACTCACCCCCAGTCACAGATCTGGGTTGAATCCATCATCGTTCTTTAGCTCACTTCGCCACCCCAGTTCAGACACAGCTATATGCAAATCAGTCTTGATCTTGTGCCTCATTGGAACAGTCCAGCCCGAACTGCCAAGCCATGTCTTCCCTGGACCGGAAACAAGTATCCCGGGACCGGTTTCGGGCTAACAGCCCTCATCAGCCAGGCTAGCTTGAATCCAGTGGCAAAGTGAGCAAGGGACCCACGCTGAAACTTATCAGACACTCACCCTCATCCTTTGCCGCCAGTTCCATGCCCTTGCTCAGGGCTCCCCAGGACTTCATCCTCCAGCCTGCACAGCGCGAGGACGCGCTAGTAAAACTGCACGCCGGCCCGCGGCGAGCTGTCATCCTTTGCCGCCGGTTCCACGCCCTTGCTCAGGGCTCCCCAGGACTTCATTCTCCAGCCTGCACAGCGCGAAGACGAGCTAGTAAAACTGCACGCCGGCCCGCAGGGCGCTGTCATCCTTTGCCGCTGGTTCCACGCCCTTGCTCAGGGCTCCCCAGGACTTCATCTTTCAGCCTGCACAGCGCGAGGACGCGCTAGTAAAACTGCACGCCAGCCCGCGGCGCGCTGTCATCCTTTGCTGCCGGTTCCACGCCCTTGCTCAGGGCTCCCCAGGACTTCATCCTCCAGCCTGCACAGCGCGAAGACGAGCTAGTAAAACTGCACGCCGGCCCGCAGGGCGCTGTCATCCTTTGCCGCCGGTTCCACACCCTTGCTCAGGGCTCCCCAGGACTTCATCTTTCAGCCTGCACAGCGCGAGGACGCGCTAGTAAAACTGCACGCCAGTCCGCGGCGCGCTGTCATCCTTTGCCGCCGGTTCTGCGCCCTGGCTCAGGGCTCCCCAGGACTTCATCCTCCAGCCTGCACAGCGCGAGGACGCGCTAGTAAAACTGCACGCCGGCCCGCGGCGCGCAGTCATCCTTTGCCGCCGGTTCCACGCCCTTGCTCAGGGCTCCCCAGAACTTCATCCTCCAGCCTGCACAGCACGAGGACAAGCTAGTAAAACTGCCCGCCGGCCCGCGGTGCGGGACGCGTGAGGGGACGCCCCCGGGCCGCGCCCGGGCCAAGGGCGGGCCCGTTTATGCCTATCGGAGCCCGGAGGAGGCAGGGCTGGGCCCCCCCCCTCCTGACATCGGGACAGCGGACATTGGTTCAACAATTTCCAGGTATCGTGGTGTCCTACATCCCGTTGTTCATTAATACTTGTGTTCAGGGAGGTGCTTATCTCAGACACTTGTTACCACAATGAGCAAACGCAAGGGAGTAGCGGGAACTTTGGACACATTTATTGTCAGAGCCGAATCTATGCTTAGTCATGAGATTGAACTGACGGAGAGGCGACTCTCTCTAGAACCTTTATCCTTGCAGAGGTGTTCCTGTTTAGGCACTACCACTACCCCGAGTGGGGTTCCCCAAACTTGTACATCCCCTACCTCGCAAGGTAGTCTCAGTCCTCTCCTGTACTTGATGTGGAAGCTTCCTCCAAGGACTTCTTATCTGGGTCAAGCATAGCCACAAGGACACGGACCATCATACCTTGTAGCAAGGACAAGACGAGAGAGCCACCAGTGAAAAGAAGGAAGGGTGCGGGCACTCAAAAACAAAGACAACCTAGAGGGATCAGGTGTGTTAACCATGGAGTGACACAAACTTGTTCTATTAGTACTCAGACTGATGTTGCTTCTCCTTCACCAGCATATAGTACATGCGGGGTTGCTGCTTTTGATACTGTTGGGGAGACGGCCCTGGGTATGGTTCTCGCACGGATCAAAGAATCGATAGATATTAATTTTGCTTCACTTTGGGGACGCCTAGAACACATGGACATGGCAATGAATAAAATGAACAGTCAAAAAGAGACTTCTCAGATTGCTGCTATTGCAGGGGAGGGTTTGGGACTAGATGCCCTCCATAAATTAGTGACAGCCCCCTTAGAGAATCTGCTGGCCAGGGTAACTGCTATTGAGGGCTCATTAAGAATACGTCATGGTGCATGTCCCATTAATCCCCCGAGTAATCAGTAAAGCCTGTACAGGATGATGGCGAGGCAGCTCCTCTTCCTCAAGCTGTCATCCCACAAACCACGCAAACCTCAGCTAAAGCATTTGCAGGACATAAGAGTATAAGTAATTCAAACCATAATGATGCCTTAGTCCACAACAAGCCCAGAGTAACTCAGCCATCGCCTATTCCCAGTGCAGCCCCCTCGGATACGGAGGTGGTGAGATTGAATCTGCTGCCAGAGGCCACTCCATATACCATAATATTAGCGAACGCACCGCATTCCACTTCCCTAGCAAACGAAACTTGGGAGGCACTAAGAAACAAGGCTCTCTGTTGGCTCGGGACAAAAACCGGGCTAACAGAGGCCCTGTTTGGCGAGTTTAAAATGGCGAGAAGAGTAGCTTGGGTAGGAAGAAGGGATAAAACTCTCCCCGGGGACTGTATAGTTCTTACCTTCAGAACGCCAAGAATGACACGTGAAATTCTATGCAGACTAGGCAGTGATCAGAGGTATAAATATAGAGGTATACATTTATTGCCCCTTGGATACTTTTACCCCCCAATCAATCACATTCATCACTCTTTACAGCAGAGATCTATTAGTCTTAATATTTGTCACCAGTTTAGCCTACCCTTACACAACAGATTTGATATACTTCCATCTCTGGAAGACATTGATTGACTCACTCACTCACCTAGATATGTAGGGCATTGCTGGATTGGTCCTAATCATCGTCTTGGCCCCAAATTGATACCCACCGAGCCTAAGGAACCCACCTATAATGATCAAAGTCTTGTTGATGCTTCACTGGATGGTCCCAGCCTTCGCTCTCTGGTGCCTTTAGACGACGTGCAGTTCAAGGGAGAAGCAGCAGTTGATATTGCCGTACAGCACAACAACGAGAATGGATCACACCCAACACTCTTAAACACCCCTTATTCATACCCAAGTAATAGTCGTGTCCACTACTCTAATATTGCTAACACCGATCATCTACTGAGCAAGAGTGATACCCTGAGTGAATGTAGGTCTAGCCTAACTAATATCCTGTTCTGGAACGTGGCGGGTTTAACTACAAAACGTTCTAACCCTGCCTGGCTTGAATTCATAAATAACTATGACATATTATGTTTCCAAGAAACCTGGGTAGACGCTACACAACACATCAATGGGTTTAAAACATTTTTTACACCGGCTGTATCCTCCAGTCACGGGAGGAAAAAGGGTGGTTTATGCACCTACCTCTCATATAGGCTGAATGTAAGAAAGGTTGACCTCGTGGTATCTAACACCTACTACCAGGTCCTAAAAATATCGATTGACAATTCCCATTGCACTGTCCTATTACATTTCTATAATAATAGCCCCGCCCCGCAAATGGAGGGAGTTTTGAGGCATCTACAGAAGGATCTGGAAAGTTCTCAAAAAAAAATAAACAAGGACCTCTGTTTAATCTGGGGAGGGGACTTTAACATAGGCCCTTGCATCCACGCTGAAGGGGGCAGTTGTGGATTAATAATTGATGGCGAGAAAGACATTCACCATTTCTCGCACTCCCATTTTGGGGATCAATTAAACCTGATTAAATATTTTATGGACTTGGGATTTGCCAACGACCTCTGCTCACCACCAGTAGCATTTAGCAGCACATTTAATGGCCGTGGGTTGTGTTCAACCATAGATTACCTATTATTAGCAAACAGACACGCTGACAGAGTACATAATTTCAAAACTCATTCTGTTGCTTTTAGTGATCACTTTCCTATCAGCGTCACCTTAGATCTGCCGGCCAAAGTGCTATCTAAAAGACATATGGTCATCCAACCCGCACAAGATATTGCCATCAACAGATCCAATGGTTACACGATTAAATGGGCGGGTGTTGATTCACTACAGCTAACTAAGTCACTTTTAAGCTGTTGTAAATCAGACTTTTCCATCTGTCTCGATGAGACTGCCTCGGATTCAGATATTTGTAATTCTTTCCGAAAAATATCACAGGCCGTACATAGTAAAGTGCTAATAGAAACTAAAAAAAACCCTAATAGTAAGTCGGGCTGGTTTGACTCTAAATGTAGCAAAGCGCATGTAGCACTGAAAACCGCCCTACAAAAGCCTATGAGGGATCAGGAAGTTATAAAAATGGCTAGAGTAGCGTATAGAACATCGCTTAAGGAGCGAAAAGAGGCTATAAGAACCAAACTGTGGCAGGCCCTAAAGCAAGCATCAGACTTAAAAGACATAAAGGCTTTTGGAAGGCCGTGAACGCCCCGTTCTTGGCCCCTAAAAACACGCCTAGCATCGAAATCACGGTCGGGGAGGACCAATGGGTGACCCACTTTTCCAGCCTATATTGTCCTAATGTAGATATCCATCAGGGTGAAGATCTTAGTACAGGCCTCTCAAGCTATCTCCCAATTGGCATTGATTTTAATGTTGATGAGGTGATTCTAGCCATTAACGCGAGTATGGGAGGAAAAGCTCCTGGACCAGACAGCATACCAGTGGATTTATATAAATCCTGCCCCTTGCTGTGGGGTTCACTACTAACATTGGCTTTAAGGGCTTGTTGTACACAAGGATTCACTCCGACCTGGACGGAGTCCATCCTTGTTCCCATTTTCAAGAAAGGTGACCGTAATGACCGGGCCTGCTATAGGCCTATATCGCTTTTTGACTCCCTAGTGAAAGTGGCCGGGCGCGTTATTTTAAATAGTTTGCAGATGTGGGCAGAGGACACTGGTGTAATCTCGGAGTTACAGTACGGATTCCGCCAAGGCTTAGGCACAGTGGAACAGAGCCTAAACCTATGTCTTTTAATGGGAATATACACACTGGCCAAACGGGGAGCCTTTATTTGTGTTTTGTTGATTTGAGTTCGGCCTTTGATTGTGTTAATCATCAGAAATTGTGGAGTATACTTGAGTCCATGGGGGTGGAATTGCCACTTATAAATTTTTTAAGACAGTCTTACCCAGATGCGCGGGCTAGGGTCCATTATGGGAAAACAGGTGAACTTAACCACACTTTCCCTGTTAGGAAGGGGTAAGGCAGGGGTGCGTGCTTGCCCCCCTCCTTTTCACCCTCTATATAAATAGCTTGGGCACCACATTATCGAGGGAATGTCAGGACCTACCTAGCATTGGCAAGCGGACAATTGGAGCATTGGTATATGCTGATGATGCTGTTCTTTTATTTCGAACACCAATTGGTCTGCAGAAAATCATCTCGAGCTTTGTATCCTATATGTCAAGTCTTGACCTTAATGTAAACATCTCCAAAACATTTACCATGAAATGTAGTAAGTTCAATGTTAAGTGTCATGACACCTTCATAAACAACAGCAAACTTGAATTCGCTAATTATTACTCATACTTGGGAATCGTTTTTGAAAGAAGGGGATCATGGGTCAAAGCCATTAATTCTAGAACATTGTTATTTGCCAAAGCCATAGGAGCCTTAATAAACTTAGACAGGAAGCTAGGAAAGCGCCCCATTAACGACTTGTTGACAATTTACAAAGCCAAATGCATTTCAATTGCAATGTATGGAGCTGGCATTTGGGGTTACGCTAATGTAGAGCCCCTACAGCAGGTAGAGAACAAGTTTTTAAAATATCTTTTAGCTGTTCCGAAGAGCACAGCCACGTATATTTGTCACGCCGAATTGGGACTGACATACCTGTCCGACCTAATTAAAATCCAGCCGATCTTATTATGGCATAAGGTTTGGACAGGTACTGCAACCGGTCTCAATCAGGACGTGATAAATGACTGTCTGGACCTGCAACAGGCACATTGCATTCCCTGGCTTGCATATGTCAAAAACGTTATGAATGACTTAGGCTGCCCCGAGTACTTTGTTAATCCCGCCAGCCTGATCAATGTCACAAGGAAGGAACTAAAGCTATTATGCATTAACCATCTGGAGATGATTAGTTTGTCCTCTAACATCATGAAACCATCCATCAGAGCAAACCAATTGCTCTTGACGCAATTGGGGATACAACCCTACCTAACAAAAACATCAGGAACCTACGACAGGCTGCTATTGACTCGCCTTTGTCTAGGCAATTTTCACAACATGGTCACATTCCCCAAGGTAAATGATTGGTCACGCTCTTTATGCCCTTGCCCTTGTGACGATATATCTGCACAGTCTACAATTCATATTATCTTTTTCTGTAAGTTTTATATTTTAATTAGGAAAAGATGGATTCTGCCTATTTTAAAAGTGCTAGGACTGAGACAATGTCGTCCTGCTTTCATCAAGTTACAATTTTTAGATGACGAAATTTTTATGGATCATATAGCCAAATATTTGAAAGGGGTGGTTAGATACAGGAAAACCATGCAAGGCCCCTCCTTTTCTTAATTGTCCATGTATTTTTTACATGACATAGCTGTGTTCATCAATTAACTTTGTACTAAGTGTAACCGATGTTGTTTTTAATGTACTGTCAAACTTACCTATATGAATTGATGTATTTCTGTTTTTAATGTATTGTGCTTTTATGATTTCAGCTTTTTAAATTGAATAAAGCGTATTTTGACTTGACTTAGCTTAGCATATTTCACAAGCGTGTGTTCAGACAATTGAAGTGGTTTGATCCCGCATTGTGTATAGGCAGCCTTTCACACAGAACATTGTGGCAAGTGTTACTATGGGAATGGTTGCTGCGATGGGCATTACATAACAACACCCATGTCATAATGCAATGGAGCAGATTTAAAAGTGTGGCATACATGTGGTCCTGCGCCTACATTGGGAACTGTTAACAAATGCTTAGTGCCTTGCCCAAAGGGGATAGACGAGTTAGTCCATCAGGTTGTGTGTTTTGCCATGTGTGGTTTATTGTGCAGCTCACTTGGGAAATTCATGCACATTGTGAGTCCTCACTCATAAATCTCCATATCAACTATCTATGTATGCTGCACTGCGCAGCACATATCCAAACATGATACAGCACTTCATGATTTTTTATGTGCAGGAGGAAACACATTCCTGCACATGGTCAATCATTCACATCAGCGCAGGCACACTTGCACAATGGTGCAAGTGGGACTGCGTTGGAGCTAGGCAGCTTTGTTTAGCAAAAATGGATGGCATCATCCTGTAGCGTGTATTACATTGTGTCACTGACTACAGTTGTTAACAGAGAAAAAACACAGTGATTTCATGAAACTTTTGTCATGTACTTTCCACCTTGTCTGCCAACGATGATCCCCAGGTGATCCAAGAGGTCTCCCTCACATCCCACACAATCCTGCCATCTGTGTTTCCATTGGTGGACAGTCCTGTCCACCCCGAGGATCCGCATCATGTGGTTGAGTATGTGCTCCCACCTCACCTTCCTGACCCGGACATCATAGCCCTACAGGACCCTTCCTCCACTCTCCACCATCAGTGGTAAGAAAAATGTCCTTGCGTTTGGGGGGGGGGGGTTGTGTAGGAAAGTAGTATCTGCTTCTTATGGTTACCCCCACTTTTTGCTGATGTCACACTGTTTTTGGACTAGTCTGACAGGGATCCTGCTATCCAGGACCCCAGTCTATCTGCTTTCTCCCTTAAATTGCTATGTATGTACTTTAGGTACACTCCAGATTGGATACTGGGGTACCCTTATCAGTCCCTAGTATAAGGTACACCATGTACCCAGGGCATAGGTACCCCAGAGGCCTCCCATGGGCTGAAGCATGTATTATGCCACCCATGAGAGGCCATTCAAAATGACCCAACAGGTCTGCTACAGCAGCCTGTGTGAGCTAGTGCTTGCACCACTTACTTAGATATAGGTTCACTATATCTATCTAAATCACTACACTTAAAAACCTATCAGTCACCCCTATGGCAGGCCTTATCAATCCTGAAGGCAGGGTGCTGGGTTTTACGTGAGAGGGTGCCCCTGCATGAGTAGGCCATTCTCCAGGGTTGTCTGTGATGCAGCCAGACATATAGGTCTAAGTGCATTATAACCTCGCGGTAAATGCTAACTTTAAAACGGCTGCTTAGAAACATGTCGTGTTTGGTGTCAAGCAACTTGGAATCATACCTCCACACCAGTAACTGGTGTGGGAGGTATGATTCCACCATTCTGAAACCACTACTGTGGGTCTCCGGTCTACCCGGTATCAGCTTTCTCGACCTGGGCAGCACAAAAAGGACGCTGCCAGCCACAGACACGATTCTGCTCTCCTGCTGCTGAGCCAAGCTCGAGCAGAGGAAAGCATGACAATAGGCATCCTGTCACAGGGAGGTATGACCACCTCCCAGACAGGGTTTAGTGTATTGGGGCTGGGTGGGTGCACTCTGAGAGTGCCAGAAAGTCTGCACTGGGGGTACATTTAGTGTCCCTGTGCATAGTCCAGCTCAAACCAGTTCTGGGAGCCATTGGCTCCTGCTCTGGCGCGAAACTGGACAAAGGACATGGGTGTAGCCGCCCCTCTGTCCTGCCCCTCCCCTAGGAGGGTCCCTAGAATCTTTCCAACCCCTTCCCATGGGTATAAAGTGGGCTACCTGGCTACTCACTGGTGGGTTGGCCTTAGAACCTCCTATGTTCCAAAGGGTTTGTTCAAAGTCCTCGTAGAAGTGTCCTTAAACTGTAACTTTGCAACCGCGACTTTCCCATAGAGTTGTACGGAGCACGCGGTCGTGTTTCCTCACTGCACCCATCCTCTGTGGGCTCCCTGTGTCACTCCTCTGGGTGGTTCCTTGGGGTCCCAGCGATTCTACGTGCTCTAGGCACTGTGTCTAGTCAAGTCGTGATTGTTATACCATTTTTAGGTCTCGCCTACGCAGCGCGCATGCGCTGCTAGGAGAGACCTTTAGCTATCGGCACAGCTTTGGGGGCAAAAACGTGCACGCGTTGCATTGCTTGCAATGGCAACGCGTGCACGTCTGCGATTCCCTTGCGGGAGCGCGCGGCGCCATATGGTGGCGCCATATGGTCACAATAATCGCGCCTTGCTGCACGCTCCCGCAAGGGAATCGCGCAGGCCCCCTCCCTCCGCGCGAGGTGCGCGCTTGTGCTGGTTTTTGTAGGGACTCTGTCCGAATGCAGCTGTCGCTCTTCACGTTCCCGAAGATGACCTGCTGTGTGCATTGATGTGTGCATTGGCTGCGTTGTGGCGCAGCTCATCATGGAGGGCGCTCAGAAACCCCCACTAAATGCCAGCAGAGTGCTTTATTTACAGGTTACCTAATACGGGAAATGCAGTTGTTGTGAAGTACTATCATCAAATAGCGCCCCTTTCTGGACGGTTGCAACTGATTTTTTATTGTATCAAAATATAATTAAGTGCATGCATGTCTGTCATCAGCTCTCCATGAAGTTGGTGTTACAGCATGAGAGGAAGTGCAGTGTTTCCATAGTATTACAAGCATAGGTGGCAAACACGTGCCTAAGCAGTGCTGTGCTTTGTTTGCTTATTCCCTATTGTGCTCTGTGTAGACTATTGAATAAACTACACACAGCACAATAGTGCGTTTTGTGGGAGAAACAATACCTCTCCTTCGCCAGACTTTCCTTTCAAGAGTTGGGGTCACGTGTTTCATTCACGCACTCAGTGCATTTCAGCTTGGCTCTTTCCACCCTCCATTTTCAATGGTAGCCGTCACCGCTGCAAAGGTCACTTTTTGCAGACGTCCATTTCGTCTTTGATTGATGCACGCTGACCTATGTTACTTAATTAGATATTTTCTTTTTTTCACAGAATGATTCAGTCTCCTTAGAGACTATCAAAAATTGCAATGGCGACTATATTTCAAGTCGCCACAGCGGGGTATTGGGTAAAGTTTTCAATAAGCAATAATCACGCCTCGGTTAGACCTCATTGGCTACGATACTGCCACTGCGCAAAGCTAAACATTTCACTGTGAATTACAGCCCCCCTCGCCGTAGTAGCTCTTGTTACAGAGAGCGAGGAAACCATGTATCAATGTGAGGCATTAGTATACCACTGTTGACTTATGGCAGCAAAAGTAATGAATGTGGCAGCGTTATATCTGCAATTACGATCAGCTCCCCGGCGCCAAATGTTTCCCTGAGGCGCGCAGAGGACTCTGGGAAATTGCGGGTAAGTAGCTCTGTGAGTCCGAGCCCCACTCTAGTTCCGGTGTTTCATGTTGGGGGCGGGGCTTGGTGCTAGCCGGTGCAATTGCAGAAGTGGAAGCAGCAGCATCGTCACAGGCACGCGGCCTATAAATATATATACCAAAGGAGGCGTGGAAATAATGTAGCGAAACAGAAATAATACTGTCATTTTTTTTTCGATATAGCCTTTACTGCGGGTGTGACATTTCACGGAGCTACACGGTTGAACTTGCAGCATTTCAGTTTCAGATTGAAGAGGTACAATTTTGGCTTCATTGTTTTCAAATCATTGCTCCTCCAGATTTAAAATTCAAGGGATTCATTTTATTAAAACGGTATATTATTAACCACCCGAGAGAAATAACTGGTTTAGACTGCGGATTTGTTTTTGTTCTGGAATTCGTGCTCGGTTCAGATACGTTAAATCAGGGATCTCCAATCAGTCCATCAGGTCGCTGGCACCCTTTGAGCAGCTTGCAGTCCAACATCTCCCTTTAGGCCTGTTTTAGCACAACTTTATTGTTTCGCTTAATTTAAGGCCCATTTGCAGTACTTGCCACCCTCACCCAAACCTACCTACTGCTCAGATTGGCTGAATTCAGCTTAGCCCTGGCGAGGGCGAGGAGGGGGTGAAGTGGGTGATGGCAATGCCAAAACCCAGCACAAGCCACATTAGACTGCCCACTGGAAAGCACACTGCCTGCCTTCTGCAGTTCGGCACAGAACTTCCATCCTGCACTACCTGTTACATACACGAGCCTGACTCCATATCAATTTGGCACGCTCGTGTCCCTTCCTCCGTGTTGATGTTTGAAATAGACACGAGTGCACACTCGCGCTCGTTTCTACTTCATTTGCTTCCCGAGGACTCACGTGGAAGTCGGGTGATGGCATCTTTCAAATATATGGTGGGCGGTTATACCGGGTCCTGTGAACTGTAGATGATTCTGTACTGGACATCCGACTTGCATGGTTGTTAAATAAACCTGCAGAACTCACCTGCTGTTTTGTCTTCATTTTGGATCAGCTGTTCGTGTGATATATGCACTTCTAACACTACCAGTCCTGCCAAGTACCACTCTTCAGGCGTTAGACTAACGCATTTTAATGTCGTGGTGTGCATTACCACATTAATCAGCATTTTGAGCGCCGTGATCACCTCCGTGCTCTGAGGGGTGAAGCAGGGTGGCCTTGAACGTCTGAGCTGCATTTGATTACAGCAGCGCAGCGTCCAAATGCTATGCTGAATGAGGGACAGCCGCCCCGGGGTTGCAGCTCAGAAGGGATGGCAGGAGCATTGTGAGCCCTCGAGTCGGCCCCCAGGGCCAGCCTGCGGCGCTTACAGCCTGCCACTTGGGCGCTGCTGTGTGAGTCTTATGGTGCGCAGCAGAGAGACTGTGCAGTCAGTGCTACTGGCCGCGAGTCAGGTCTGCACTGTTTTTAATAAATATAAAATATTATCACTCAGATTGCCTGACACCCTAATTGTACCTGAACTCGTCTGCCTACGGTTTTGTGTTTGGCTGGTGGCTGAAGGTCAGGTCCATGGCAAGATGCTTATTTTTAATTTACTGCCTGCCCGGCCGAGCCCTCAGGAATTGCTGCTGCAGTCCGGCGTCGGAGTGAATGTGTTCCACCTCCTGCCTACACATGCTGCTGTAAAGCCTCTTGTCGTGGCTGTCCCCTGGGGTTGTGTCCGATCATGGGCGTTGTGACTCTGAGAGCAGGTACCACTCATTTCCGAATCAGTTTCATGTATCTATTTATTTAATGCAGTTTTATATAGCGCTGACTTTACCCAAAGGTGTCAGAGCGCTTTACAATAGAACCTAGTAAGTTACGTAAGTAGAGTTACACTCTAACAAGTTACATATACAATCAGGATAATTAAAAAAATTAAAGGTGGCAAAATTAGGTTAATACAGGTACAGAATACATATTTACAAAGTTGAGCTCATGTGAATGCCAAGCGGCCTTGAGGGTCATGAAATGGGTTGAATTATTCCTGGAAGTATGTAGAAGTCATTAGCCGAGTGTGCGCCTTCATTACAAAGTCAGCAGCAATTATTTTCATTATGGTTACTTGTGGTTAAGGCTGACTTTTTTACTATCTTTTTTGTGCGCAAGGAGATTCAAAGGGGAGGGGGTTATGACCTTCAAACTTGGGGATATCTGAGATCTGTGGCTTTTTATGTATTTTTTTCATAGCGCGAACAGAGGGCGCTTTACAACAGAACTAGACAGTTACTCGTTGTGTGCTTTTTTAGACCACTGTGAGATTGAGTGATTTGTCCAGAACCACATTGTGTTGAGCCGAGGCCGGCTTTCGAGCTTGGTTTCCCATTACTCCACTGTCGGCTGCTCCCCGTGTCCCGAGTTCAAATGAGATGTTGACAAGAGTCGTCAAATTTGCAGAAAGCGGAAACTGTTTCACCTCTTCTTGTAATATTTATAAACCACATCAATTCAGGGAAATTTGGAGACTATTATCATGAAACCTCTGAACATTTGGCTTTTCCTTGCCGTTAAAAGTGTTAGCGAGTGAATGATTGATTGAATTAAATTTTGCAGTCAAAGCTGAAGGGGTGCCTTTTATATCACCATCGTGCTCTTTCTCACTTTATACAGATGTGGGCTAATGTAGTTCCCAAAAAACACTCACCAGCAGGTTTAACAAGCATTGGCATAGCCAATAGGTCTCGCCTTTGGGACCTTATAAGTGTTTAGCCATGCAACAGTTGATGTTGTTGCACCAAGGATATTGTGCTGCATAACTAAATACTTATAAGGTCCCAAAAGCGAGACCTATTGGCTATGCCAATGTTTGTTTTAGTATATGGTTCGGTCTCCCCCTGGAGCCCGCTGTGTATTTTGCTACTTACGAATGTTCTATTGATTCAGTATTGTGTGCTTTGTGCCCTAGTCTCGGGTAGAGACTAGTAGAGAGTGTTATATCAATAAATACATATTTTTATATAACTACTGTGTGGTTCTCCTTTCATTTAGTCATTCAGGAGGTGATATTCTGGTAAAGCAAGCTGCTTTACATTCCTTCTAGATTAAGCCTGAAGGCTGCTCTCCACAGCTACCACTAGGATAGCTTTCTAAAGGTTATCTTTGACCTCATACATCATAAGGGTCGTGTGGACTGGTACAGGGTGCCCACTTTAATTAGTGGACAGCATATACCAGGCCACCTTCTCACACTTACCCTCAACCAACATCTCCAGACACACAACTAAACCCACTATAGAAAAATAAAACCCAAGTAAATATCCCCAAAAACCATAAAAAACAAATATAGCCATTGGACAGACACCCGACAAGATAATGAACAAGACAAAAAAAATGGAAAGACTAAGACACAGGACTTAACAGAGACACTAGGGACAGTATACTAAACATAAAACCACTCTCTTCCACAACAACACCAGCACACCACTCCAAATACCTCCACAACTCTCCAAAGACACTATGGGGTCGATTCCGATCTCGGCCGGAAGCGCACCTAACACTATTCGCCCGGAAAAAAACCAAGCCGAACGCGTGTTCCCCGACCGATTCGAACATTCGTCCGAACGAGCAACTACGATGCGCATAACTGCCCAGATCCCGACCCAGCCATACGTACCCATTCCAGCTCCTGTTCCCCGCCCGAGCCGGATCCGTAACCGCCGAATCGAGTCGCACGGAAGCAAATACACAGCACCTTCCGGCCGGACTAGTACGATGCGCCTTCCGTACGCGCCGAACCCGTCGCTACGTCTGGCACGTCAGAGCATCCGGGAGAGCTGCACATAAGCTCCGATTCGCGCCACAAGACGATCCACGGCTACGAGATGAACAAGCCAGCGACGAGTACGAGTCGAAGCCACGAGAAACACGAACGAGACGACCCAACCATGAATCCCATCGCGCAGGTCCTACCAATACTCTACATCTATTACCGGAACCGGTACGGACGCGTACGGCGCAGACGGTAAGTCAAACACCCACAACACAAACAAACGACACGTACCCGACATATGTCACACACACATAGGGATGCAGAGATGACGTACTAGCAACAGCAGAACCATAGGGGCGGGATGGCAATCACCAATGCCACACACACCCATAGGGGGCTGGATGCCTACCACTACCACCACCCCTACTCATGGGGGGCTGGATGCCTACCACTACCACCACCCCTACTCAGGGGGGGCTGGATGCCTGTCACAACCACCACCCCTACTCATGGGGGGCTGGATGCCTACCACTACCACCACCCCTACTCAGGGGGGGCTGGATGCCTGTCACTACTACAATCCCCACTCATAGGGGGATGGATGCCTACCACCAACACCACCCCTACTCAGGGGTGCCTGGATGCCTGTCACTACCACCACCCCTACTCATGGGGGCTGGATGCCTACCACTACCACCACCCCTACTCAGGGGGGGCTGGATGCCTACCACCAACACCACCCCTACTCATGGGGGCCTGGATGACTACCACTACCACCACCCCCACTCATGGGGGCCTGGATGCCTACCACAACCACCATCCCCACTCATGGGATGCTGGATGCCTACCACTACCACCACCCCTACTCATGGGGGCCTGGATGCCTAACACCAACACCACCCCTACTCATGGGGGCATGGATGCCTACCACTACCACCACCCCTACTCAGGGGGGGCTGGATACCTGTCACTACTATCATCCCCACTCATAGGGGGCTGGATGCCGGCCACTAACACCACCCCTACTCAGGGGGGCCTGGATGCCTACCACCAACACCACCTCTACTCAGGGGGGGCTGGATGCCTGTCACTCCCACCACCCCTACTCATGGGGGCCTGGATGCCTACCACTACCACCACCCCTACTCAGGGGGGGCTAGATGCCTGTCACTACTACCATCCCCACTCATAGGGGGATGGATGCCTGCCACTAACACCACCCCTACTCAGGGGGGCCTGGATGCCTACCACCAACACCACCCCTACTCAGGGGGGCAGTATGCCTGTCACTACCACCACCCCTACTCATGGGGGCCTGGATGCCTGTCACTACCACCACCCCTACTCATAGGATGGGTAATGCATGACACAACCAGCATACTCCAACATAAGGAATGTCAGAAAAAGACATCCCCCCAACATCATGACAAGCGTGTGTAGTCTGTGTCAAATGCCTACAACACTGAACATGACATTGAACACACAATGTGACCCCCTATCACATGTGTCACACATGTGTGTGGCCTCCACAATGCAAGCAGACTATGACCACTGTGGCAATGGGGTCTAAAGCCCCATCATCACAGTGACCAAAAGGTAAGTGTGGGGTCCATAGCTGAAGCACATTTTGAACAATGTGGCAATGGGGTCTAAACCCCTATCATCACAGTGACCAAAATTTAAGTGTGGGGTCCATAGCTGAAGCACATTTTAAACAATGTGGCAATGGGGTCTAAACCCCCATCATCACAGTGACCAAAATGTAAGTGTGGGGTCCATAGCTGAAGCACATTTTGAACAATGTGGCAATGGGGTCTAAACCCCCATCATCACAGTGACCAAAATGTAAGTGTGGGGTCCATAGCTGAAGCCCAATTGAACATTGTGGCAATGGGGTCTAAACCCACATCATCACAGTGACCAAAAGGTAAGTGTTGACATGGAAAAAGCTGCAACTGCCAAACAGCATGGATGATTCCTGGTCACAGAACAACAAACACATCAGTGGCAAAGTAGTGCTTGTGTCCCATAGCAACATAGATTGGGTGAGGCAAACAGTGCAGTGCAAATAAGACATACCTTTGGCCATGTGCAGACAAACATCACCCATGGGGGCTGACATTGTCAACATTCATCAATTACACAATGACAGAAGTGACCATCATAATGCAGACCCATATATCTGCACCAATGGACACACAAATGTAGATATCCTGTGGAGACTGTAGATGTGAGGTGAACAAATACCATACCATGGCAGCAATGGGACATACAAACCATGATCATTGTGCTGACTGATGACCTAGGCGTCCCAGGGACAGCAGGGGAAATCCACCAAACAACATACAGCCAATGGCACACTAAAGATATGCCAATGCAGTGGTGCAGATGCACAAACACAAACAGGCAGCCTCACACTGCATATCAAACACAACAGGTGATGGGGGTGTGCCAGTGTCCCCAGGCAACCACACAACACATGAGGAGGCCTGAATCCCAATTACACAGATGTGTATACAGTGCCACACAAAAGAAACTCATGGATCGGATTCCCCTATGTGGGCAATCAGGCATTGTTAGATGAGAGGGAGCCCAAATTACACATGTCACACAAGCTTGTAGGAACAGCAACTAACACAGCAAGAGACAGACCCACCACAGCACTACCCCCAGGGACCCCACATTGTGGTGACACTGGCCTGCATGATAATCCCACTGTGATGACAAAGCTAGATGTCGTTCACACTGTGAACCACAGTCATGTGTCCTGAGCAACCAACTACCATCACACCTACACAAGCACAAATCAATCAGCACGGCCTGTCAGCCAAGGCCAATATGGAGGTAGGGGTCTAGCCATGCAACAACTCTCATTTGCACACACTCAACACCACACACCTTGATCTCCACCAATGTGCAGCAGTGAAGCTCACATGGACTGGTGACATTGCACATGCACCCATGACAATCCCAGGGGTGGTGGTGGGAACTAAGGTGCAGAAACCCATCACACATGGCCAGTCAACAAGACTCGTGAATGTCTGACACACTGCACAGTACGCCGTACATGGGCATGACGTGAAATCCACCCCAATAAATGGGATCCCGGCCACAGTCACACACCAATGAAGAAGCCAAGGTCACCCACAAAGAACACACATAGACAACTTCCAACATTGCAGCTCTGACCCTGAGGAGTGGCAGCAGTCACACACACAACGTGTCACAATCACTGAAAGCTACCACAAACTGTAAATTACATGACTTGTGTAACCAACAAGTGCCAAGGGGAATCCTGACTGTGTCCCATCTGCGTTTGCCCACATCCCCAGCCCTGACAGCAAAGACAACTAGGGATCACAACCTGATGAACATTAGTTTGCCATGCACCCACATCCCGGAGAAACCAGGTCCAAGATGCTGGATGAACACAGGACAACTCAGCAAGCATCACAAACAGGAACATCCCTAGGGACACAGCCTGTGTAGGAAAAGTGAAGGGAACACACACAGACATGTTCACACAACACACAACACGGGCCCAGCCAATGTCACGGGATTACACACTGCCATGAGGGCACCTCACTCCTGTGGAAGGTCCGGTTTGCCAAACCTTGTCTGTGCACGACTCAAACATGTCAGCAGAACACCTGGTCAGTGAGTCAACAATTACAACACACTGAAGGCTCTGCTCACATCAGCCTGGGTACGGGAGTGTCACGTCAGTCATCTGCATACACCCAAAACACGTGTCAAGCAAGTTGCACTGTATACACAGATGAGTCCTTCAACATTGATGTGCTAAACTGCATGTCCAGTGGAGATGGGCACACAGTCAGGGAAATAGAAACATTGAACAGTGGTAAGCCCACCAGATGTGCATCAGTGTAAGCCAAAGATGTTAATTTACAAATGCAAAATGTACATCCCTGTGTCAAATGCTGAACATTACACCCTCAGACTGCAGCAAAGGATGCTATAGAACCAGACTACATTAGGACACATATCCCATGGACCACATGGAGTCCATCACAGCAACACTTCATTTTCATGGTCTGAACACTATTACAACTGCAAATGCATGATGATACTCATCTACATCATGTACATCCAAAGAAAAACAACAAGTAAACAAAAAGAGGCTTTATTCAGCAAATTTTAAAGTAAAAATTCAAGTCCAAAAGAAACTAAGGCCAATGGCCAGTCCAAATACACAGTCCCAACAGGGTGATATGTGACAACTTGTCACCCATTGCTTGCCTGCACTGGTACGGACAGGGGACATCCCCTCGGAGGGGCATACAAGGGGCAGGCCAGGCACCGCAGGGACAGGATCAGGGGATGGCAGAAGGAGGCAGTGAAGGGGTGGTGGGTGCAGCAGTGTCACCGGCAACTGCAGTGGAGGTGTCTGACTCAGTGGGGGCCGGCACCACTGTAGGGCACAAGTCAGATGGTGTGGGTGCTGCAACCACTGCAGTGGGCCGGTCAGATGGAGTGGACTGGGTCCCCACTGCAGTACCCGAGTCAGACGTGGTGGTTGTGGACTCCACTGCAGTGCATGACTCCAAGGGAGTGGAAGGGGGGCAGATGAGGTGGGCAGGACAGAGGGGGGACCCGGTCTCCACACCAGTGTCACAAACAGGCTGAGCATCTGGGTTGGGGGTGGAAGAGCAAGTGGTAGGGGGGAGGGCATAATCAGTTTGGGGATGCGGTATCGGTGTGTGGGGGAACCTGGGGCAGGGTGTGGCGGTGGAACCTGTGGAGTGGTGGCCTGGGGGATGAAGGAGAGAGACTGTGTGGTGGAGCTGCGTGGTGGTGGTGGTGGGGTCTTGCCCTTCCTGGTCCGGGGGACTTTCGAATTGGGTCCTCAGCCTGCCTGTGCCTGGGGGAGGGTGTCCGGGTGTGAGGGGCACTCCCTCTGTGTGTGGTGGTCGCCTCTTCCGCCTGGACTTCGTGTCAGATGTATCTGTGGGGAAGAGGCCAAGCTCACAGAGGAAGAGCTTCTGGGAGGGGGGGGTTGCAGGTGAGGCAAGGGAAGGGGTTTTGGAGGGAGAGGCATCTGAGGACTGCAGAGTGTTCGTGGATGCGTATGTGTGTGTCTGGGCCCCATCCCCTGTGAGTGAGATATCAGTCCCCTGACTGTGCGTGCGTGTGCTTCTGGAATTTGGCTTGTGTGTCTGTGTACTGCTTGTGTCTGTGCTGGTGCGTGCCGGTGCCGGTGTGTGTGTGCTTGGGACAGGTAGGGTGCTGGGGATTGTGGATGGGGCAGAGGTAGGAGGGGTGAGGGACTGTTGCAGGAGGGACACTGCTGCCGTCAGTGAGGAGGCCATGGACTGATTTGTCCGATGTAGGGCAGACATGCCAGATGACATGCCCTCCATGAATGACACCAGTTGTGTCAAAAGACCCGTGTGTGCATGGAGGACACTCAGCATTGATGTCTGCCCTACATGGATCTGTTTAAGCAAGTCCACAGACTCCACACTCAGGGCAGCAGGGGGGACAGAGGCAGGGGGGTGCGGTGCCTGGCATGAAGGAGACACGCTCCCCTACATGGGAGCCTCCATGGACATGTGGGATGGGAGCAGATGGGAGGGTGGAGATGGTGGTGGTGGCGGGACAGACTTGCTTGACGTTGCCTCTGCTCTGCTGACACCCGCCTCCACAAGGGAGTCCTCACTGGAAGTGCTGTGTTCCCCAGCCGAGGTGGTCGTAGCTGAGGTCTCCTCAGTGTGGCTCCCCTCACCCTCCGTGCCACTGGGTCCCTCGGTCTCCCCTGCAGTGGACCCAGTCTGGCTCTGCCGCTCCTCTTGGTCCGTGGAGCTGTCTCCTCCTGTGGCCGTGGATGTATCTGCAAACAATCAGGATAAACAGAGCAACATTAGTCACCTGTACTGACCACACACACCACAGTAAGTACAGCACATCACAGAGCAAGCCCTGCCATCATTTGCTAGACATTGCAATAAGTGCTGACACTGATTTGAAGAAGCCTATTGTCTGCCTGACAGTCAGTCATGCCACACATATCCTACCTGTCCATGCACCCATCTGTCTGCTGCCTGTTGTATGCGACTAATCATATGTGCACACATGCACCACATACACAGTTGTTGGACATCCAAGATAACATATGGAAATGTGTCACTCCAAACACATGCCATCTCCTGCCACTGACTCAGTACATGTGTCAGGAAAAGTGATGTGCAAAGTCTCTGTTGATATGCGGGTTTTGGTTCCATCACCAGACACAATGATGTCCTCATGTCCTGATAGACAATGCAACAATGGTGTGCATGCAGGACATGTCACACCACTGCTGGATCACCCTTTGCGATTGGAATGTCATGGCACAGGCCTGTCTGGCAAGTCAGTCATAACTGTCTCCTGTCACAGGGACAGTGCATACACACAACACCAGTCTGCACTGTGTCACAATCATGGAAGTTTTTGAAAAGTAAGCCCTGTAGCTGACAGGTGCACATGTGCACCCCTGGCCACCCACATCATGAGGACTGAGATGATCCCACATCAATCAAATGAGACATTTGAGTGACTGCAGACACAAATCCATACACATGAGCACTTCAATGTTTGATGAGAATGAACCAAAGCTGCCTGAACCCCAATGTTTCATACAACATTGTGCACAGTCAAGGGATCAGAGACCTATGCATTGACCTATGTGCAGATCCCATAGTCACAACTCAGATGGCTGGCCACCCCAAATTGTTAAACACTCCAGGAGTCCAAATAGCAAGGCCACACCACGGTGACACAGAGGCATACACCTGAGTGCCCTCTTCACAATGCCCAATATGTATGCTGACACACGGGAGTGGGAGAACAGAGTGCCTTCGATGTCCGGAGTAGGCATTACAGTCCTGGTCCATGTGCAACATGGTATTACCCTGAACACTAGGCAGGTGGCTATGCATGTGTCACACACATGATGTACATACTACTGAGGCTCCCCCCTTGGTCTCTGCTGCAGCATGGGTGTGTGGCACATACCCCAGAAATGTGGTGAGTCAAAGCAGCAATTGGAACACATGTTAAAGCCATACCCAGAGTACATGTCAGATCACAGGCATTGTGAGCAATTGTACCACCCATGCAGCCCACCACAAAGTTCCTGTAACTGATGCTGTCCCCAACTTGAACCACAGGTAACTGCAAGTACACAGTACCCAAGTGACCTAAGTCACAGACTGTAAGGGCCACACCTGTGTATCAGATGAGGAGGGGGCATGACACAAGTGAGGGACATGAGTCCAGGACGACATGACAGTTGTACTGTGGAAGTGGAGCCAGGCTAAAGGAGTGCATAGAGCATGTCAGGCATAGTACACAGTTGAGGCTAGCACTTACCCCCTCCTTGCTGCTGTCTGGCCTTCAGCTGCCCATCCAGGTCAGGGAAGACCACCGCCAGGATCCGGAGCATGTGGGGGGTCAGGGTCCGGTGTCCACCCCTCCTGCGAGGAGGCGACAGCTTCAGCTGGACCCTTGCGATCCTCCGGGTCCAGCCCCGAAGGTCCTGCCACCTCTTCTGGCAGTTGCGGATCCTGCGCCTGTAGACCCCCACCGATCGTACTGCCCGGACGATGGTCAGCCAGATGTCCTGCTTCTGGTAGGCATCAACCTGTGAGGATGACAAAGTGAAAAGGCCATTACTACACATGCAACATTTCCGTGCATCACACAGTTGGATATACATGTCTCAATCACAGGGGCATATGATGTACACAGGCAGTGCAACTATGGCTATGGACAGTTTGCCAGCAGTTACCACATGGTATCATTGCCTGGGAAGTCAAACCTTGTTGGAATTCACTGTTTCTGCACTATACCTGTTCAGTGCATGTAACTACACACTTTGGGGGCTGACAACTACTCAGTGAGCATGCTAGCCAGTGGTGTGCACACTGTAAGTCTTGCTAGTCAGACAACATGCATAATTAGTAAGGCAGTGGACAGCACACTCACCTGCTCCCCTGGTTTCCCATACAGCTTGCTGTACTGTGGAAGGAGGCTGTCCAGCAGGGCCTGGTTCTCCTCAGTGCTGAAGGCTGGGGCTCTCTCCACAGTACGTGCCATTGCAGTAGCCAGAGGATGCAGAGACAGCAGCAGTGGTGGTGGCAGATGTCATCCTGGAGCATGTAGTGCAGGCAAGTGAGCTCTCAGGGGAACAGCCAGCATTATATGTGTGCTGCAGAGGCAGATGCTGTCCCATGTGTCCAAAGTGATAGGTCCAAGTCGTTTGCATCTTCTGAATCTGGCCAATCCATGGAATTGCACCACTTATACACGCCCACAGCATCCTTCAAAAGTTCAACTTCATGACACCCATGAATTTGCAACATTGTTGTGGGTGGCTAACTGAATTCACTGCATCAGACTCGTTAAAGCTTCGAAAACGCGTCCGTTACCATGTCAGGCCATAGCCAATGCGTGGGCACCGATCGGACCATTGCTGTACAACGCGTATTTAGAAAAACAACACGCATCCGTCCACATCATATGCAATGGCCAATGCGTGCGCACCGATCGGTCCATTGCTGTACAACGCGTATTTCCGTCCACATCAAATGCAATGGCCAATGCGTGCGCACCGATCGGTCCATTGCTGTACAACGCGTATTTCCCTCCACATCAAATGCAATGGCCAATGCGTGCGCACCGATCGGTCCATTGCTGTACAACGCGTATATCGGATGACAACACGCATCCGTCCACATCAAATGCAATGGCCAATGCGTGCGCACCGATCGGCCCATTGCTGTACAACGCGTATTTCCGTCCACATCATATGCAATGGCCAATGCGTGCGCACCGATTGGTCCATTGCTGTACAACGCGTATATCGGATGACAACACGCATCCATCCACATCAAATGCAATGGCCAATGCGTGCGCACCGATCGGTCCATTGCTGTAAAACGCGTATATCGGATGACAACACGCATCCGTCCACATCATATGCAATGGCCAATGCGTGCGCACAATCGGTCCATTGCTGTACAACGCGTATTTCCGTCCACATCAAATGCAATGGCCAATGCGTGCGCACCGATCGGTCCATTGCTGTACAACGCGTATTTCCGTCCACATCATATGCAATGGCCAATTCGTGCGCACCGATCGGTCCATTGCTGTACAACGCGTATTTCCGTCCACATCATATGCAATGGCCAATGCGTGCGCACCGATCGGTCCATTGCTGTACAACGCGTATTTCCCTCCACATCAAATGCAATGGCCAATGCGTGCGCACCGATCGGTCCATTGCTGTACAACGCGTATTTCGGATGACAACACGCATCCGTCCACATCATATGCAATGGCCAATGCGTGCGCACCGATCGGTCCATTGCTGTACGACGCGTCCCTGTACAAGTCACTCGCATATGTCACCATGGTTGTCACTGGTAAACGTATGCCAGCCACAATTACTTGCCAGGGACTATGGGGCACACCTACAACACCACAGCCTGTCCACACTGTATCCTAAGGCATGTAAGGCTGCATTACCTGTGTGTGTATGGGGGTCAACATGTGGTTTTTTTGGTGGCACTTGGGGGCAGCCACTCCCAGGCTGTGCACGTGTTCATGGGGACAGAATCCTTTGTGTGTTGTGCACATGACCACTGTGATGTGCAACTGTTCAGTTCAGGGCATGTGGCATGGTCACATTTCCAGGTTGTGTATGTGTATGTCATGTCACATACACCCTGAGTCCCATGTGGGAAGGTATGTATGTCACGGAGTGACCCATTGCCACAATAGTGATGGCCCTCCACAGTCTGTGTGCATGTTTTGTTTCAGATGTCTCTGATTCCATGTGCACAATGGGAGACAGTCTCCACATCCACGTTGTTTGTGCATCAACTTTGATGTTGTGCGTGTGTGTGTCACAGACGTCCATGTCTGTCCTGCAGAGGCAACAGGGGCCACTACCTGTGGGAGTCATGGTTGTTTTGCTGACATGTACATGATACGCCATGTCATGCCACTGTCCATGTGGCAATACAGGGTCCCTGGGAATCTACCTGTCAATGAGCTGTGATGCCTGTGGCACATCTGTCCTCACTTGTCACTGTGGTGTGTGTTTGGAACGTGACAGCAGTACATGGGTACTGTGACACAGCCTAATGATTTCCCATAGCACGACCTGGAACTTGTTGTCAACACATGTTGAACTGTGATGTTAGATGTTGGCCATGTAGGTGCATATATGTCCATACAGAACGGCACACACATCAAGTACTTGTGTCTTGTAATGATGTATCATGTGATATTGAGTATGGTCAATGCCACATATGTGGGGTGACTGACAATCTTTCTTTGTTCACCTATGCACTGCAGGGCACCAGCTGTCCATAGACCATTCCCTGACCTTGCAACCATGGTTGAACGTGACTGCATCCGACGGTACCGCTTTAACAGGCCGCTGATTGAGGAATTGACGGTGCGGTTGGCCCCACATTTGCAACCTGGCCGGACATACCCTACAGCGCTGACCCCCAAGGTGAAGGTGATGGCAGCCCTACACTTCTTTGCCACCGGTACCTTTCAACACACTGTGGCGTCTGCTGGTGGGATGTCACAGACCATGTTCAGCCGTGTGCTACGCGATGTTTTGGAGGCAATGTTGAGATACCTGAACCAGTACATCTATTTCCCTAAACGTCAACAACTCACTGACATCAAGAGTGACTTCTATGCCCTGGGGAGGATGCCACATGTCATTGGCTCCATTGATGGGACACATGTGGCTTTGGTACCACCACAGGCACATGAGCAGGCATACAGGAACAGGAAACATTACCATTCTATCAATGCTCTGGTGGTAAGTCTTGCAGATATGAGCATCTCAAATGTGTGTGCACGTTTCCCCGATTCTGCACACGATGCCTACGTGATGAGGAGTAGTCGCATCCCGAGGATGATGTCACAGATGCAGAACCAGCGTGCCTGGCTTGTCGGTGTGTACTGACTTTTTACCATTGTGTGTGTTCGGCAATGTTGTATTCCACCCTCTTTACCCAACTCAGCTAATGTGCAATTGTCTGTATGTAGGTGACTCCGGATACCCCAACATGCCGTGGTTGCTGACACCCCTCAGGAACCCTGTGACACCAGCCCAGATGCGCTACAATGAGGCACATGGTCGGACCAGGAGAGTGATCGAGCGGACATTTGGTCTCCTGAAGAGCCGCTTTCGCTGCCTGGACAAGACAGGAGGGACCCTCCCATATGCCCCAGCAAAGGTGTGCAAGATTGTCATCGTCTGCTGCATGCTACACAACCTGACAGTGCGGAAGGAGTTGCCTCTCATCCTGGATGACGATGACCAACATCCGCCACCTGTGGAGGATCCTGGCCTGGGCCACGATGCCAGTGATGATGATGATGATGATGGTGATGTCCACACACAGCTCATCACCAACTTCTTCAGCTGAATGTGAGTATCCAGAGATGTCATGTCAATGATTTGAGTTTGCATGATATGTGTTGGTGGTGCTCTGTTGCTGTTTGAGTGTGGAGATGTGCTACTTGACTGGATGCGTGCAGCGATGTGTCCTTACAGGTAGTCTGTACTCCCCAACAGTGTTGACATGCTAACTTGGTTTTGTGTAGGTATCTTGTGACATGTATTGGGCATGAGTATTGCAGTTCTGTCCTGTTCTTCAGTGCTTTTGACTGTTTGTCATGTCTGTCCTTCACAGGGTTCTTTCAGAGTTGTTTGGTCAACTCGGATCCCCCGACACCATGATTCAACTTCCAGGGTGGAAGCAGTCGTTTCCCTACAGGTGATGTGCCCCACACCCCTGGACTTCGATTTCTTCTACACTTGTTGACTGTGTGGCCACTGCCACGTGGGATTACCTTGCATCTGTAGTGGAAACAACATGTTGCAAATGTGTAATAAACCTGTGCTTCACTTTGGGATGTGCGTTGTCTGTGGTCACACATCTGACTGACATTTGCTTATTGCACCTGTGGGCTAGTTAACACAGACTGTGAATAGGTGTGGTGTCTGTGCATTCCACTGTATTCCCTGGCAACATCAGTGTAGGCGATGAGTCAAATGGCCCTGGTGTGTATGTGTTGTGTTGCCCTAGTGGTGTGTCTCCCTCATATGTGTCATGTCTCCATGACTCACATGACGGTGTTGAACTTGCTGTAGCAGTTAGCATGCACAGTGTCATTTAGCAGATCATCATCTCCATGACGAAAACAATGTTGGAATCACAACAGAGGCAAGTATGGTGTATTAGTGAGTTTATTTACATACATGTGTGAGGATAGTGCACAGGATGGTGGGTGCTGTACATTGGGATTGGAATCCGAAGTTCCCAGATGAGTTGGAAGTGTTGGTAGCAGAAATGTCCTGTGTAAAGTCCACAGTCATCTGATGCATTAGTCCAACTTAAACTCCCCATGTCATGTGGGAGAGTTGTGTTGCATTTGACAGGGTGAACAGTTTGCACACAAAGGAGAATTTCCAGAACAGGTGTTGGGTTCCTGGGGGATGTACATAGCCATTGGCCTCTCAGTTGTCCTTCCTCGGACGGCCCCTCTTCTTTCTGGGGGACCCTCACGTGCAGGCCGCTGCGGTGCAGAGGACTCTCCACCAGAGTCATCCTCCCTCCCTGTGGCAGGTGCAGTTGTTGCGGCACCAGATGTTGTGGGCACACAGGGAGGTGTGGCCATGTTGGTGCTAATCTGGCGGAGGCATGTCAATATGTCCCTCTGCACCGCTGTCAGTTCTTCCAATGTGTCCCACTTGGACTCCATGCCAGACATGTGTGTCTCCACATAGGACATGTGTGTCTCCACACGGGACATGTGGGAGTCCAAGCGGGCATGATGGGCAGCCTGCTGCTGTTGAATGTCCTTGAGGATCCCCACTACCTGGCTGACCTCTCCGGTGCTATTCTGGTACGCATCAGCAATGCGTACCAGTTGTGGGTCATCATGCAGTCCAGACCCCTCTACAAACAGTGACCTCTGCCTACCACCCCTCCCACCACCCCTGGCCACACGTGCGGGACCTGCGGTGGCACGCACAGGTGACCCTAGGCCCCCTTGGGGGTTGGTACTGGGGTTGTTGTCCGTTGCTTCACGGTGGGCTGTGGTCCCTGTGCTGTTGTCATTGAGTGTCCTTGGTCTGTCCGTGTCGGCGGGGGTGGTCTGTGTGTTGGCAGATGTTGGAGGAATGGGTGCAGGGGGTGCAGATGGTGGTCCTGCAGGTGCTGCATGATGACTCACACCGGAGGTGCCAGGTTGGTCTTTGCCATCCGAGGAGGGCAGAGGCTGTTCCACACCAGAGAGCTCATGTTCCACCGGAGCCTGGGACAGGGACTCCTCCTCATCTGCTGCTGTGTCCCCATCATCACCTGTTTTTGGAAGAGACACACAATGTATGTTATGTATCTGCAGGCATCAATGGTTCAAACACATGGCAGTTGTGACTGTACCTCTGGATGCGGCCCTGTACATTGCATTGTCCTAAGTTGTCACAGTCAGAGGTTGATATTGGTGTGGCTCATTGTCCTGCCAACCTGATGCTTTGCAATGTGGATGTTGAGGTGTGTGCATGACCTGCATTGGTGGTATTTGGTTGACATCCGGACCTCCTTCTCCCCCCAGCCCAGTTATCCCACCATGAAGCATGCCACCCTTGCAGTGGGTGCAGGTTAACTCTCAGGATGTCAGTCAGTGGTGTCCTGCTGTTGGTTGGTGCCCAGTTCCCAGCAGGGCCTGGTACTCCCCACAACAGAGGACCATTGTCAGACATCTTTGAAGTGGATTTTCACTCCCTGTGAGGTGTGCATGCTTCAGTGTGAGCTTGCTGGGCCATGTGGGTGGGGGATGTTGAGCTGTGACTACAATTCCCATCATGCTATTGCCTCCACCCCCCTTCCCAGCATGCTCATACTTCCTTCCTTTTGAGTGGACTTCACTGTGTGTGAGTGTGACAGCAATGGCAAGATGGCTGACAGTGGTGTCCTGCTGTTGGTTGGTGCACAGTTCCCAGCAGGGCCTTGTGCTCCCCACAGCAGTACCCAGTGTAAGCCATCTTGTCAGTTCTTTTCCACTCCCTGTGATGTGAGCATGGTTCAGAGTGGTGTTGATGGGCCAATTGTGAGGGTGACCAATATCTGTGACTACAACTCCCATCATGCCATTGCCTACACTCCCCCTTCCCAGCATGCCCATACTTCCTTCCTTTTGACTCTACTTCCCTGTGGGGTAGTGTGCCTGTGCTGACAGGATGGCTGACAGTGTTGTCCTGGCATTTGTTTGGCTACAAGTCCCAAAAGTGTCCCTGTGCTTCACACAGCATAACCCAGGGTGGTGGTTCTTTGTGGGATATTTAATTAGAGTGTGAGGCATTGCATTCTCCCAGGTGAGTTGTGTGGACTTTGTGTAAAGGGGGTGTGTGAGAAAAGCTGCTAGTGACTATGGTCAGAGCTGTCAGTCCTCCTTCCCACCCAGCCAGATATCCCACCATGGAACGTGCTTCCATTGCAGGGAGTGCAAGTTGTCTTTCAGGATGTCAGTCAGTGGTGTCCTGCTGTTGGTTGGTGCACAGTTCCCAGCAGGGCCTTGTGCTCCCCACAGCAGTACCCAGTGTCAGCCATCTTGTCAGTTCTTTTCCACTCCCTGTGATGTGAGCATGGTTCAGAGTGGTGTTGATGGGCCAATTGTGAGGGTGACCAATATCTGTGACTACAACTCCCATCATGCCATTGCCTACACCCCCCCCTTCCCAGCATGCCCATACTTCCTTCCTTTTGACTCTGCTTCCCTGTGGGGTAGTGTGCCTGTGCTGACAGGATAGCTGACAGTGTTGTCCTGGTGTTTGTTTGGCTACAAGTCCCAAGAGTGTCCCTGTGCTTCACACAGCATAACCCAGGGTGGTGGTTCTTTGTGGGATATTTAATTAGAGTGTGAGGCATTGCATTCTCCCAGGTGAGTTGTGTGGACTTTGTGTAAAGGGGTTGTGTGAGAAAAGCTGCTTGTGACTATGGTCAGAGCTGTCAGTCCTCCTTCCCACCCAGCCAGATATCCCACCATGGAACGTGCTTCCATTGCAGGGAGTGCAAGTTGTCTTTCAGGATGTCAGTCAGTGGTGTCCTGCTGTTGGTTGGTGCACAGTTCCCAGCAGGGCCTTGTGCTCCCCACAGCAGTACCCAGTGTCAGCCATCTTGTCAGTTCTTTTCCACTCCCTGTGATGTAAGCATGGTTCAGAGTGGTGTTGATGGGCCAATTGTGAGGGTGACCAATATCTGTGACTACCACTCCCATCATGCTATTGCCTACACCCCCTTCCCAGCATGCCCATACTTCCTTCCTTTTGAGTGGACTTCACTGTGTGTGAGTGTGACAGCAATGGCAAGATGGCTGACAGTGGTGTCCTGCTGTTGGTTGGTGCATAGTTCCCAGCAGGGCCTTGTGCTCCCCACAGCAGTACCCAGTGTCAACCATCTTGTCAGTTCTTTTCCACTCCCTGTGATGTAAGCATGGTTCAGAGTGGTGTTGATGGGCCAATTGTGAGGGTGACCAATATCTGTGACTACCACTCCCATCATGCTATTGCCTACACCCCCCTTCCCAGCATGCCCATACTTCCTTCCTTTTGAGTGGACTTCACTGTGTGTGAGTGTGACAGCAATGGCAAGATGGCTGACAGTGGTGTCCTGCTGTTGGTTGGTGCACAGTTCCCAGCAGGGCCTTGTGCTCCCCACAGCAGTACCCAGTGTCAGCCATCTTGTCAGTTCTTTTCCACTCCCTGTGATGTGAGCATGGTTCAGAGTGGTGTTGATGGGCCAATTGTGAGGGTGACCAATATCTGTGACTACAACTCCCATCATGCCATTGCCTACACCCCCCTTCCCAGCATGCCCATACTTCCTTCCTTTTGACTCTACTTCCCTGTGGGGTAGTGTGCCTGTGCTGACAGGATGGCTGACAGTGTTGTCCTGGCGTTTGTTTGGCTACAAGTCCCAAGAGTGTCCCTGTGCTTCACACAGCATAACCCAGGGTGGTGGTTCTTTGTGGGATATTTAATTAGAGTGTGAGGCATTGCATTCTCCCAGGTGAGTTGTGTGGACTTTGTGTAAAGGGGGTGTGTGAGAAAAGCTGCTTGTGACTATGGTCAGAGCTGTCAGTCCTCCTTCCCACCCAGCCAGATATCCCACCATGGAACGTGCTTCCATTGCAGGGAGTGCACGTTGTCTTTAAGGATGTCAGTCAGTGGTGTCCTGCTGTTGGTTGGTGCACAGTTCCCAGCAGGGCCTTGTGCTCCCCACAGCAGTACCCAGTGTCAGCCATCTTGTCAGTTCTTTTCCACTCCCTGTGATGTGAGCATGGTTCAGAGTGGTGTTGATGGGCCAATTGTGAGGGTGACCAATATCTGTGACTACAACTCCCATCATGCCATTGCCTACACCCTCCCTTCCCAGCATGCCCATACTTCCTTCCTTTTGACTCTGCTTCCCTGTGGGGTAGTGTGCCTGTGCTGACAGGATGGCTGACAGTGTTGTCCTGGCGTTTGTTTGGCTACAAGTTCCAAGAGTGTCCCTGTGCTTCACACAGCATAACCCAGGGTGGTGGTTCTTTGTGGGATATTTAATTAGAGTGTGAGGCATTGCATTCTCCCAGGTGAGTTGTGTGGACTTTGTGTAAAGGGGGTGTGTGAGAAAAGCTGCTTGTGACTATGGTCAGAGCTGTCAGTCCTCCTTCCCACCCAGCCAGATATCCCACCATGGAACGTGCTTCCATTGCAGGGAGTGCAAGTTGTCTTTCAGGATGTCAGTCAGTGGTGTCCTTCTGTTGGTTGGTGCACAGTTCCCAGCAGGGCCTCATGCTCCCCACAGCAGTACCCAGTGTCAGCCATCTTGTCAGTTCTTTTCCACTCCCTGTGATGTAAGCATGGTTCAGAGTGGTGTTGATGGGCCAATTGTGAGGGTGACCAATATCTGTGACTACCACTCCCATCATGCTATTGCCTACACCCCCTTCCCAGCATGCCCATACTTCCTTCCTTTTGAGTGGACTTCACTGTGTGTGAGTGTGACAGCAATGGCAAGATGGCTGACAGTGGTGTCCTGCTGTTGGTTGGTGCACAGTTCCCAGCAGGGCCTTGTGCTCCCCACAGCAGTACCCAGTGTCAACCATCTTGTCAGTTCTTTTCCACTCCCTGTGATGTAAGCATGGTTCAGAGTGGTGTTGATGGGCCAATTGGGAGGGTGACCAATATCTGTGACTACCACTCCCATCATGCTATTGCCTACACCCCCCTTCCCAGCATGCCCATACTTCCTTCCTTTTGAGTGGACTTCACTGTGTGTGAGTGTGACAGCAATGGCAAGATGGCTGACAGTGGTGTCCTGCTGTTGGTTGGTGCACAGTTCCCAGCAGGGCCTTGTGCTCCCCACAGCAGTACCCAGTGTCAGCCATCTTGTCAGTTCTTTTCCACTCCCTGTGATGTGAGCATGGTTCAGAGTGGTGTTGATGGGCCAATTGTGAGGGTGACAGATATCTGTGACTACAACTCCCATCATGCTATTGGCTACACTGACTTCACCAGCATACACAGCATTCCTTTCTTTCAGTGAGCTTCCCTGTGAGGTGGTGTTCTAGTGGTGGCAAAATGTCTGACAGTGTTTGTTGGTTAGATTTGTGCCACTGCCTTGCTCTATTTGTTGTTAGGTTTGTACATGTCATGACACAGTTACATATCACTATGAGGTGGCATGTATTGTGTTTATCTAACTAATATACACATCTTGGGATGATTATCTTTTGGTTGCTGTGGATTTGCTAAGGGTGCATGGTTTGACTATCCCCTTGACAGTGATGTGTGTGTATTGTCACACAATATTGGGTATATTGGTTGTGTACTCACCAGGCTCTGGGATGTTTGATAGTCCATATACGCTCACTGGTGGTAGGATGGCCCGCACCTTCTCCTCCCAGGGCCTGAGGTATACTGGTTTGACAGGAGGGCCACTGCCGGTGCGATGACTCAAGGAGTAATCCTTCTTTAGTAGGTCCTTGACCCTCCTGCGCACATCATACCACCTGTTCTGGATGTCTTCCTTTGTGCGCAAACATGGTGATTGTGCGTTCACCCTGTCGACGATCCTTTCCCACATCTTGGTTTTCTGCGACATGGGTGTCTGTTGGACCAATGTATCAAACAACTGTGGCTCTACCCTGAGGATCTCATCTACCAGGACTTCCAATTCACTATCTAGGAACAATGGGCCCGATTCACAGAACTAACTTACGACAAAATCCTAAACTTACTACCATTTTGGTATTCACAGAATGAACTTACTCATTTTGGTATTCACAGAATAAACTTACTCATTTTGGTATTCACAGAAGACACTTACACATTTTGTGTAACTTACACATTTTGTGTAACTTACTCATTTTGTGTAACTTACACATTTTGTGTAACTTACACATTTTAGTATTCACAGAAGGCACTTACTCATTGATGAGTAAGTGCCTTCTGTGAATACCAAAATGAGTAAGTTAATTCTGTGAATACCAAAATTGTTGTAAGTTCATTCTGTGAATACCCAAATGTGTAAGTTCATTCTGTGAATACCCAAATTGTTGTAAGTTCATTCTGTGAATACCCAAATGTGTAAGTTCATTCTGTGAATACCAAAATTGTTGTAAGTTCATTCTGTGAATACCCAAATGTGTAAGTTCATTCTGTGAATACCCAAATGTGTAAGTTCATTCTGTGAATACCAAAATTGTTGTAAGTTTAGGATTTTGACGTAAATTAGTTCTGTGAATCAGGCCCTTTGGATTCTTCTTTGGGGGCATGGTGATGGGTGGTGGTGGGTGTTGATGTGTGTGTGAGTGTGCAAGTGAGGGTGGGTGAGTGTAGGTTTTGCTGGGTGTATGTGAGGGTGCTATTTGGGAGGTGCTAATGGTGTGTGGCTTGTGTGATGGATGAGTTGTGAGTGTGTCTGTGGTTGCTGTCTGATGGTGTTCTGTGCTGGCAGGTCAGTTGAATTTGCAAAGGATCATGGTAGTGATTTGTGGCCTTTATATGGGTGGGGTTGTGGGTGTGTCTTTGTTCCATGTTTTTTCACCCTTGTATTTATTGACTTTGTCATTGCTTGTTTGGCCCTTTTTTTTGGTATTTTTCCTTTGTGGGTTTTGGGCATGTAGGAGACGTTCTTCTGACCGAGTAGGACGCTGAAGTTGGCTCGTGCAGGCTTCTCCGAGTCTTTCAAGCTGTGTTTCTGCTGTGTTTCATGTGCGGCGTATGCGTCGGTCGCGGAGTATTGGGTTGCTTCGGCTCGGTTTTGTATGCGTGTCGGTCGTGCGGCTTGGGCTCCGTGCGACTCGGTCTGGTTTTCCACGCATTGCATCGTACTGCGCGGGTCGGAGTTCGCGGGTACGTTTCTGTCGGGTACATTCCTGGTGCGTGTCGGTCGTTTCGATTCGCGTGGTTTTCCGGCCGGATAGCTGGTTTCCGTGCGGTTCGGTTATTCGGCTTGTGTTCCGTGCGAGTCGGTCGAGATTCACATGCATTGCATCATACTACGCGGATCGGGCAGCGCCGGTACGTGTCGGTTGGACAATATTCCCTTACCGAGTCGGTCGGTACGTTTTCTGGCCTGAATCGGAATCGGCCCCTAACAGTGTAGTTAAAAGAGAAAGCGAAAGTGTACACTATTCCTTCATGACACAGGATGCAGACTGACATCACTTCCTGGGCTTTTGTGGGACACTTATGTACTCGGTGAGAAAAGTTTACCCACTAGGGGCTAAGCAGGAATATTTAATTGTTGTAACATGTATTTAGCGAGTGTTTTCCATGGCGGTTATGAGAAAAATGATCGCTTATGTGAAAACGTGGCAAATTTTTTTACGCTAAGAGGCCAATTACAATGCCGTAGGAAACGGCTCCGACCCTCAGTCAGAGCCGTTCCTACGGCATCATAATCAGCAGTTTGGATTCATTTCCGACCAACACATTTGGATGGAGTCAGTCGGAAATGAATCCAAACTGGATTTCCGAATGGATTTCAACGGGCTCGGAGAGCCCGTATGCCATTCGGAAAGCCTCCTGCAATCTCTTTCCGCCCGAGGGATTACAATGTCGGATTCCGACAGCCTTTCTGTGCCCGCCTTTCCGACACAGAAAGGCTGTTGGAAGTCGACATTGGGGGCCCCCAGCAGAGCCCCAATGGGTGCAAGGCCTCCAGTTGGCGGCCTGTTGATCCCTGCACCCCATGACAGGCACCTTGAGGTGCCTGCCATGGGGTGCAGGGATGAACTGCACCTCTTCTCTTTACAATGAGAGCATGTGTTCTGGTTGTAATGCATGCTCCCATTGTAAAGAATAGGATTGCGACCGAACAGTGTTCGGTTGCATCCTAATTGCTGGGTTGGGACCGCCGACAGGAGGTCGGTCGGTCCCAGTACCCAAAGGTCCGTCCTACATCGAAATCAGCCCCTAAGTGTTAGTTGATCAGCAAATGTACCATATTGCATGATACTGCATGTCTCATAACACCATATGGCTATTAGATGTAATCTGTGTTGTGTAGGTGACTTCAGTCATTCTGACATGTCATGATATCAGTAATCCTGAGCTGTCAACATGCACTCGTTCCTCACATTGATGCCTTTTCCCATCTAGTCATATGTGATTGCAAATGCATGCATCAGAGGTAGGCATAATGGTTAGCATTGGTTGTAGTTGTGACTACAAATGTGACTGTCACATTACACATTGCTGGGACTTCTGTACCAGTTTAATGGGCTTGCAACACACATGAACTGGGATTGTTGGTGTGCAATTAGGTGTCCCTTCATGCAGAAATACTTTTCTCCCCATGACTCAGACACACTTGCATCATGGTGCATGGGTGCCTGTGTTGGTGCGTGTCAGCTAATTGTTCACCAGCACATGGGATAGCAGAGTGATCTGTCATCTTGTTGTACATATGACACATGGCTTTGTTTCAGAATGAATGCAACACAGTACAAGCATATGTCTTGTGGCACCTGCTGCATTGATTCCTTGCAATTTTTGTCTGATGAGTTCTGCAAGATCTGTGTTCCTTTAGTGACTTAGTGGTTTGTGAGAGTATTTCCAGCCGACTCCCTTGTTGGGACTACTTACATATATGTTGTTTTTGGCATTAGGTGCTTGTGTATAGTAGTTGGCCCAGTTACAATGTATGCAGAATTCTATTTGCTACATGTGCATTCTCACATAATTGAGCTACATGATTGGGTGACTTGAGGTGTGTGGTGTGTTCAGCTTGTACTTAAAACAAGCAGACCATTTCCATAGATGCCATTCTGGAATCACTGGTTGATGGAGGATTGGCGGAAGATGTAGGAATCATGCACACTTCCTGGATACTTGGAGATGACATTGATGAACCCTCCAAGATGGTCAACAATTGCCTGCACATTCATTGAGTATGTGTGCTTCCTGTTGCGGTATATGTGTGCAGTGTCCGAAGGAGGCACAAGTTGCACATGGGTGCAGTCAATTACCCCCAACAGATGCGGAAAATCAGCAATGGCATACAAGCCTTGCTTGTTGGCAAGTTGTTCTTGCTCACTGTTGGGAAAGTGTAGAGGCTGCGGCGTCAGGCTGATGATGGCATCAAAGACATTGGGGAGAAACCTGGAGAAGAATGCCTGGGAGACTCCGGCCACTCTGGCAGTGGTGGGTTGGAAGCTGCCTGAGGCCAACATGTGCAGCACAGCAAGTAGCTTGGTCCGCTGAGGGATGTTAATGTTGCACTGGGATGTGGCCTGCAGCCTTGGCACTATCTGGTTGAGTAGGCATAGGATGGAGGACCTTGTTAGCCTGTAATGGACTATCACCTCCTCTCGCCAGAGGTGTATGAGAGTGATCCTTTGGCGGTAGACCCGCTCTCTTCTGCCGTGCTGCCTCTGTGGTGGTGGTCTTCTTGGGACTCCAAGTTGCAATAGTAGTAGCTCCATGGTGTCGTTGAGGTTGCCAATGAGGGTCTATGATTGTCTTCCTTATATGCAGGTGTGTTTGCACCATTTTAAAGATCAGGTAAGTCTTGACGTTAGAAAACTGCCGCTAATTGGACTTAGTGGCAGTTTTGGGGGGTTATCCACGTACGGGAATTTCCTTGTAAATGTTGCGAAGTGTGTTTAGTGGCAGTTTTTTCACTGGAACGTCTACCTTGCTTCTCATTTTCGTTAAGTCCCGCTAACAGAAGTGGCGATCTTGAAAATTCACGGTTACGCTAGAAAAGTGCTGCTAACTGCAGTTAGCGGCAACTTGTAAAAAAGGTGACAGAAAAAGCCGCTGTAACGTCAAAAAATTGATGCTACGGCGGTGTTAAGTTCTTGTAAATATGCCCCTGAGTGCAATAAGGATGGGTCCACTGGCAACAAACGACCTTAAGTTCACACACTATACATAAAAGCACTTTAATTCTAGCCCTCTATTGTTACACAAAGTAATGCTATGTGGACAAGAATAACATCTACAATTAAATAAACATCCATCTGAGCACATGTGCGCAAATACTATGAATAGTGCATTTCACTTTGTGATTAGAATGTCGTAGTTGCAGCTCCGTCCAGAGGGTACAACCAGACCCTTCCTTAATTACTAACCTTCAGCTCTGACAGACTCTGCTACACAAGTCGACCCCCTGCAGAGGTAATCCTCCAGGCCAAGTTCCAGCCAGCAATCCGAACCCAACACCAACTCCGTCACAGACATAACAGCGCAGTAGGGCAACCGGTATTCAGACAAAATATTGAGTTTAAAATATCGTCCTACAGAAATATTGAGTTTAAAATATTGTGACATGGAAATATCGTGAGCAAGAATATCGATGTCAAGAATATTGATTTGAAGGAAAGTAATATCGATTTTTACAATATTGAAGTTATTAATATCATTTGTAAAAATATAGCTGTTTAAAATATTGGGGGTCATTACGATGGCGGGCGGATCGCCACCGCCGGGCTGGCGGTGAGGACCGCCGGCCCAGCGGTGGCGATCCGCCCGCCCGCCATCTACCTGAATATTCCCACCGCCAAATTAGGATGGCAGTGGGAATGGGAATGGTACCGCGGCGGACGGAAACACCGTCCGCCGTGGTCCCGCAAGGCGGTCCTTTTCCGACCGCCTTGCGGGACACGGTACAATGGGGTATTGTGGGCGGTGCCGTGCAGGCACCGCCATGGGCATTACGATGCCTGTCTTTTGCAGCGGTGATCCCCCCACAAAAAGACAGGCGGAGAATGCCTGCGGGGGCCCGTTGCGGGCCCCCAGAGTGTTGGGGGGGGTGGGGGTGCACATGGGGGGTACCTATGGTACCCCCCTGCATCTGCATGTACAAGGTGGCAGGCACCGCACGGTGCCTGCCACGTTGTACATGCAGATGCACAACATGTAGTTTTACATTGCGGCGGGTGCTGCTTGCAGCACCGCCCGCCGCAGTGTAAAAATACGGGATGCGCCCGCCAGTGTGGCGGGCGCATCCTAATGTGTATTGCGGGACCGCCGCACCTATGGCGGGCGGTCCCTTTTGACACTGCGATTGCGGGCAGACTTTGTCCGCCCGCCATCGTAATCGACCCCATTGTTTTTTAGTTACTGTTATGTATTTTAGTATATTCTTTAAAAGTATATGATTTACATTTTTTGTATAGTTATTGTTTATTATATCTTATATATTTGATAATTTTTTTAATAGTTAATAAATTTAATTTAATACAATTTTGTGATTTTGTTTTTTTCCGTAGCGGGTTTTGGGTTAATAGGGGTAGAGGGTGGAAAGCAGTTTAATTATAATACAGTAATAAATATTTTTTATTTTATATTATTTATTTAATTGATATATATTTATCCTAATTGTGCTACTGATTTTACTATGTAAAATTTAAGTGCGGGTCGTGGGGTTAACAGAGGTAGAGGGTGGAAAGCAGTTTAATTATAATACAGTAATAAATATTTTTTATTTTATATTATTTATTTAATTGATATATATTTATCCTAATTGTGCTACTGATTTTACTATGTAAAATTTAAGTGCGGGTCGTGGGGTTAACAGAGGTAGAGGGTGGGAAGTAATTTATTTTTAATTAATTAATATTTTAGTTAATTAAAATTAATTAATTAATAAATAATTTTGTTAATGGTGTAAATTTGTTTTGGTGCGGGTTGTGGGGGTATAGGGGTAAAGGGTGGGAAGTAATTACATTTTTAATTAATTAATAATTAGTTAATTAACATTCATTAATTAATTAATAATTAATTATGATAATTGTGTAATTTTGTTTTTTAGGTACAGGTTGTGGAGTTATTCGGGTAAAGTGTGGGAAGTCAATTATTTGTAATTAATTTATAATACGTTTTTAGTTAATGTTAATTAGGTTTTGGGGTTTATAGGGGTAAAGCATGGGAAGTAATTTATTTTTAATTAATTAACAAATAGTTGTTAATTAATATTAATTAAATAATTGATAATTGTTTAATTTAATTTTTTTAGGTGCGAGGTGTTGGGTTCATAGGGGTAAAGGGTTAGGAGTAAATACATTTTAACTAATTATTAATTATTTGTTAATTAATATTGATTATTCATTTGATAATTAATTCTGTTAATTGTGTAAATATTTGGATGCAAAATATTATGTGTGTGTTTTGTGTTTTGGGGGTTTATTGTGGGAAGTACAGTAACTGTAATGAATTAATAATTAATATTTAAATTAATTATAATTAGATTGTTGATAAATATTTCACTTAATAGTGCAAATAATTTGTTTTTTCAAGTTTCATTTTATGTGCAGGTTGTGAGTCTGTGAGGTTATAGGGTGAGAAGTTACTAAATTGTAATTATGCAATACAATTTGTTTGGATAATAAATAACTAAAATACATTATTTCTATGAAAATTATTTCTGTATTTTATTTATGAAAACATTTGTAGGTATTTGTGATATGTATTTAACATTGTAATATGTTTTTCTATTTTAACATTTATAATATTAAATATATTTATATTTTTTCACAACATATTTATATTTTTTATTATTTACTTTGTTTTATAAATAATTTTGTCTTGTTCAAGATATTTTGTTTCTTTTTCATGTTGCACGGACTGGAGTGGGAATAGTACATTTTACTTCTTCGCAATCCAACACTTTCCCTACTGTTGTACTGGCTGGAAAGGGAATAATAAATGTTACCCCTCCGCTATCCAACACTTTCCCTACTATTGTGTTGACTGGGGTGGGAATAGTAAATTTTACCTCTCCGCAATCCAACACTTTCCCTACTGTTGCACTGATTGGAGTAGGAATTGTAAATTCTACCCCTCTGCTATCCAACATTTTCCCTACTGTTGTAGTGACTGGAGTAGGAATATAATTTTTCCCCCTTCGCAATCCAACACTTTCCCTACTGTTGTACTGATTGGAGTGGGAATAGCCAATTTGACCCCTTCGCAATGCAACACTTTCCCTAATGGCATACTGACTGGAGTGGGAATAGTAAATTTTACCCCTCCTCTATCCAACATTTTCCATACTGTTGTACTAATTGGAGTGGTAATAGTAAATACTATCTATCTGCAATCCAACACTTTCATTACTATTCCCAGTAGTTGTTTACTGTTGTACTGGTTGGACTGGGTATAGTAAATACTATCTATCTGCAATCCAACACTTTCACTACTGTTGTATTTACTGGAGGGAGATTTGTAAGTTTTAGTTAGTTTTATTATTTTTGCATTGTGTAAAGTGGGAGTAGTAAATTTGATACATATTTACTATAATAATTTGTGTAGTTTTGTGTAAATTGTATTCATAATAGTATATGTATTAAATATTATATTCAATAATTTATTTTATATTGAAATAATGTATATTGTTATGTTCTTGCTAATTTAAAATTATAACATTTTTAATTAATTATGTTTTAAATCTGTAAAATAATTTTTACTAAATTTTAAGATTTATAAGTAGTTTACTTTTTTATTGTAATTGGAATGGTTTATTTTTTAAAGATTTCGGGGTCGATTACGATGTCAGGCGAATGCACCGTCTTGTAAATGGGACCGACCGACCTCTGGTCGGCAGTCCCGGCCGCCGATTAGGATGCGACCGAACACTGTTCGGTCGCATTCCGATATTTCCCTCTGGGAGCATGTGTTACGGCCGTAAACCGGCTGTAGTACATGCTCCCATAGGGAAATGGGAGCTGGTGTTATTCCCTGCACCCCGTGGCAGGCACCTCACGGTTTAACAGCAGTCGTAATTGAAACCGACGATGGCGGTCGGAAAGCCTCTGGCCAAAGGTCGGAGGCTTTCTGACTGTCATCGTATTAAGCACCTGAATGTTATTGGTTAATGTATATATATATATTTGTTGTTATATTTTTATCTTATTTAAAAATTTGAAAATTATAATGTTAATTAAAATTATCCGTTTAATAATTGGTTTTTAAGTAGATATATGTAGATATATATTAATTATTATATATTTGTGTTTAACCTTTCTTAAATTAGGTTATTGTGTTATGTTTGTTAAAATGTATATTAAATATATATATTTTTTTAATTAATGTTACTATTTAATATATTTAATATTTTATTCTATATAGATTCAAAAACGATATTTAATACAGCTATATTTATGAAATTGATATTTTTTTCTATATTTTTGTACTTACCATTATAAGTATAGGAAGTCGTATTTTTGAATGCAGACAAATGTGAATTCCATAGGACAAAGCTAAAACTCTTTGGCCATATCTTTTCTGATGGGGGCATGACACTCAATTCAACTAAAGTGTAAGCATTGTCGACTGCCAGTTCCCCACTAGATTTCCATATTACGTTCATTCCTTGGCATGGCCAGATACTGCTCTAGCTATATACGCAAATTTGCCACCATAAGTGCTCTGCTAAGTGACTTGATGAAAAAGAATGTTTCATTTAATTGGTCACATGAATGTGAGCAAAGCTTCAGGAAGATCAAACAAGGTATTGAGAATGCTTCTGAAATGGCATACTATATTCCAAAGCTTCATACAAAGGTTGTTGTTGACACTAGCCCTGTCAGGTTAGGCGCAATTCTTGCACAGCAGACACCAAAATGCTCAAAGTCATATTGGCAGTTTCGGCTCTCCGTCCATCATCTCCTTGTGGTTGCTTTGTTCGCCCTAAGTTGGCAGGGTATGCCCAGACGTGGGTCCCTTGCTCACTTTGCCACTGTATTCAAGCTAGCCTGGCTGAAGAGGGCTGTAAGCCCGAAACCGGTCCCAGGATGCTTGGTTCCGGTCCAGGGAAGACATGGCTTGGCAGTTCGGTCTGGACTGTTCCCACGAGGCACAGGGTCAAGACTGATTTGCATATAGCTGTGTCTGAACTGGGGTGGCAAAGTGAGCTAAAGAACGATGATGGATTCAACCCAGATCTGTGACTGGGGGTGAGTGTCTGAAATGTTTCGGCTCTCCGTCCATCATCTCCTTGTGGTTGCTTTGTTCGCCCTAGGTTGGCAGGGTATGCCCAGACGTGGATCCCTTGCTCACTTTGCCACTGGATTCAAGCTAACCTGGCTGATGAGGGCTGTTAGCCCGAAACCGGTCCCGGGATACTTGTTTCCGGTCCAGGGAAGACATGGCTTGGCAGTTCGGGCTGGACTGTTCCAATGAGGCACAAGATCAAGACTGATTTGCATATAGCTGTGTCTGAACTGGGGTGGCAAAGTGAGCTAAAGAACGATGATAGATTCAACCCAGATCTGTGACTGGGGGTGAGTGTCTGAAAAGTTTCGGCTCTCCGTCCATCATCTCCTTGTGGTTGCTTTGTTCTCCCTAAGTTGGCAGGGTATGCCCAGACGTGGGTCCCTTGCTCACTTTGCCACTGGATTCAAGCTAGCCTGGCTGAAGAGGGCTGTTAGCCTGAAACCAGTCCCAGGATGCTTGTTTCCAGTCCAAGGAAGACATGGCTTGGCAGTTTGGTCTGGACTGTTCCCATGAGGCACAGGGTCAAGACTGATTTGCATATAGCTGTGTCTGAACTGGGGTGGCAAAGTGAGCTAAAGAACGATGATGGATTCAACCCAGATCTGTGACCGGGGGTGAGTGTCTGAAATGTTTCGGCTCTCCGTCCATCATCTCCTTGTGGTTGCTTTGTTCGCCCTAGGTTGGCGGGATATGCTCAGACGTGGGTCCCCTGCTCACTTTGCCACTGGACTCAAGCTAGCCTGGCTGAAGAGGGCTGTTAGCCTGAAACCGGTCCCAGGATGCTTGTTTCTGGTCCAGGGAAGACATGGCTTGGCAGTTCGGTCTGGACTGTTCCCATGAGGCACAAGGTCAAGACTGATTTGCATATAGCTGTGTCTGAACTGGGTGGCAAAGTGAGCTAAAGAACGATGATGGGTTCAACCCAGATCTGTGACTGGGGGTGAGTGTTTGAAAAGTTTCGGCTCTCCATCCATCATCTCCTTGTGGTTGCTTTGTTCGCCCTAAGTTGGCAGGGTATGCCCAGACGTGGGTCCCTTGCTCACTTTGCCACTGGATTCAAGCTAGCCTGGCTGAAGAGGGCTGTTAGCCCGAAACCGGTCCCAGGATGCTTGTTTCCGGTCCAGGGGAGACATGGCTTGGCAGTTCGGTCTGGACTGTTCCCATGAGGCACAGGGTCAAGACTGATTTGCATATAGCTGTGTCTGAACTGGGGTGGCAAAGTGAGCTAAAGAATGATGATGGATTCAACCCAGATCTGTGACTGGGGGTGAGTGTCTGAAAAGTTTCGGCTCTCCGTCCATCATCTCCTTGTGGTTGCTTTGTTCGCCCTAAGTTGGCAGGGTATGCCCAGACGTGGGTCCATTGCTCACTTTGCCACTGGATTCAAGCTAGCCTGGCTGAAGAGGGCTGTTAGCCCAAAACTAGTCCCAGGATGCTTGTTTCCGGTCCAGGGAAGACATGGCTTGGCAGTTCGGTCTGGACTGTTCCCATGAGGCACAGGGTCAAGACTGATTTGCATATAGCTGTGTCTGAACTGGGGTGGCAAAGTGAGCTAAAGAACAATGATGGATTCAACCCAGATCTGTGACTGGGGGTGAGTGTCTGAAAAGTTTCGGCTCTCCGTCCATCATCTCCTTGTGGTTCCGAAGTCATATTGTGGCATATGCAAGCACAAATATGTCCCAAACTGAACGTGCTTATTCACAACCTGAGAAAGAAAGTTTAGCAGTGGTGTGGGCTTGTGAACATTTCCAGGTATTCTTATACGAAAAGCCATTCACACTTGTAACGGATCATCAAGTATTGTTGACCATCTTTGGCAATCCAAAGCCCAAGATGCCTCTTCTCATGGAACAATGGAGTCTATGATTACAAGAATACAATAGACAATTGTGCACCATCCAGGGAAAGATCAAAACCCTGCCGACTACTTCTCACGAGTGCCTCTACAGTGCTGTGGTACACCTTCTAAGCCAGCTGAAGCCTACATAAATTTAATAGTGAAATCCAGCAAACCAGCAGCTATTTCATTGAAACTATTAATTGTCACCGTTGTGAGTCAACATAGTGACATGCTAAAATTGAAAGACATTATTGCCCATCTGTCTTGGAACCACCACACTCAACCTCTGAACAGTGACAGTGAATACCAGAAGTTTAAAAATGTCAAACATATGGGGGCCGATTCCGATTCGGGCCGGAAATCTCTCCGACCGAGCCGGACTCGGAGAGATTTCCGACCGAATCGGACCCTAGCAGTCCGACCGAACGAGTACGATGCGCACGTATGCTATCGGACTCGATTCGGTCGAACTCCCATTGAAGTCAATGGGAGCCAGTCGTACGACGCGTACACGGGCTCCCATTGACTCAATGGGCACGACGCAAACAAGGGCGCCCCCTACAGCGTGTTCGCGTCGATGCGGGTCGCACCGTACATGCACGTGTAGGGGGACCCATGGCTCCCCCCTGTGTGCGACTCGCGTGCCTACGCTTCCAGGGGGGTCCGACACGGACCCCCAAAGTGCGGCTCCGACAGCTCCTTGGAGCCAGACTGCGCGAGTCGGTCGGAGCGGTCGCGATGCGCATCGTACTTACCCGGCCGGGGAACGTCTCCATTGCGCGGTGCGAGTCGTCCCCGTGCGAGTCGGTCGGAGCGGTCGGGTCCTGCGAACGAGGCGGTCGGAGATTTTGCGAGCGCACGCATCGTACTCGCTCGCCCGGACACACGTACGATTCGGTCGGGAAATAGGGCTCCGAATCGGATCCGGTAAAGCCGAATCCGATTCGGAGCCCTACCGGCCGAGATCGGAATCGGCCCCGTAGTGTCTGTCACTCAAGAAGGCGTTATCCTGAGAGGTTTGAATATTGTTATTTGGGAGAGTCTGCGATAACAGATAATTGAAGTGGTCCATGAAGGACATTGTGGAATTGTTGCCACAAAATGAGCTCTCAGAGACCCAGTCTAGTTTCCCCATCTTGATGCAAGAGTTGAAAAAGAATTGAAGACCTGTAATCTTTGCAACTGCCTACCATCGAAAATCACTCAACACACCTTAACGGTGTCAGTCATCTTAATGTGAAGCATCAGAAGAGCACACCTTTTTGGCCACAGGCCAATGGCCTTGTCGAACGTTTCATGAGTACTCTCAAAAACGCTGTTCAGCATGCTGTACTGGAAAAGCTCAATCTTAAATCTGTCTTAAATTCTACTCTTCGCGCTTACCGTTTGACCCCTCACTCGTCCACAGGCAAAAGCCCTGCAACCTTGGTGTTCGGGAGAGCCATGACGACCAAGTTACCTCAATGGATCAACAGAAGATCAAGTACTGAGAAAAAAACCTATTTAAGAGACTTGGATCGTAAAAGAAAAATGAAGGCCTATGCAGATTAGCCCTGAAATGCAAAGGACATTATGTTCACTAGAGCAAATCGAGTGCTTGTCCATCAGCCTAGAAAATGGAAATCTGATGCTCCCTTCGATGCTGAACCATTTCATGTTATGATCAGTAAAGGACATATGGTGACTGCCCAATGTCCTGGGAAGTCTATCACGTGAGATTCCTTGCATTTCCGACATGTGGCTCATTGCTCGTCAGGCACTGATGTCAGTGTAGAGACAGGGGGGTCGATTCCGATTCGGGCCGGAAAAAGCACCGACCGACTCGGATCCGGAAAAAATACCGACCGACACGTACCCGTGGCGCACGACACGCCAAGTACGATGCAAGGCGCGAAAAATCTGACCGACACGTACCGAAACAAAGTCGACCGACCGAGCCGCACGGAAAGCAGCAATCGTGCCGGAAAAACACGCGAATCCAACCGACCGACACGCACCCGGAACAAATCCGACCGAAACGTAAACGCGAACTCCAAACCGCAAAGTACGATGCAAGGCGCGAAAACCACGAGCGAGTCGGACGGAGGCCAAGCCGTCCGACCGACACGCATACAAAACCGAGCCGAAGCAACATAATACACTGCGACCGACGCGTACGCAGCATAGAAAACTGCACAAACACAGCGTGAACGAAACGGAGAACACCGTACGAGACCAATGCAGGGTCCGACTCGGTCACAAGAACGTTTCCAACATACACAAACAGCACAAAGGAAAAATCACCCAAAAAAAGGCCAAACAAGCAATTACCAAGCCAATAAATACTGGGGGTGGGGACAGAGAACAAAGACACACCCACAACTCCACCTATATAAAGGACACAAATCACTACCATGAGCCTTTGCAAATGCCATTCCACTGCCAGCACCCAAGAGAAAGCAACCACACACCCACAGCTCATCCCTCACACAAGCCACACACCATCAGCACACCAACAAATACCTACCTCACATACACCCAGCAAAACACACACTCACACACCCTCACCTGCACACCAACACACACATCACCACCCATCACCATGCCCCCAAGAAGAATCCCAAGTTCCTAGATAGTGAATTGGAAGTCATGGTAGACGAGATCCTCAGGGTGGAGCCACAGCTGTTTGGCACACTGGTCCAACAGACCCCCATGTCGCAGAAAACCAAGATGTGGGAGAGGATCATCAACAGGGTGAACGCCCAATCACCATGTCGGCGCACAAAGACGGACATCCAGAACAGGTGGTATGACGTGCGCAGGAGGGTACGGGACATGCTGAAGAAAGACTACATCAACAGCCAACACACCGGCAGTGGCCCTCCTGCCAAGCCAATATACCTCAGGCCCTGGGAGGAGAAGGTGCGGGCCATCCTTCCGCCAGTGAGCGTATATGGACTAGAGGACATCCCAGAGCCTGGTGAGTACACAACAAATGTACACAATATACTGCCACAAAACACACACACATCACTGTCAAGGGAGAGTCAAACCATGCACTCATAGCAATTACACAGCAACCAGAACAGAATCATCCCAAAATGTGTATGTCAGTCAGATAAACACAACACATGCCATCAAAAAAGTCACATCCAACTGTGCCATCACATGTACAAACAACTACAACTACAGCTAGGCAGTGGCACAAATAGAACTAACAAACACATCCAGACATGTAGCCACCACAACAACACCAACACACAGTGAAGAACACTCAAAGGAAGGAATTCTGTGTATGCTGGCCAAGTCAGTGTAGCCAATAGCATCATGGGAGTCGCAGTCACACATATTGCCCCCCCCACAACTGTCCCATCAACACCACCATGAACCATGCGCACATCACAGGGAGTGGAGAAGGACTCACAAGATGGCTGACACTGGCTACTGCTGTGGGGAGCACAAGGCCCTGCTGGCAACTGTGCACCAACAAACAGCAGGACACCACTGACTGACATCCTGAGAGACAACTCCCACTGCCTGCAATGCAAGCACGTTCCATGGTGGGATATCTGGCTAGCTGGGTGGGAAGGAGGACTTGCAGCACTGACCATAGTCACAAGCACCTCCCCTCACACACACCCCAACACAAACTCCACAGAACCCACCTGGTAGAATGCAATGCCCCCCATCCTAACACAAGATCCCACAAAGAACCACCACCCTGGGTTATGTTGTGTGAAGCACAGGGACACTCTTGGGACTTTTAGCCAAACAACTGCCAGGACAACACTCCCAGCCATCCTGTCAGCACAGCCAGCCCACCCCACAGGGAAGCAGAGTCAAAAGGAAGGAAGCATGGGCATGCTGGGAAGGGGGTGGAGGCAATAGCATGATGGGAGTCGTAGTCACTGATATTGGTCACCCCCACAACTGTCCCATCAACACCACCCTGAACCATGCTCACATCACAGGAAGTGGAGAAGGACTCACAAGATGGCTGACACTGGCTACTGCTGTGGGGAGCACAAGGCCCTGCTGGCAACTGTGCACCAACAAACAGCAGGACACCACTGACTGACATCCTGAGAGACAACTTACACTCCCTGCAATGCAAGCACGTTCCATGGTGGGATATCTGGCTAGCTGGGTGGGAAGGGGGACTTGCAGCACTGACCATAGTCACAAGCACCTCCCCTCACACACACCCCAACACAAACTCCACAGAACCCACCTGGTAGAATGCAATGCCCCCCATCCTAACACAAGATCCCACAAAGAACCACCACCCTGGGTTATGTTGTGTGAAGCACAGGGACACTCTTGGGACTCTTAGCCAAACAACTGCCAGGACAACACTCCCAGCCATCCTGTCAGCACAGCCAGCCCATCCCACAGGGAAGCAGAATCAAAAGGAAGGAAGCATGGGCATGCTGGGAAGGGGGGTGGAGGCAATAGCATGATGGGAGTCGTAGTCACTGATATTGGTCACCCCCACAACTGTCCCATCAACACCACCCTGAACCATGCTCACATCACAGGAAGTGGAGGACTCACAAGATGGCTGACACTGGCTACTGCTGTGGGGAGCACAAGGCCCTGCTGGCAACTGTGCACCAACAAACAGCAGGACACCACTGACTGACATCCTGAGAGACAACTTCCACTCCCTGCAATGCAAGCACGTTCCATGGTGGGATATCTGGCTGGCTGGGTGGGAAGGGGGACTTGCAGCACTGACTATAGTCACAAGCACCTCCCCTCACACCCCCCAACACAAACTCCACAGTACCCACCTGATAGAATGCAATGCCCTCCATCCTAACACAAGATCCCACAAAGAACCACCACCCTGGGTTATGTGAAGCACAGGGACACTCTTGGGACTCTTAGCCAAACAACTGCCAGGACAACACTCCCAGCCATCCTGTCAGCACAGCCAGCCCACCCCACAGGGAAGCAGAGTCAAAAGGAAGGAAGCATGGGCATGCTGGGAAGGGGGAGGAGGCAATAGCATGATGGGAGTCGTAGTCACAGCTCTACATCCCCCACCACATGGCCCAGCAAGCTCACACTCACGCATGCACATCCCACAGAGAGTGGAAAGGCCCATCAAAGATGTCTGACACTGTTGCTGTGTCGTGGGGAGCACAAGGGCATGCTGGGTACTGCACACCAACCAACAGCAGGACACCACTGTCAGCCATCTTGCCATTGCTCTCACACCCACACACACTGAACTCCACACAAAAGCAAGTAAGTATGGGAATGCTGGGAAGTGGGGTGGAGGCAATGGCATGATGGGAGTCGTAGTCACTGATATTGGTCACCCCCACAACTGTCCCATCAACACCACCCTGAACCATGCTCACATCACAGGGAGTGGAGAAGGACTCACAAGATGGCTGACACTGGCTACTGCTGTGGGGAGCACAAGGACCTGCTGCCAACTGTGCACCAACAAACAGCAGGACACCACTGACTGACATCCTGAGAGACAACTTACACTCCCTGCAACGCAAGCACGTTCCATGGTGGGATAACTGACTGGCTGGGTGGGTGGGAAGGAGGTCCGGCTGCCAACCAAACACAACCAATGCAGACCATGTTCACACCCCAGAAAATACATAGAAATGCCCAAATAATGCAGGACAATGTGCCACACCAATATCAACCCCTGACTGTGACGACTCAGGACAATGCAATGTACAGGCCCGCACCCAGAGGCACAGTCACAACTGTCATGTGTGTCAACCATTGATGCCTGCAGAAACATGACATACATTGTTTGTGTCTCCCAAAAACAGGTGATGATGGGGACACAGCAGCAGACGCTGAGGAGTCCCAGTCCCAGGCTCAAGAGGATGCCGAGCTCACTGGCGTCGTACAGCCTCTGTCCTCCTCGGACGATGAAGAACAACCTGGCACATCCGGTGCAAGTCAACATGCAGCACCAGCAGGACCACCAGCTGCAGCACCAGCAGGACCACCAGCTGCACCCCCTGCACCCACCCCTACAACGACTGTCACCACGAATACCATCCCTGCCGACATGGACAGAATAAGGAGCAACACCAGCACAGTGACCCTGGACCAACCTGGGGCCATGGACACCACCACCAACCCCCAAGGGGGACCAGGGTTATCTGTGCGTGCCACTGCACACACTGCACATGTCAGCAGGGGTGGTGGGAGGGGTGGGAGACAGAGGTCGCTGCTTGCAGACGTTGCTGGTGTGCATGATGACCCACAACTGGTACGCATAGCTGATGCGTACCAGTCCAGCACCGGAGAGCTCAGCCAGGTAGTGGGGCTCCTCAGAGACATTAAACAGCAGCAGGCTGCCCATCATGCCCGCTTGGACTCCCACATGTCCCACGTGGAGTCACATATGTCCCGTGTGGACTCACACATGTCCCGCGTGGAGTCCAAGTGGGATGCACTGCATGAGATGACGGCGGTGCACAGGGACATTTTACAATGCCTCCGCCAGATGAACAGCAACCAGTCCACACCTCCCTGTGTGCCAACAACATCTGGTGCCGAACAAACTGCAACTGCCACAGGGAGGGAGGAGGACTCTGGCGGAGAGTCCCCTGCACCGCAGCAGCCTGCACTTGAGGGCCCCCCCAAGAAGAGGGGTCGTCCGAGGAGGGAAAAGTGAGAGGCCGATGGCCAAGCGCAACTCCCAGGAAGCCTGAACCTGTTCTGGATGTTCACCTTTGTGCACAGACTGTTCACCCTGTTGACGGCAACACTACTCCCACACATTGCATGGGGAGTACAAGTTGGACCAATGTGTCAGACAACTGTGGCCCCGATACTGGGGATCCTGTCTACCCGGACTTTCAATTCACCTAGGAACTTGGGATTGCAAGATTCATGTACAGCACAACCCATCCTATGCACTATTAACACAAATGTATCACAATAAACACACTAATACACCATACTTGCCTCTGTCGTGATTCCAACGTGGGTGCTGTTATGGGGATGATGAACTGCAAAATTTCACTGTGTATGCGAACTGCAACAGCAAGGACAACACAGGCATGTGAGTACAGGAAACGTGACACACATGAGGGAGACACACCACCAGGGCTACACGACACATACACACCTAGGCCATCTGACTCATTGCCTACACTGATGTTGCCAGGGAAGACGGTGCAATGCACAGACACCACACCCATTCCCAGTTGTAGTCAAGTAGCCCACAGGTGCAGTAAGCAAATGGCAGTCAAATGTGTGACCACAGACAACGCACATCACAAAGTGAAGCACAGGTTTATTACACAGTTGCAACATGCCGTAACCACTACAGATGCAAGGTAACCCCACCTGGCAGCGGGCACACAGTCAACAACTGTAGACGGAAGGAAGTCCATGGGTGTGGCGCACATCACCTGTAGGGACACAACAGCTACCAGCCTGGATGTGCAATCACGTCGTCGGTGGACACAGTTGACCAAACGAATCTGAAAGTACCCTGTGAAGGACAGAAATGACACACAGTCAAAAGCAATGGAGTACAGGACAGAACAGCAAAACACATGCACAATACATGTTACAAGATACCCACCCAGAACCAAGTTAGCATGTCAACACTGTTGGGGAGTACAGCCCACCTGTCACCACACATCGCAACACACATCCAGTCAATTGGCCCATGGACACACTCCCACAGCACCAGAGCACCACCCACACATCATGCCAACTCACATCATTGACATGACACCTCAGGATACTCACATTCAGCTAAAGAAGTTGGTGATGAGCTGTGTGCGGACATCACCATCACCATCATCATCATCATCGTCACTGGCATCGTGGTCCAGGCCAGGATCCTCCACAGGTGGCGGATGTTGGTCATTGTCATCCTGGATGAGAGGCAACTCCTTCCGCACTGCCAGGTTGTGGAGCATGCAGCAGACGATGATAATCTTGCACACTTTCGCAGGGGCATATGGGAGGGACCCTCCGGTCTTGTCCAGGCAGCGGAAGCGGCTCTTCAGGAGACCAAAGGTCCGCTCAATCACTCTCCTGGTCCGACCATGTGCCTCATTGTAGCGCATCTGGGCAGGTGTCACAGGGTTCCTGAGGGGTGTCAGCAACCACGGCATGTTGGGGTATCCCGAGTCACCTACGGAGAGACAAGTGCACATTAGCTGACTTGGAAAAGTGGGCGGAATACTACAGATCAGATCACACACAATGGCACAAAGTCAGTACACACCGACAAGCCAGGCACGCTGGTTCTGCATCTGTGCCATCATCCTGGGGATGCGACTACTCCTCATCACAAAGGCATCGTGTGCTGAACCAGGGAAACGGGCACACACGTGTGTGATGGTCATGTCTGCAAGACACACCACCAGTGCATTGACCGAGTGGTAGTGCTTGCGGTTCCTGTAGGCCTGCTCCTGGGCCTGTGGTGGTACCAAAGCCACATGTGTCCCATCAATGGAGCCAATTACATGCGGCATCCTCCCCAGGGCATAAAAGTCACTCTTCACGTCAGTGAATCGTCGCAGTCTAGGGAAATAGATGTACCGGTTCAGGAAGAGCAACATTGCCGCCAAAACATCGCGGAGCACACGGCTGAACATGGTCTGTGACATCCCACCAGCAGTCGCCACAGTATGTTGGAAGGTACCAGTGGCAAAGAAGTGTAGGGCTGCCATCACCTTCACCTTGGGGGTCAGCGCTGTAGGATATGGCCGGCCAGGCTGCAAATGTGGGGACAACTGCACTGCCAAATCCTCAATCAGCTGCCTGGTGAAGCGGTACCGTCGGATGCTGTCCCGTTCCACCATCGTTGCCAGGTCTGGGAATGGCCGATGGACAGCAGGAGCCCTGCAGTGCAGAGGAGAAGTAAGCAAGATTGTCAGTCACCCCACATATGCGGCATTGAACACACTCAAGATCCCAACATACATCATTATGAGGCACAACTACATGAAGTGTGCAGTACCGTAAGGACATGTATGGTACATACATGGCCAACATCTGTCAACACGGTCCAACAGGTGGCATCAATTAGTCCCAGGTTGGCCCATTGGATATCATGAGGCCGTGTCACAGTTCCCATCTCCTGCTGCCGTGTCACAATAACCCCCCACAGGGACATGTGAGGACAGATGTGCCCCAGGCACCACAGCTCAACGACAGGTACATTCCCAGGGACCCTGTAATGCCACATGGACACTGGCATTACATGGAGTATCATGTATACACCACAGCAAAACAACCATGACCCCCACAGGTAGTGGCCCCACTTGCCACGGCAGGACAGACATGGACGTCTGTGACACACACGCACAACATCAGAGTCCATGCACACACAACGTGGATGTGCAGACTGTCTCCCATTGTGCACATGAAATCAGAGACATTGTAAACACCACATGCACAAAGACTGTGGAGGACCATCACTATTGTGCCACTGGGACACCCTGGCTCAAACATACCGTCCCACATGGGACTCACGGGGTATGTGACATGACATACACATACACCACTGTGAAATGTGACCATGGCACATGCACAGATATGAACAGTTGCACATCACAGTGGTCACGTACACGTAACACCCAGGATCCTGTCCCCATGAACACGTGCACAGCTTGGGGGTGGCTGCCCACAGGTGACACCCACAGGACAACATGTACACCAACATACACACAATAGGAAATGCAGCCTTACATGCCTTATGATACAGTTTGGACAGGCTGTCGGGATGTAGGTGTGCCCCTCACTCCCTGGGAGCTATCTGTGGCTGGCATATGTCCATCTGAGACAGGCATGCTGACATATGCCAGTCACATGTACAGTGATGCGTTGAACAGCAATGGACCGATCGGTGCCTCCGGCCGGCCCATTGCTTTCAATGTGTGCGGGTACGCGTTGTACCCCTGTGCACGTTGAACTGCAATGGACCGATCGGTGCCTCCGGCCGGCCCATTGCTTTCAATGTGTGCGGGTACGCGTTGTACCTCTGTGCGCGTTGTACCGCAATGGACCGATCGGTGCCTCCGGCCGGCCCATTGCTTTCAATGTGTGCGGGTACGCGTTGTACCCCTGTGCGCGTTGAACTGCAATGGACCGATCGGTGCCTCCGGCCGGCCCATTGCTTTCAATGTGTGCGGGTACGCGTTGTACCCCTGTGCGCGTTGAACTGCAATGGACCGATCGGTGCCTCCGGCCGGCCCATTGCTTTCAATGTGTGCGGGTACGCGTTGTACCCCTGTGCGCGTTGAACTGCAATGGACCGATCGGTGCCTCCGGCCGGCCCATTGCTTTCAATGTGTGGGTACGCGTTGTACCCCTGTGCGCGTTGAACAGCAATGGACCGATCGGTGCCTCCGGCCGGCCCATTGCTTTCAATGTGTGCGGGTACGCGTTGTACCCCTGTGCGCGTTGAACTGCAATGGACCGATCGGTGCCTCCGGCCGGCCCATTGCTTTCAATGTGTGCGGGTACGCGTTGTACCCCTGTGCGCGTTGAACAGCAATGGACCGATCGGTGCCTCCGGCCGGCCCATTGCTTTCAATGTGTGCGGGTACGCGTTGTACCCCTGTGCGCGTTGTACCGCAATGGACCGATCGGTGCGCACCCATTGACAATGGGCTTGCCTGGCAACGGACGCGTTTTCGAATTTCGAACGAGTCGGTTGCTGGAAATTCAGTTGGTCACCCACAACAATGTTGCAAAATCATGTATGTCATGAAGTTGAAGATTTGAAGGATGCTGTGGGCGTGTTTTGGTGCTGCTATTCCATGGATTGGCCAGATTCAGAAGATGCAAACGACTTGGACCTATCACTTTGGACACAAGGGACAGTATCTGCCTCTACAGCACATATACATTGCTGGCTGTTCCCCTGAGAGCCCACTTGCCTGCACTACATGCTCCAAGACGACATCTGCCACTGCACTGCTGCTGTCTCTGCCCCTCTGGACCCTGCAATGGCACGTACTGTGGAGAGAGCCCCAGCCTTCAGCCTTGAAGAGAACCAGGCCCTGCTGGACAGCCTACTTCCACAGTACAGCAAGCTGTATGGGACACCAGGGGAGCAGGTGAGTGTTCTGTGCACTGCCTTTCTGAATGTGCATTTTGTCTGACTAGCAAGGCTGAGAGTCTGCACGCCACTGGCTAGCAGGCTCACTGAGTAGTTGTCACACCCCATAGTGTGTAGTGACTTGCACTGGACAGGTATGGTGCAGTGACAGTGCATTTGAACATGGTTTTACTTCCCATGCAATGATACCATGTAGTGACGTCTGGCAAACTGTCCATGGTCAGCTTTGCACTGCCTGTGTACATCATGTGCCCCTGTGATTGAGACATGTATATACAACTGTGTCATGCACGGATATGTTGCATGTGTGGTAATGGCCTTTTCACTTTGTCATCCTCACAGGTTAATGCCCATCGGAAGCAGGAAATCTGGAAGGACATCGTCCGGGCTGTCCGGTCCGTGGGGGTCTACAAGCGCCGGATCCGCAACTGCCAGAAGAGGTGGCAGGACCTTCGGGGCTGGACCCGGAGGATTGCACGGGTCCAGCTGAAGCTGTCGCCTCCTCGCAGGAGGGGCGGAACACGGACCCTGACCCCCACATGCTCCAGATCCTGGCGGTGGTCTTTCCAGACCTGGATGGGCAGCTGAAGGCCAGACAGAAGCAAGGAGGGGGTGAGTCAAAGACTGCACTGTGAACTCTGTATTACATGCTTTGTGCCCTCCTCTGGCCTGGTTCAACTGCCACAGTGCAGCAGTCATGTTGTCCAGGAGCCATGTCCCTCTATTGTGCACTGCCCACTGCTCATCTGATACCCAGGTGTGGCCCTTACAGTCAGGGAATTGTGTCACTTGGGACTGTGTCCTTGCAGTTTGCTTCACTAAAGGTGGGGGACAGCATCTGTTTCCCTAACTCTGTTGTGGGCATCATGGGTGGGTCCATTGTTCACACATCGCCTGGGTTTGGACATGTGATCTGCGTGTTGCTTTGATATGCAGTCCACTTGCTGAGCTGAGCCACCACATGTGCCTGGGGTATGTGGCACACACCCATGCAGCGGGTGGGAACAATGTTTGTGCCCCAGGAGTGTGCAGATTACGTGTGTCACACATACATAGCCAGCTATCCACTGTCCAGGGCACATCCCTCATTCATGTGGAGCAGGACAGTCATGCCTACTCCAGGCCATGCAATGCACTCTGTACTCCCACTCCCGTGTATCAGCTGACACATTGTGCACAGTGATTTGACCCCTCCGGTGTCTGCCTCTGTGTCAGTGTGCTGTGGATTAGTTGCCAGGACTGCTGGGGTGTTTCTTGGTAGGGGCTCAGCATGCCCCTGGAGATGTGACCATAGGAGACGATACTTGTGTGTCACATAGGTGTTTGATCAGCTGCCCGTGCAGACTGGGGTATGCGAATGTGATGTTCAGGCAGCTGTTCCCCATTCACAGCAAATTGTGAGGGGCTCAGGTTCAGAGGGTAGTGTCACAGGTCTCCCATATGTCCAATAGGTGTGACCTGGACAGATGAGGGTTGAGATGATGTGTTGTGTGGGGGATGTACATGTGCACTTGTGCAGCTCCAGGACTTGCATTCCCCATGACCTACTATTGTGACACAGTGCATAGTGTTGTTGTCTGGCTGCCAAGTCATACATCACTGAGACAGTGATGTATGACTTAACAGTCATGCCTCTGCCATGGCATGTGTCAACTTATTTGTGGTCCTGCAGGGGAGTGACATGTGCTACATGCACACCATAGTGGCGCTGGCTATCAGGACATGGGTGCATCATGGTGTCTGTCGCTGGTATGCATCACATGCATTTCCTATTTGACTCTGGGCATCCCTTTCATCCGGAAACCTGTACTGACTCAGTGGCAAGAGCTGTGATGTGTCCACACCGTGTCCTCTGCACTGTCCAACTACTGTGTACTTGGTGCATGTGTCCACACTGGGGTGTTGCAATCCAACAGACACCAGACAGATGGGTGCAAGGCCATGTGGGATGTGAGTGCCATGCTTGGCATCAGACTGACAATTGGCTTCTCCTGTTCAGTTAGGGCACTTTTAGCAATGTACAACTAATGATGCCAGGGCTTGCTCTGTGATGTGCTGTGCTCACAGTGGTGTGTGCGTTTTGTGCAGGTGACTGATGTCTGTCTGTTTCCCCATTGTTTGCAGGTACATCCACGGCCACGGAAGGGGACAGCTCCACGGACCAGGAGGAGCCAGAGAGCCAGACTGGGTCAGCAGCCGAGGAGTGGTCGGAGGGACCCAGTGGCACAGAGGGCGAGGGGAGCCACACCGAGGAATCCTAAGCACCATCCACCTCAGCTGAGGACCAGAGCAACTCGGAGGATGACTCCCTTGTGGAGGCGGGTGTCAGCAGCCACCACACCCCAGCTAGTGTTGCTGTCCCCGCCACCACCAGCACCACCACCGCCCTCCCATCGGCTCCCATTCCCAAGGTCCGTGGAGGCTCCCATGTTCGGGAGCGTGTCTCCTTTGGCCCAGGCACCGCACCCCCTGCCCCTGTGTCCCCTGCTGCCCTGAGTGAGGAGTCTGTGTACCTCCTTCGCCAGCTCCATGTAGGGCAGACAGCCATGCTGAGTGTCCTCCATGCGCACACCGCATTGTTGACTCAGCTGGTGTCGTTCATGGAGGGCATCTCATCGGGCATGTCTGACCTACAGAGGGGCAACAGGTCCATGGACTCCTCCCTGACGGCAGCAGTGTCCCTCCTCAGACAGTCCCTCACCCCTCCTGCCTCTGCTCCATCCACACTCCCCAGCACCTTGCCCGTCCCAAGCACACACACACCGGCACAGGCACACACCAGCACACACACATCCAGCACACAGACACACACGCCACAAACTAAACGCACACGCACGCACAGTCAGGGGACTGAAACCAGACTCACAGGGGATGGGGCCCTGGTACACACACACGCATCCACGGGCACTGCGCAGTCCTCAGTTGCCTCTCCCTCCAAAGCACCCTCCCTTGCCTCACCTGCAACCCCAAAGACCCAGCGCCTCTTCCTCAGTGACCTCGGCCTCTTCCCCTCCGATCCAGCTGCCCCAGCATCCAGGGGGAAGAGGAAGCCCCCCACATGGAGCAGAGTGCCCCTCGCCCCCGGACACCCTCCCCCAGGCGCAGACAGACTGAGGCCCCCACCCGCAAGTCCCCCGGAGTGGTAAGAGCAAGACCCCGCCGCCGCCCTGCAGCTCAAGCACCAGGTCACCTTCCTCCATCCCTCAGGCCCCCACTCCACAGGTGCCCCCGCCACACCCTGCCCCAGGTTCCCCCACCCACAGATATACCATCCCCAAGAGGCTCCGGCCTTCTCCCCCTGCCACTTGCTCTCCCGGCACCACACCCCCGCTGCGCTTGTCTGTGCCACTGATGTGGTGAGGGTGTCCTCCCCCTCTGTCCAGCCCACCTTGCCTGTTCCCCATTCTCCTCCCCTGGTGGTAGGCACTGCAGTGGAGTCCACTACCACCCTGTCTGACTTGGGCACTGCAGTGGCGGACCTGTCCACTCCATCTGCAGGGTCCACTGCAGTCGTGCCGGCACCCACAACATCTGAGCCATGCCCCCCAGTTGTGCCGGCACACACCATGTCAGACACCTCCACTGCAGTTGTCAGTGGCTCTCCAGCACCCACCACCCCTTCCCTGCTTCCTCCTGGTGAGCCCTGATCCTGTCCCTGCGGTGCCTGGCCTAGCCCCCCGGTTGCCCCTCCTAGTGGATTGTCCCTGGTTTTGTGCAGGCATGTGTAGGGTGGCATCTGCCACTGTCACCCACTTGTGACTTTGTTGATAGACTGGCCATTGGCCTTTGTTTATGTTCTACCGGACTTCTACTTTTAATGCCACATATGCTGAATAAAGCAACTTTCTGTTCTCTAGTGCTTTTGCTTCTGATGTACATGATGTTGATGATGCTAACAATGCCCTTGCTGCAGTGAGGGTGATATTTGGTCTCATGATAATGAAGTGTTACTGTGCAGGAACCCATGTGGTCCAGGGGTTATGTGTCCTATCCTGTGGTGTGTCCATGTCATCCATAGCAGCATCTGAGGGTGTCATGTGTTCAGTATTTGGCAATGAGATTTCCTACTTAGATTGGCAACTTCACATCTGTGGCTTCCACCCCTGCACATCTGTTGTGCCTGTCATTGTTCTATTCGTCTACTTCCCTGACTGTGTGGCCATCTCCAGTGAACATACAGGTTTGGGCATCAATGGGGAAGGACTCATCTGTGTTGTCAGTGCAACATTGCTATACAAGTGTGTTGGATCTGTGCTGATGATTCCGTTGGCACTTCCATGACCAGGCTGATGGGACGGGAGCCCTCATTTGTTGCTAATTGTTGATTGTGTGTCCCATTGCTGCCATGGTATGGTATCTGTTCGCCTCACATCTGCAGTCTCCACAGGGTATCTGCATGTGTGTGCCCATTGGTGCAAATATGTGGGTCTGCATTCGGATGGTCACTTCTGTCATTGTGTCATTGATGATTGTTGACGGTGTCAGCCCCCATGGGTGTTGTTTGTCTGCACATGGCCAAAGTTATGTCTTATTTGCACTGCAGGATTTGGCTCCCCCAATTTATGTTGCAATGGGACACATACACTACTTTGCCACTGATGTGTTTATTGTTCTGTGACCAGGAATCATCCATGCAGTTTGGCAGTTGCACCTCTTACTTTGTCAACACTTGCCTTTTGGTCACTGTGATGATGGGGGTTTGGACCCCATTGCTACAATGTTCAAGATGTGCTGCAGCTATGGACCCCACACTTGCCTTTTGGTCACTGTGATGATGGGGGTTTGGACCCCATTGCCACAATGTTCAAGATGTGCTGCAGCTATGGACCCCACACTTGCCTTTTGGTCACTGTGATGATGGGGGTTTGGACCCCATTGCCACAATGTTCGAAATGTGCTTCAGCTATGGACCCCACACTTACATTTTGGTCACTGTGATGATGGGGGTTTGGACCCCATTGCCACAATGTTCGAAATGTGCTTCAGCTATGGACCCCACACTTACATTTTGGTCACTGTGATGATGGGGGTTTGGCCCCATTGCCACAATGGTCATGGTCTGCTTGCATTGTGGGTGCCACACACATATATGTGTGGCACATGTGCTAGGGGGTCACATTGTATGTTCAAAGTCATGTTCGGTGTTGTAGGCATTTGACACAGTCTACACACGCTTGTCATGGTGTTGGGGGATGTCTTCTTCTTGCATTCCCTAGGTTGTGGTGTGCTGGTTGTGTCATGCATTGTCCATCCTATGAGTGGGGGTGGTAGTAGTGGTAGGCATCCTGCCCCCCTGGGTGAGGGTGGTAGTAGTGGTGGGCATCCTGCCCCCTGGGTGAGGGTGGTAGTAGTGGTAGGCATCCTGCCCCCCTGGCTAAGGGTGGTAGTAGTGGTAGGCATCCTGCCCCCCTGGCTAAGGGTGGTAGTAGTGGTAGGCATCCTGCCCCCCTGGGTGAGGGTGGTAGTAGTGGTGGGCATCCTGCCCCCCTGGGTGAGGGTGGTAGTAGTGGTAGGCATCCTGCCCCCCTGGCTAAGGGTGGTAG